>JANFOE010000476.1:0-278263 GCA_025667525.1 Glebionis coronaria | reverse complement strand
TATATATATATATATATATATATATATATATATCTATATCTATATATATATATATATATATATATATATATGGAAGCGTTATTATGAGATACACTTTAAAATAAGTTATAATAGGCACAGTTGTTGATCGTTAGATCAAGCTACATACATCAAGATCAAACATAAATAAATGAATGGCATAATTATAATAATATATAAAACAAAGGACATCATGTATCATTGTATATGGGACTAGCTTCAAGGCCCGCCCGTTGGGCGACGAGCTTCAAAAATTATTTTGTAAGGTAGCAAAAAAAAGTATAACGCTTGATAAAGTGATGTTAAAAAACTATGCTTGCCTTTGTAAACGGTAAGAAAACAACATATGGTTACTTGATTGCGAAAAAAACTTCACCCAATCATTGGAAGCCATAACAACCTCTTAGGCGTACTGATGGACCATGTTTTGGCCAATTTGTTACTTCAAAAATCTAGCAAGAATACCACATGATGGAACAATATTCACACAACCCTTGTTGTTGTAATATTCAGAGTGACACTCTTTAGTGTTCACAATGACGAATGGAAATCCTTCCAGCGTCAACCTCAAACAACACTGCGGTAGGTAACTCGCAAGATTCTCTATGAATCAAGCTTGTGACAAACTGGAAAGCAACAATCGTGTGATTCTTATAGAATCAAACTTGTTCTAAGAATTCTGAATTGACGACTCTAATCACACGGATAGTTTATCCTTATGATTCATTCTTTACGTTCGCAGTCTGCCTTGAGACGGTCGAGTAAAGAGAACTAGCTACTACCGTCGGGAAACCCTGTCAAGGAGGTTCTTAATTGAATCTACCCGATCACAGGTACGGTATCTAATACCATCTAATGGTCTTCACTGATCGAAGGTAAAACGCTACTGAGTTAGGGTGAAATGTTCAAAGCCATTTCATCCATGTCTATATATGTTGCTGCATATCAAGAAGGTAACGTAGCTGTGTACTAACCGATGTCGATTCAGAAGTTACAATGGCACAAGATGGTAATAATCAGGATACATAAGAATTTAATTGTTCATCTTGTCACAAGAGCACAACATGAACACTATCAAGGATATATTGAAGATCTAAAGCACTCAATGTTAAATGACGAAGGCTCAAGATAAAGATCACAAAGGCATGAAGTAACAAAACCGTTACAAACAAGATCAAGACCAAGATACAAGACCTAAGAAGGAAGATCACCTCCAGAAGAATGTATTCACTCCATCATCGTATGCATTTAAAGATAACCGATACATTTGGGGAGATTGTTAGCCCTATATTTTATATAGTCGAACAAGAATGTAATAGGTCATCTTAGTCAATAACGGTCTTGTATTGTAATGGGTTAGTCGAGATAACCGGGCTTGGACCTTAAGCTAATATTGTCTAAGGTAGGGGCTTTATGTCCAAGATAGGCCAAGCCCGGCCCAAGAAACAAGTCCATGAGCCTATCAAGCTCATGGGAATATAAACCCTCTTCCATGTGTCGAAGAGGGTGTTGGTTCATTTTACTTTCTCTCTCTAGTAAACATGTACCTTCCATCATTCTCTCTCTTCTCTCTCTCTCTAACTTTCTACTCTTTCTTTTTCTAAATTTTATGTTATGGATTAATTTGGGATTAACAGGTATATATGACCTTTTGATATTTGGTTGGTTAATACGACATTTAGATTTTTAAATTGGGTAGATATAGAATTTACCGTATATATATATATATATATATATATATATATATATATATATATATATATATATATATATATATATATATATATATATATATATATATATATATATATATAAACCCTAAAAATGGTGGAAAATTCTCTCTAGCCGCCGCTGCCTAAGATCATCTTTTTTTTGTTCTTTGATTCTTGATTTTACTTTTCTTTTCACATAACGTGATTGTTGAGTAACTAATTCTCTGATTGTGTTTCTTTTACGTTTATGTTTTTGTGATTAGGGGGGCAAATCTGGTCAAAACGAATTAGGGTTTCTAGGGTTTGTACGGCTGCTGAGTGTTTGTTCTTTCCTATCGTGGTTCTCGATTACGATCTGTTTTTGTTGGTTGTTCGTGTTATGGAGGTGTTCTAGGGTGAAAGGGAGTGACGGTTTTTAGGGTTTTTACTGTCTTAGGGTTTGTTATTTCATGGATAATAGGGGAATTGATGGTAATGAAGGGCATACGCAGATTGATGTTAATGCGTTATCTGAACGAATGCAGCGTTTGAGGGAGACCATGGCAGGGTCTACGGCTGCTAGGGTTTCGGCTTATGGTGCTGCTGGAATTATGAATTCAGCTAGGACTAGTAATGCGGCTGAGTTGCAGTCTGTTGCTGGTAATGACGACAATCAGGGAAGTTCTCTTTCTCATGATCGTTGGAATGTTGTTCGGGGCAAGCCGACTCAAGAATTAGGGCATGTTGGAGTACGCACCAGTGCTACTGCTAGCCAAGGTACCTACGAGCATCCTTCGGTTCAGTCTAGAGATGAGGAGAGCTCATCTAATAAGAATGGAAAAACGTTTGCGTCATTAGTGCAACCTGCATTCAATAAGACGATTCATATCCAAGAGTTGCATAATGACCAGAACGTAACAGGGGCTGTTGTGGCTCTTCCATTTGATGCTGTTGAGGAGGTAAGCTCACGCTTTAGTAATACATTATTTGGGTATTTTATCAGAAAACGTTTAGCGTTTCCGTTAGTCGACAATTATGTGAAGAACGTTTGGTCCAAGTATGGATTGAAAAGAGTGAAACTTCAGGACGAGTTTTTTCTATTCCAATTTGAGACTAAAAATGGTATGGAAAGTGTTTTGGAGAATGGCCCATGGCTGATTCGTCAAGTTCCATTAATTCTTAATGTATGGTCGTCTGTTACTGATTTGCATAAGGCAGAGATTAGGAAGGCTCCGGTTTGGGTCAAAATGCACCGTGTTCCTATAGTTGCGTATTCTGAAGTTGGTCTAAGCTTGATTACATCTCAGATTGGTCGGCCTATCATGTTAGATTCTTATACTAGTAGTATGTGTATCAATCCATGGGGTCGAAGTACATTTGCTCGGGCACTTATTGAGGTTTCTGCTGCGGATGCTCTTAAAAAATCCATGGTTGTTGCTATCCCGATTGAGAAAGATAAAGGGCATAATTTGGTGACTATTGATATTGAGTATGAGTGGACTCCTCCTAGATGCTCTACTTGTCTCATTTTTGATCATATTGATTCTAAATTTCCTAAGTTGCCTTTGGTTGTCAATAGTGAGGTTGCTACACAGGTTGTTGTCGTAGATGACGCTCGTATGGCTAATGATAATGATGGTTTTGTGGTAGTTAATAATAAGAAGAAGAAGGGTAAGAACAAGCAACATCAGGTTGCTGGGATTAAATTAACTAAACCGGCTCTTAATCTTTCTTATCGTGTTGTTGAGAAAGGGGGTAGTTCTAAGATGACTAAACCAAAGGATTCGTTAGGTACTTCAGTTCCGGTTGCTCCAAAGAAGGATGGACCTATTCTTAAGAGAGGTTTCCTTAATAATAAGGTTTTGGCTCCTGATTCTAGTCTAACGGGGACAAGCAACAAGAATTCCTTTGGTGCTTTGAGTGGTATGATGGATGATGGCACTGATTGGGAGGATGGTGGTGGCCAAACAGATGATGTGGTGAATGCTGATAGTGAGACTGACGAAGATATAGTGATTGATGATCGCCATGGAACTCGTCAGCCGGATATTCGCACTTCTCATGCATCATGATGATCTCATTTTTTCATTGTTTATGCCCTTTTAGGTGGTTTTTTCCTATTGGTGTAATTTGTATTGTAATTGTTTGTTAGAGTTCATATGGCATGTCATATGATTTAGTGGTTGTTCAAGCTGGTTAGCTTGAGGTTAATGTAGCATTTCTGCTACATTCCATTGTACTTCATCGCTTTTTGGGAATATATTTTACCGGGGATGAGGCCCTTTTACCCAATATATATATATATATATATATATATATATATATATATATATATATATATATATATATATATATATATATATATATATATATATATATATATATATATATATATATATATATATATATATATATATATATATATATATATATATAGGGAAGCGTTATTATGAGATACACTTTAAAATAAGTTATAATAGGCACAATTGTTGATCGTTAGATCAAGCTACATACATCAAGATCAAACATAAATAAATGAATGGCATAATTGTAATAATATATAAAACAAAGGACATCATGTATCATTGTATATGGGACTAGCTTCAAGGCCCGCCCGTTGGGCGGCGAGCTTCAAAAATTATTTTGTAAGGTAGCAAAAAAAAGTATAACGCTTGATAAAGTGATGTTACAAAATTATGCTTGCCTTTGTAAACGGTAAGAAAACAACATATGGTTACTTGATTGCGAAAAAAACTTCACCCCATCATTGGAAGCCATAACAACCTCTTAGGCGTACTGATGGACCATGTTTTGGCCAATTTGTTACTTCAAATATCTAGCAAGAATACCACATGATGCAACAATATTCAAACAACCCTTGCTGTAAGTTGCTGCAATATCCAAACAACCCTTGCTGTAAGTTGCTGCAATATCCAAACACCCCCGCTGCAAGTTGCAAAAATATCTAAATACCCACTGTTACGGGGTGCAACAGTATTAAAAAAACACACTAAAAGATTACTGAACATCCTTAAATAACGTGATTATACATAAATTCGTTTTAAGTAAATAAAACTTAATACTATAAAAGTTACATAGTTTGTCACAATAATATTATAGGAACAAATTAGTAAAAGATGGCCAATCATAATCACGAACATAAGTTGGTTTTTTTAAGATCACATGTAGCTCTCGATCATATGCCCAATAGCCATTGCTCATATATAGACTTTGTTTTTGTAGCTTATTGGAGCAATATACAAATTAGCATGCAATGTCACGAAATCAATATAGTTGGATAATTTTCATGTTCATGTGTGGGTCTAAATCCATAAACATGTGCTCAAATTGTTGTATTCTTGAAATAAGGGGGACTTCAACAACCTGAAATTCCAACATCAAGATTCTTGTTATAACTTGCATAATAACAGTTTAGCTATTTGAATCAAAAGATGAACGTGTAGGGGTGTTTTAAAAGAAAACTCATAATCTTACTCAACATCCTCGAGAATGATGGTCCTCGTTGTTTTATCAACACCAAAATTGTTAAAAGGGATAGAAAATATAGTTACAAACTACTTTCGAAGTTGTTGATATTCACCTTAAGCTTTCCTAATGGTCGAGACGCCTTTGTTAAAGTACGATTCTTTAAACATTTCCTCAACATTGAGGCTTACTTTCTTTTGCAAAACTACAATTCGCCCGCGGCTCGAGATAGGAATAGAAGAAATAGAAGCGAATAAAGACAAAGGTCATGAACTCAAAAACTTAGTTTAACTCTCGCTTTCAGAAATTTTGATGTGTTCTCACAGAAAGATGGTTAGCTTGAACTGGTGTCATGATTACGGGTCAGTTAGTTGGATGAGGGCTAGATTGGTGGTGCCCCACCGGGATAGAAGTGGCTGTAAAATATACTCAGCAGCTCCTATGTTTCTCAGAATCATAAACAAAACAAAATCAATTCAAAACTATAACTGTGACAATTTTAAAATGGTCATGTAATCAACTACGTGTATAAAACAATACAACCACATTGTGTATATGTCATACCCTCTCGGTGGTGAAAAAATGACCCAACATCAATAAAAACCTTTGCACAAACGACCAAGAAACAAAACTCCATGTCTTATGCATGGCTAAGTTCATCTCCACAGTCACCAATCACTCTTTGAAGATCTTTCCCTTTCTTATAACTTCTTAAATGATGTTTACATCTCCCTTCCCCTATAACCGAATGCTTTTCGCTTACCAAAGCGTACTTCGTTTCCCGGGACGGGCGACTCCCTCTTTATTCCTATATAAAATACTACTAATTCGCCAAAACACCTCTCGAATAGTGAAATCCTATATATGAACGAATCCTAAGATCACCAACCACATTATATATTCTGACGGCTATACCTATTTATTTTACATTGTTCATATTCTATTAATTCTCTCTAATCCAACCTTCATTTCATCGTCCTTAAATAAAGGTTTATCATTCTCGTTTGACAACGAAAAAGATCATCTTGTTTCGCCTAATCATTTTCTCACACCAGGTTTCCACAAAATTGGCATCGATGCTTATTGATTTTCGACACGGTTCGCGTACCCAGTTTTAGAAATGAGTATCCAATTTATCTCTTAACCTATAAACCTATGTAAGTTGTAATTTAAAACAAAACAGTAGCTAAGCTTAACTCAAATGACAAATTATGCATAGCTACGCTTAAACTCACAATCATACAATGGATCACTCAATTTACTACGATAATCCTCAGTTTTCATCTATTTTTCTTTCATTTCAATTGTACAAAAATTTCTCATACACCTATTTCAATGTTCATGCCTTACATCGTAAATGTGCCTAGTTAGTAATTTCTCACACACATATTTTATTGTTCTTCCCCTACACCTATCAATTGATACTCGCTATATTTGATATTAAACATACATGTATCTTTCGTTTAAAAATTATACAGATAGAGCTTACCATGTTGCGTTGTTGCTAGGGTCAATATCAGTATCCCTAAGAATATAAAAAGGATTGCAAAATTTCGCATCGACTCCATGTGTCTGCTCCATTCTAAATAGACCAGCTCGTTGGTGAGCCTCTATCAGTCCTGTACTTCTATTACCACATCATGGAGCCTGAAATCATATAAACGAACATAAAATATGACATACTTCAATATTATATAAAACAAATCGCTAAATAGACTTCAATAATATTTCATCTCATACCATAGTTCCTATATTTGAATGTAAATTGTAAAGTTTATTTGAGCATGTCAACAAACACCTTACCTACATATATACCCAACGAAATATATAAATAAAGCCTTTTTTATCACTTAACACATGATAGTTTAAAAAAATCATATCAAAATTGTATTGTACCTTTTTATCATGAATGAATCAATGAGCTCAAACAAATCCCTACTTCGACGGCTCGAAACCAAAAACAATAATTAATCGCATATGTATAATGAAAACTATTAAATCATTATTATCTCTCAAGGCTTAACGAATCTAATATCTAATATACAATAACAATTCAAATCATGATCTTCCTGGTGTGTCATATAAGTAGTTTTAACGCGATTAAAATCTCAATAACTATACTGCATAATATGAAATAGTAAAATTAATTGTACAAAAACAAAACCCTCTAATATTGAATAACAAATTTACCTTTAATCAGGTTGATTTTGGTACAGTTTATCATACGTAATTCCTTGTAGATTTTATTTTCTTTCCAGATATTTATTTGTTGTGGGGTTCATATATTTTGGGTTGCTTCAATAGATTTTTGGGGATCTGATTTGTTATTTGAGTTGTTTCAATCAATTTTTTTCTTGTCATTAAATGTTGTAATAGTTGAATTGTTGTGAGCCGTTGATTATTAATGAATTTACAGGTGTCATTGTTTTAGAATTTTAGGCCAAGATCACTTTTTATCAAAACCATCCTTTATATATATAGAAGATTCTTTTCGACACGGTTCACGTACCCAGTTTTAGAAATGAGTATCCAATTTATCTCTTAACCTATAAACCTACGTAAGTTGTAATTTAAAACAAAACAGTAGCTAAGCTTAACTCAAATGACAAATTATGCATAGCTACGCTTAAACTCACAATCATACAATGGATCACTCAATTTACTGTGATAATCCTCAGTTTTCATCTATTTTTCTTTCATTTCAATTGTACAAAAATTTCTCATACACCTATTTCAATGTTCATGCCTTACATCGTAAATGTGCCTAGTTAGTACTTTCTCACACACATATTTTATTGTTCTTCCCCTACACCTATCAGTTGATACTCGCTATATTTGATATTAAACATACATGTATCTTTCGTTTAAAAGTTATACAGATAGAGCTTACCATGTTGCATTGTTGCTAGGGTCAATATCAATATCCCTAAGAATATAAAAAGGATTGCAAAATTTCACATCAACTCCATGTGTCTGCTCCATTCTGAATAGACCAGCTCGTTGGTGAGCCTCTATAAGTTTCGTACTTCTATTACCAAATCATGGAGCCTGAAATCATATAAATGAACATAAAATATGACAGACTTTAATATTATATAAACAAATCGCTAATTAGACTTCAATAATATTTCATCTCATACGATAGTTCCTATATTTGAATGTAAATTGTAAAGTTTATTTGAGCATGTCAACAAACACCTTACCTACATATATACCCAACGAAATATATAAATAAAGCCTTTTTTTATCACTTAACACATGATAGTTTAAAAAAATCAGATCAAAATTATACTGTACCTTTTTATCATGAATGAATCAATGAGCTCAAACAAATCCCTACTTCGACGGCTCGAAACCAAAAACAATAATTAATCGCATATGTATAATGAAAACAATTAAATCATTATTATCTCTCAAGGCTTAACGAATCTAATATCTAATATAAAATAACAATTCAAATCATGATCTTCCTGATGTGTCATATAAGTAGTTTTAACACGATTCAAATCTCAATAACTATACTGCATGATATGAAATAGTAAAATTAATTGTACGAAAACAAAACCCTCTAATATTGAATAACAAATTTACCTTCAATCAGGTTGATTTTGGTACAGTTTATCATACGTAATTCCTTGTAGATTTGATTTTCTTTCCAGATATTTATTTATTGTGGGGTTCATATATTTTGGGTTGCTTCAATAGATTTTTGGGGATCTGATTTGTTATTTGAGTTGTTTCAATCGATTTTTTTCTTGTCATTAAATGTTGTAATAGTTGAATTTTTGTGAGCCGTTGATTATTAATGACTTTACAGGTGTCATTGTTTTAGAATTTTAGGCCAAGATCACTTTTATCAAAACCATCCTTTATATAGATAGAAGATTTAAGTGTAATTAATTATGTGACAGTAATTATTTTAAAGATGCATGACATTTATGGACCAAATATATAAGTGAAGATTGTTACCACCATTTTGTTTTTTGGACGTTTTTTTGTTCGTGCCGTATTTTTTATTATTATAAATGCTTCATTTTTATTATTAAATTCACTCGGCACAACATTTTCTAGATATGATCTATAGCATAATTTAAGTTAATGATACATTCTTGGTTCATGTTCTTTCTACATTACTTTTTTAAAAACTCATACATGTGGTAATATTAACTGTTAAAAATGACACATTTATAGAAGTGATATTTCTATATTACTAATACTATTTTTAAAGATCATATATATCGTAATACTCAGTTTTAAAAGTGACACATTTATAGAAGTGATATGATACACCTCATATTAATATATTCGATTCAGTTATTTGCCTCTTTTTAATTGTTTTCGTAAATGATACAAATTAATGTTTTAAAACTCGAGTGAATTTGGTCGGTTGAATCGAGACTCGATCGGATGACCAAACTTTGATTCTAAACAAAAACCTTGATTGAACCATATGTTAAACCAATAGAATCATGACACGATAATTTGACCGGACCAATTAAAACCCGATTATTCATTTTGATACACACACTTCAAATTTTGATACACAAGAAGTGATACAAGAACATATATTATAAAAAAACTATAGTACTATCTTTTTTACTTTAACAGCAAAAAAATACTACTACTATCTTACAAGAATTGATACAAGTTCTAACCAAATAACTCATGAAAAGTGCCTTTAAAAAAAAATTACTTACGAAAAAGCTGACAAAACTTAAGAATCGACTAAAAGAGCTAACAACTGATACAAAACTTAAGAATCGACTAAAAAATTAACAACTGATACAAAACTTAAGAATCGACACACGTTCGTTGATACATCATTAAACCTAGTATATAGAACTCAAGAAGAGATATATGTTCGCTGGCGTTAGAAAAAACATAAAACCCATTCGTAAATAAAATTAGAAACTTTTTGAAAAAAATTCCATAATATCGGATATGTTGGTGCATAAAAAAGTTGTGAAGAAAGTTTTCTTAATTTAAAGTTTTTACGTTTTTTTAATGCACAAAAAACGAAATTTGATGCACAAAAAAGTGAATTTTGGTGTACAAATTTTTTCATGCACAAAATTTTCAAGTTGTTTTATTTTGATGCGGCATCAAATTTTAAAGTAAAAAGTCATAAGAAGTTGGTCATAAAATCTTGATGGACAAAAAACGTAAGAAGTCTAAAAATTATCGTTTTTGTGCATCAAAATTTCGTTTTTGTGCATTAAAAAAAATAAAAAAATCGAATTAAAAAAACTTTTTTCACAAAAATTTTTTGCACCAATATACCCCGATCTACTGGAATTTTTGAAAAACTTTTTAAGAATCATATTTAAAAGGTTAGTTAGTTAGTTGGTTAGTTAGTTAGGATTATAGTTTAATCTCATCCATTAAATTTAAATCAATGGCTAAAAATCCTTCTTATCCTTCTCACAAAAAAAAGTCTTTTTATTTGATCTCTTTCATATATATATATATATATATATATATATATATATATATATATATATATATATATATATATATATATATATATATATATATATATATATATATATATATATATATATATATATATATATATATATATATATATATATATATATATATATATATATATATATATATATATATATATATATATATATATATATATATATATATATATATATATATATATATATATACATATATATATATATATATACATATATATATATATATATACATATATATATATATATATATACATATATATATATATATATATATATATATATATATATATATATATATATATATATATATATATATATATATATATATATATATATATATATATATATATATATATATATATATATATATATATATATATATATATATATATATATATATATATATATATATATATATATGTATATATATATATATATGTATATATATATATATATATGTATATATATATATATATATATATATATATACATATATATATATATATATATATATATATATATATATATATATATATATATATATATATATATATATATATATATATATATATATATATATATATATATATATATATATATATATATATATATATATATATATATATATACAAGTATATATATATACATGTATATATATATATATATATATATATATATATATATATATATATATATATATATATATATATATATATATATATATATATATATATATATATATATATATATAGGGTGGGGATACAATAGAAAGGCTTTTAAAATAAAAAGCCTAGGAAGGAATCTTAGCCCTTGGATTAGATTTTAATCATAAAAAAAATGAGTGGCAAACTTGTAAGTACTTCAAACTTTAAGGGCAAATATGTATCAATACATATTACACCTAACCACCTAACCGCTCCTACATCGTTTAATAGTTATCAAAAGACAAAAACATAGGATCCTCCGTCTTTATCATTTCTCTTATCTTCCCCAAATGAAAACACATAGATCTATGAGTCGATCAAAAACACCCCCGATTATTTTGTTTCTATTCGACCTAGAAACAAACGTCCATCTATCTCAAATCCCTATTATTTTTCTTTCGAAAAAAGTCAGAAATCAGATCCATTCATTATAATCTCAGCTGAATCATCTCATCATCTCATTAGATTATCCAATCTGCATAAAAGAATTTGTGAAGACGAATTTGAAAAGCTTTAAATCTCCTCGTAAGTGTATTTACAACTCTGAAATTTTTACCGCATTCATTTTATTAAGTTCATGAATAATAATTTCTTACTTCCTCAATTTTTGTGTTTTTATTGATCGAAGTATGTTCGTTTAGAGTTTGATTCAAATTTGCATTATATTTTCTTTTAGATATGGAAGATAATGTATAAATAATAGATAAAAACGTGTTTATGAAACTTTCATACAAGGTGTTTGATAAAATGTCTCAACTAGACTTCATAATAATGATGCGCTAAATTTATATTGTGATGTAGTTGTTTGTTTGAAGCACTTGTTTTGTGTTGAGCTCCGATGCAATAAGTGGCCAGTTGTTGTGTATAACAATGAATTGGGCTAAATAGAAGTTGCCTTACGTGCAAAAATGTATTTGTATGGTAGGTTGGTTTTTGTTGCACCTGAATTTGACTTCACCTGTGATGCAGTAGGTAGTCAGTTGTTGTCTATAAGGATACACTAAGCTAAACATAAGTTGCATTATCGCTTTTTAGGCCAGTTGTTTTTTTGATGCACTTAAATTTTATTTGTGATGCAGTAGGTGGCCAGTGGTTGTATATAAGGATGAATTGGGCTAAATATAGCTTGCGTAATGTACAAAAGTATATTTGTATGTTAGGTTGTTTGCACTAGAATCTGAGTTGTGATGCAGTGTATAAGGGTAAACTAAGCTAAACATAGGTTACATAATATCAAAATATTGCTTATACGTCACGTTCTTTTTATTATGCACTTGAATTTATGTTGTGTTGTAATAGATGGCCAGTTGTTGTGTATAAGGATGAATTGGGCTAAATATATATTGCGTAATGTACGAAAATGTATTCGTATGTTAAGTTGTTTGTTTAATGCACCAGAATCTGAGGTGTGATGTAGTGTATAAGGGTAAACTAAGCTAAACATCGGTTGCATTATCTCGAAATAGTGCTTATTCATCACGTTGTTTTTTTTATTCACATGAATTTTAGTTGTGTTGTAGTAGGTTGGCCAGTTGTTGTATTTAAGGATGAATTAGGCTAAATGTATTTGTATTTGTACATTATCTCAAAAATATATTTGGTTGTTGCAGCAAAGGCGCTTGGTTTCTGCATCAAAGGCGTTTGGTTACTACAACAAGTGCGGTTGGTTGCTGCAGCAAGTGCGGTTTGTTGTTGCAGCAAGTGCGGTTTGTATTTGTACATTATCAAGTTTGTCGCTTGTAGTGTTTTAAGTGCTCAAAATAGTTTTTATGTGTGTGTGTTTGATCGGTTGATGCAATATTTATAAGTTGTTGTAATGCAATGATGTAGTAGTTGTAATGCATTGATGCAATGGTTGTAGTGAATTGATGCAGTTGTTGTAATGTAGTTTATAGTAGGTGTATAATGTTTCAAGTGTTTAGAAGAATTTGTGGATGTATGTGTTGGATTGTTTGATGCACTAGTTGTATTGCAGTGATGTAGTAAGTTCTTGTAGGTGGCATTAGTCTAAACTAGATCGGGCTTGTAGTGTTTTAATTGTTGAAAAATATTTGTTTATGTGTTTACATGTATGATGCAGTATTTCTAATTAAGTGATGCGGTAGTTTCTTGTATGTGGGATATAAGTCTAGATTAGGTCAAGCGTGTAGTGTTTTAAGTGTTTTAAGTGTGTGTGTGTGTGTGTGTGTTTGTATGCCATTAATGCATCTGGTGTAAATAAGTGATGTAGTAGGAAATTATTTGCGGCGGGTATGTATGCAGCTAGTGTAATGAAGTGATGTAGTAGAGACTTATTTGTAGCGTATGCAATAGGTTTTATTATATGTATAATTATTTTTATATACATGGTTGTATGAGTGATGTATATTATTCTGAACCATGTTGCAGTTGGTTTTTATATTCCGTTGATGCAGTAGGTTATATGTGTTTTTATGTTTTGTTATTTGTGTGATACACTTGATCTTATACCATGATGTAGTAGGTGTTCATTTTCAGTGTATAAGGATGTATTGGTTTTTCTTAATAATCTATAATGCAGTTGTAGGAAGGCAATGATGCAATATGTTGTTATTTGTTGCATATAGGGTTTGATTAGGTCAAACATATTGTATTTTACATGACAAAAATGTGTTTGTCTTTTTGGCCGAAATTGATGCCGTAGGTTCTTATCTGTGCCAAATTAGGTTCAATGGGTCAAGCATATATTGCAGTGAATTGGTTTTCGTCATCCATAAGCATATACGCATGGTGTTCTACATTTTTATGTCTTTGATGTGGTAAATGACGTACTATAATGCAGTGAATATGTTTTCGTCATTCATAGGAATGATTTAGGAAAGATGTGGCTTGCCATTTAGTTGAAAATGATGTGTTTTGGATGTTTATGTATTTGATGTGGTAAATCATGTACTATAATGCATAAGATTTTTTTTGGTCATTCATAGGAATGATTTAGGCCGATGTGGCTTACCATTTTGGCGGAAATGATGTTTTTGTCTTTGATGTGGTGAATTAGTTACTATAATGTAGTAGATTGGGCTGATTATCCAAGAAATCTTGTTCTTTTTACTGAAAGGGGCCAGGTATGCGCGAGATTGCTCTGTTTTTTATTCATAGACGTCATGGGATGATTTGCATTTTGGTTTTTTTTCTAACTAGTAAAATAAGTAGGTTTATTTCGAACAGGTTCACCCAGAGTATTTCTTTTTTCTTACAATGTGTCAAGTGTCAACGTGATGTAGTAATGTATTATGAATGTAGAATATGTCTATGGGTCAACCTGATGTGACCCTCAAATATGATCCATACTATGCTATTAAAGGTTTCAAATAAAGCGTTTTATAACATGGCTAAATAGAGGGCTGCATACGGAGCTATACAAAAATAAGCAAGTGTTTTTGGTCAAAATAGTTGATTATTTGATAAAGAGAGTTATGTTGAAGTAAGAAAATTTAGTGTAATGATTCCAAATTTGAATTTGGCGTAAAATATCTTTCATCTTCCGCAGCATGCGCGGACTCCTGTTCTACTACCTTTATTTTTTTACTACAGCAAAGCTGTTTGGTTGCTGCAACAAAAGTGTTTGGTACTGCAGCAAAGGTGGTTGTTTATTACAGAAAAGATGGTTGTTTGCTGCAGCAAAGGTGGTTGGTTATTGCATCAAAGGAGTTTGGTTGGTGCAGCAAAGGCATTTGAGTGGGAAATGTATATATTCTTATTAATTGAAAAGCAAAGAGTTCCACTAACCAGAAGTATGCATAAAACCAGAGTATTGATTGCTTGTTCATATAAGATTGTTCATGGTGTATAATAATTTTGTTCTTAGTCTGTGAGGATGCACCATGATTTGTTCATTGTTGTTTAGAAGTATTTGTTTGTTTTCTTAATTTATACACGACGCTATTTCACTTCTTGTGTACCATTTCTTCTACCATTTATAAGTATCATGTATTCTTGACAGTGGTTACATATGACACATGGTGCTAGTTCAAATTACTATCATGTTAATAAAACTTATGGTTAAAATTCACTCCTTTTATGTTAGGCACAAACATGTACAATTACAAGTTTAAGTATATAAAATTACAGAAAGAAACAAACTATGTCAGGTGCATCTCTAGCAGTCGCGAACCAATCATTAACTGAATTTGCAGCAACAACACATTATTTACTTCTGAAAAGCACAGACTGAAGTATGCATAAAACCCCAAGGATAAATCAATAAATCATTATTATTCTAAATCAGATACAAGCCTCAATCAAGCATGTCAGAACATGAAGCAAGAGAGTGATTTAACAAATCACTGCATCACAACGTAAATTCAACTGCAGCTAACCCTAAAGAAACAACTCCTCTCCTGCAATCTTGTTCTCAGCTCTGACCCGTTTCCCGACCATGATGTCATGCTTGAACAACCCGTTGATGTTTCTTCCAAACTCTGCAACTCCTTGTTACGGGTTATAACTATTAATTTATATAATAACTTTGAACATCAGAAGCATGTAACAAATTAGTACATTATATCTTAAGGAAATCTATACCTTTGACATCCAAAGATATGCCCATATTTCTTCAACTGGTTACCACATAATGAATGACATCTGCAAGATACCCTTACATCTCTATAAATTCCCCAAACTAAATGTGGAATATCTCTATGCTAGGAAGCTGGTGCACTGGAGTAGTTAGAAAGGCATTATGATTAATCGAAAAGGTAAAGGAGCATATAGAATCAATAAAATAAACATGTTATGATTTCCCAGAAATCGAGTACTGGTAAGTTTGTAGCAATAGCCATTAGCACAACCTCACTATTCAACGGACAATAATAATTTTATGCAATTCATGTGCCAATCCTGTGTATATATTTTATGCAGGCTCATCTCAGTTACGTGGTTGCTGTAATATTATATATGGGTGGAATTGAAGCCAATAGACGACACTTACCGAACTACTTAGAAGAAATAGCAAGAACTAGAAACTAGTCGTCATTGCACAGGCAAACAAAGCTATGTTAGCAGCTTAGCCAACACCTAGACGTCTCAGTATGCATGTTAAAAAGAGCTTTGGCTAGTAGTGCCTGATCCTTGTTGTCTTTGGCGACCAAGATATTAGCAGCTTTAGCGTTGCCAACAATAACGTCAACATGCAGTATCGTTCCAACTGAGTTCTTCAATTCCACTACTTGTTTGTTCACCGGTATTTCTCCCAACAATAACTCTCCTTTTTTCTAGGATTCACTCTTTGAAAATTTCATCACACACTCTAAAAGAAAAGTGACAATACCAATGGTTTATTATAATTCAATAATTGGAAACTGTACATGCAACTTAACGTTTTGAAAAACAAATGAAGATAGAATAATAATAGTAGGTCGTACCATGAATGTATTCGGAAATCTCGCAGACAAAAACACCTCTAATTTGATAGTAAGAACAAGTTTCTCCAGAGTAATCATGATCAGTGAAGACCTTATCAGCCAATCCTTTGCTTTTCTTCCATGTAGATACTTGGTCAGCAACAGTTTTGTCCAGAATTATCCAGTCGTCTTTCAACTAAATATGTCAATTGAGACATGTAATTAAAAATACCTAGCTACCCATTTTAACCAAAGAAAATATTAGGTCGCCGATATTGGCACATAAATGCAATAACGAAGAGTTGAGATAACCTGAGAAGGAAGGAGGGAACCTCAGATGATAAAAAATCAAGAATATGAGGAAAGAGCTCAGGAGGAATGGTGCTAAATAAACCATCATCAATCCTTATGGAGTGATTAATACAAGCATTTTTCTGTGGGTTCAATTTATGTCTCGATATCCCCTCGAATTGATCTCGGCCTTAAGTGGAATGATTTGTTCTTGGTTAATAAAAATTGGTTGGTTTATTTATCTATTTTAAACTAATTAACAATTAATTAAGTGTCGAAGAGTAAAATTAAAGACTTAAAAGGTTAAATTAAAAAGGCAAGTTAAAAGTAAATGCTTGAAAACTTAAAAATTATATTAGGGAAAAATAAGTGAACTCTTAATAAAAAACTAACACTTGGAAAACTTTGTAAAAAATAAGAACTAGTAGAAAAGTACTAAAAGAAAGTAAGAACGGAACAAAGCAAATTAGCTAAGATCGGAATAGTGGAAAAAAAGGGCACTCAATCGGAATATATTCCGATCTGAGTGATCGGAATGTGGCAACACCTCCTGTCGGAATATCTCAAAAGGTAGTCAATCGGAATACACAAAATGGAACCAATCGGAATATTCAAATGAGAATCATCGGAATACATGAAAATCACCAATCAGAATATGTGAAACTTGTACAATCGGGATATGTGAAAATGGGGCAAATCGGAATATGGTAAATCTTGCTACAATCGGAATATGCGAAACAAAGATGATCGGAATCCTCTAAACCCTTTTCCGATCAAACGATCGGAAAGAGGGATGTGCTTGGTCGGAATACAAGGTCAGAAAAGGGCTTTGCCCTTTCCGAAAATGGTGCAAATTCAAGTGAAAAGCCAAGGAAATAAGCTTATGGAATAAGCTAACTCCCAAAACTAACTCGAATCCAATAAAATACTAATCAAATAAGCACTAAAAACAACTTTTCTAAACTTAAAATAAACAACTTTTAAATCAAATCAATAAAAAGATGAACTTTTCATAAAAACTTTAAAAAGTAAATAAGCTAAATCAACAAATAAGCCAATAAGAACAAGGATCTTAAAGCTTATTAGTGTATAAACTTAAGGAACATAAAAAGAAATCAACTTTTTAAGCACAAATCATTGATGAACAACACGGATCATACGAGATTTATACCAAAATCAATCAAAATAAAAGAAAGGAAGGATGCGATTAAAGATTAAAAGATAAAAACTTGAACTTGATTAATGAAAGATAATACAAAAGTTTGAATTTGAAAGAGAAAAAGATGGAATCTAGTGAGAGAAAGTTTAGAACTTTCTCTCTCTAAAGCTAAAAACTATCTAAAAGACTAAGTGTGTGAAATTTGTGAAGTAAGGTCCTTTATATAGGCGTGTCTTGTGGTGGTGGGCTTGTTATTGGGCTTTGGCTTGGGCTTCTTTTTCTTCTTCCTTCTTTAGTCTTCTCGTCTCTTTTAATTAAATGTTTCCGACTTTGGATTTTTAGAAGTGTCGGTGAATAATTCCAACTTGTCTTATAATCTTTTATTTAATAGACTCGAGTTCTTCGACATATATGAATCTTCCATCTTTGGCTCTATTCTTTGATAAATCTTCAAATAGGCACAATGACTTCAAATCCTTTGCATCTCTTGGACAATAGACTTCGTCTTGAGTCTTTTTCCTTGATAAAGTCCGTGCAATCCCATGTTTTCTTCATTATTCATCCGGTTGACTCTGAAAAAAATAAACACAAAAACCACGCATAATTCCAAACAAATGATATTAAATACGTGTTTTGGTCTCGATTTATCCAGAATTAAGTGGTAAAAGGATGGGTGTTTTCACACCTATCAAATCCCCTACACTTAACCATTGCCATGCCCTCATGCAATGCTCAGTGACAAAGCATAATTACACTTTTCTCATAATCAATCAACCTTGGCCTTATTAAAATACTACTAAACAAAAATGAAAGTACTAAGAGAAATTCAAACTTTAAAGTAAACAAACGGATGGAAATAAGCTATGTGGAAATAACTTGCAAAGAGATCGAGGACTTACATTATGGCTTCGGTGCTGCGAAGATTTATCACCCTCAAGTTTCACTTTCCCCAAACTAAGCTTAAAAACGAGATCATTGTTATTATAAGTTAGCAATTCAAACACTCACACACATGGCTTAATTAAATGGTTAAACTCCCTTATTCCTAGGTGTATCTCTTATATTTTATTTTTGTCTTAGAATGATCATGAAGATGCATTTTTGGGACTTATTTCGATAGTTTATTTAGGCTTAAAGCAAAGTAGGACGATTTGATCAATAGTTAGCTAAAGGACAAAATCTCTTAAAACTGCTTCTCGGGATATCAAAAAGTTCATATCTTGGCATAACTCGGTTTACGATTTGAGACCTTTCTCGGGCCGATATTTGGCATGTACTTCATACTTCATATCTTGAGAGACGTGCTTGAGATAATGGTCTTCTCATCGTTCATAGAGTTTCTTCACTTGGAGACTTTTGAGAGGTACTCCAACTTTGTTGACCACGACTTCATGATTATTTCTTTAATCTCTATTTGGGATTTTGAGATACAACGATCCGCCTCCTTTTCGGACTTGGATCTATTTATCCTCATACCTTGTTAGGGTCTTTTTGGATAGACTTCTCCATCATCTTTATAGGAGCTGATTGCTTTTCGTCGTGAGTCTTGATCCTTCATACTGATTTTGGGAATAATGCATTTCATATCACTTTGGATCTTCAGCAATAAAAATGAATCCTCATGCCTTGTTAGGGCCTTTTCGGACTCGCCAATCTTCGCGCCCCTCTTCATAAGTTATGCCTTGGCTATGAACTCTTATCATTACCGAGCAACTTTTAAACGATCTTGGGCTAGAAGCTAAGTAACCTTTCAAATCGTACGACCTTACTTATTGCAGATAAATTATTAGCAAGTGATGGGAGAATAAGCAAATAATTACCCCAAGTGAGCTTATGCAAGAATACCGACTTATAATTGACTCTATTATTTCTCGTCCTCCGCAATTTAAAATCTCAAGTAATGAGACTCGTGGATACTTAGCCTAATAAACCAATTAAGGTCTCCATGGTTAAGGATACTAGCTAGAATAAACTTGGATAAGTCTATTCGGGTTGAGTCAAAATAATCGCAACGGGCCTAATATGTCAAAGACTTCTAAACTAGCTACACCACTTTATTAATATTTTTGACTTTATTGCGGGATATATACATATGAAAGCAACGATAAAAATTTAAAAATTACAACTAAATGGCCAAAGTTAATAAAAGATTTGAAAAATATTGAAAAAGATGATTTTCTGGTTAAATGAAGGCATTTTCATGGAAAAGTCCACTTAAAACTTCGATAGAAGTCCCCCCTACACTTAAGATAAACATTGTCCTCAATGTTTAAGCATGTGGGAAAAATCTCCCCTACACTTATGACATTGTGCACGTTGGTTAACTCGAGTTAAGGAAGAGACGACTAAAGTGATCAATTTCAAATGTGAGTATGAAGAAAATTGGAAAATTAAATTGGTTTTAATTTTCGTTTTTTGCTGTCATTGTATTGTGCGATTGTTTTGTTTTCTCTCGTGGGTGGTTAATTGTCTCTTTTAAGTCGGTTTGGATCAAGTGCTACCTGGACAATTAGTCTCGATTTGTATTCGCTGTGTGATCGCAATAATTGTTTTTTTAGGTATTCGCTGTGTGAGGGTGTCGTTTTATCGTAGCATTTAATTTTCCTTCATTATTGCAAGTGGTCGGCTGACCTTTCACTCTTGTCGGCTGACATTGTTTAAGGTTAATTAAGTTGGCGGCTGAATTTTGACATTGTTTAAGGATTGTCATAATTCAAGTGGTCGGTTGTCCCCATCATAATTCATCGCAAGTGGACATAATTAAGTGGGACTTAATTCATTCTGATTGGTGGGTCCGGTCTTGGTTGGCGGCTGACAACTTATTTAAGAAATTAAGTGGTGCAATTTTTAGTGCAACTGTCCTTTTCACGTGGGTACTAGGTTCGCATTCACGGCTGGCAGCCATTTTAGTTAGGGTTTTGGTTTAGGGCTGCGCTTTAAACCATCCTCTTGGATTTAATTGGTATTGCAAGTTTGGTCGGCTGTTTGTTTTTTAATAAATTATTACGAGAGTGTTGGTTTATTATTTAGTGGTTCGTTTGATCGATTTGTTGAAGCTATGGTGGATTCGAGTAATGAAAGTGATAAGTCATTATTTACAGGTTGGATGGATGCGGGTAAGGTGTCTACTCTTGAGGTTTTAGTAACGTTAGAGGAGATATCTAATTTGTTTTCTATTCCTTTGAATACTGTGCGTGACATTGAAGTGTTTGCAAATGGTGTGAAGGCAAACAAATTTCCTAAATGGTCTACTTTACCTAAGGAGACCAATATGCTTTATTATAAAGCTTTGTGTGAACGCCATAAGAATTTAACTAGCAACACTTCTTCACTCAGATCAGGTGGTTCGAGTGTGTACTCTGCACAGATGGCTAAGGAAACAGACCTTGAAGCTAAGGCTGCTACCATTAATGGTATGCAATTGTGTAATCTACATGCGGTTTTGAAATTATTTGGTGTAACGATTCGCACGTTTGCTGACGCAAGTGAATTTATGCATGAATTAAGAATGAAGAAACATCCGTTGTGGGAATTGATCTCACCTGATCGTGCTAAAGAAATTCTGATGTTACTTTGCAGATTTGAAGGTGATATGGTTACGTCTACTAATGGAGGTATTAATGTAGTCTCTTCTTCGTTTAATGAAAATGTCTATGAAGGGGTTAATATCACTATTCCTAGGAAGGTTGTTGAAACAGTAAATGCTCGCTACCATAACACTTTATATGGTTACTTTCTTGGTAAAAGGATTGCATTCCCTGTGGTTGAGTATTTTGCTAAGAATAACTGGGCAAAACATGGTCTTAAGCGTATCATGATGAATGAGAAAGGTTTCTTCTTTTTTCAATTTGGATCTAGTGAGGGTCTTAATGCGGTTCTGGAAGGTGGTCCGTGGATGGTTCGTAATTCACCAATTTTTCTTAAGAAATGGACTATGAAAACGAATCTTCTAAAGGAGGAACTAACTCGTATTCCGGTATGGGTTAAGTTTCATGATGTCCCGCTACAGGTATTTGAAGAGGAAGGTATTAGTTTAATTGCTTCGTTTCTTGGTAAGCTTATTATGATGGATAATTATACTGATAATATGTGCAAAGAGTCTTGGGGTCGTTGTAGTTTTGCTCGTTGTCTTATTGAGATGAATGCTGATTCGGAGTTTATAGATAACGTTACTATTGGTGTCCCTGATCTTGAAGGCTCGGGTTGTACTAAGGAGTTAATTCGAGTTGAATACGAATGGAAACCGCCTAGATGTCATACTTGTAATATTTTTGGTCATTCCGTTGATTCTTGTCCGAAAATTGTTAAACCTATAACGGTTGAAAAAGTGACAACTCATGTTGATAATGATGGGTTCCAACAAGTGCAAAGCAAGAGGAAGAAGTACAAAGGTAATTTAGGGAATCAAGTTCCGAGAGGTGTTCCATTGAGCAAGGGTTTCCAAGCAGGTAAGACGGTTGTTTTTCGCCCAAAAACTCACTTGGATACTACAAGTACGAGTGCTGATAATAGTAGTAAGTTGAATACTAAATCTGGTCAGTTACAGCAGTCTAGCAATCTTAATGGTCCGAACAAGGCTAAAGCTCAAATGAGCAGTGTTTCTACATCTAATAAATTTTCATCTTTGTCCATGCCTGGTATTGACGAAGGGGCTCAAGTAAGTGAGGAAGATAATGAGGAGGAGGAGGGAGTCGAGGTCGTCTTTGATGAATCAGTGAATCTTCTCAATACTCATATTGGGGCAAGCACTCTTACTGGCTGATCGCATGTTGATATTTTATTATTTTCCTCGTAACTTTATGTTATCGTCTTGGTTTTTGTCTAGTTTATATATTTCCAGTATTCTAGACTAGTTAATGTTTATGGCCTGTCGTAAACATTTTGTTTAACAAGCTGCCTGTAGCTTGCGGTTAATGTGGTATTTCAGCCACATTCCTTGTACTTCAACGCTTTTTTTGGTTCTATTTACCGGGGTCATTGCTACCCTTTTACCAAAAAAAGAGTATGAAGAAAATTGAATCACGATAGTTGAGAGATAGAACCGGATTTCGGATAACACGGGAGCACGGTTCTTCAAAGGTTCCAAGAGTGCATTCATCCCTGTAATCACATCACCACACAAAAACAAACACCTATAGAGGTCCCCCTACACTTAGGAGGTTAAAACATAAAAGGATAGATACTCGGGCTGCCTCCCGAGGAGCGCTTGTTTTTGATAACCGAGTCACGAGCCTGACTCGACCCAAAATTAGTTCATGGGGAACGTGGTGAGGGATGGAATCATCTCCTGAGAGATGTCCTCACCAAAGTACAACTTCAGACGCTGGCCATTCACCTTGAAATTGGGCCCATTTGGCTGAGAAAGCTCAATGGTCCCATACGGAAAGACTTTAGCGACGGTGAATGGACCAAACCAGCGGCTCTTCAACTTGCCAGAGAAGATCTTCAACCGAGAGTTAAAAAGTAAGACTTGATCACCAACGTGGAACTCTCGGTTCTTGATTTTTGCGTCATGAAGGATCTTCGTCTTCTCTTTGTAGATCAGCGAGTTCTCATAAGCTTCATTCCTCAGTTCGTTGAGCTCGTTGAGTTGAATCTTGCGATGATCACCAGCTTTGCTGATGTCGAAGTTAGCCCACTTCAAGGCCCAGTGCGCCTTATGCTCCAGCTCGATGGGAAGGTGGCATGCTTTCCCGTACACAAGACGATAAGGTGTACAACCGATCGGGGTCTTGTAAGCAGTACGGAAAGCCCACAGAGCATCATCTAACTTATCGGCCCACGCGGCACGATGCTCTCCCACAGTACGCTCCAAAATTCGCTTCAATCCACGGTTGGATATCTCGGCTTGCCCATTGGTTTGGGGATGATAAGAGGTGGAAAGACGGTGATTGACACCATACTTCGCCATGACTCTTGCAAATTGATCGTTGCAAAAATGAGTCCCGCGGTCACTGATAATAGCACGAGGAACGCCGAATCGAGCGAACAGCAATTTCAAAAAGTTACAACCCACCCTTGCATCATTAGTAGGTAAAGCTTTGGCTTCAACCCACTTTGAAACGTAGTCAACGGCTACAAGGATGTATTTGTTTCCTTTAGATGAAGGGAATGGCCCCATAAAGTCGATACCCCAAACATCAAAGATTTCACATTCTTGTATGAAATTCTGAGGCATCTCGTCTTTATGTGTGATCGTGCCTTGTTTTTGGCAAGCATCACATCGTTTAACCATCTCGTGAGCATCACGGTAGATGGTGGGCCAATAAAATCCCGAATCAAACACTTTTTTGGCGGTGTAGTTGGGACCAAAGTGACCACCGGTGGGTCCTTTGTGGCAAGCATCAAGGATTTCTAAAGCTACCGATCCATCAACACAACGTCGAATAATCAAGTCAGCACATTGTTTGAATAGATACGGGTCATCCCAAAAGTAAGTCTTAATATCGTTGAAGAACTTTTTCTTTTGCTGGGATGTTAATCCGTCAACGAGAATTCCACCCGCCAAGTAGTTTGCAATGTCCGCAAACCACGGGGTTTCGTCAGCAGTCGAGTTGATAGACATTAAGGTCTCCAGGGGAAAAGAATCATTGATTTCTTTGTTTGGATGATCCCCCTGGTAAGGATCCTCAAGTCTACTGAGATGATCCGCGGCTAGGTTTTCAGCTCCTTTTTTATCGCGAATTTCGAATTTAAATTCCTGGAGCAGCAAAACCCAGCGAAGAAGTCTTGGTTTGGAATCTTGCTTTGTCAACAAGTACTTCAACGCGGAATGATCGGTATACACAATTGTGGTGGAAAGGACAAGATAGGGGCGGAATTTTTCAAAAGCATAGACAACAGCTAAAAGCTCTTTTTCTGTTGTCGTATAATGCAATTGTGCCCCCGTCATTGTCTTGCTAGCGTAATGGATTGGTTGGAAGTGTTTGTTCACTCTTTGTCCCAGAACCGCTGCAATAGCAAAATCACTAGCATCGCACATCAACTCAAAAGGCAGCTCCCAATTAGGGGTAACCAAGACGGGTGCCTTAGTTAGCTTATCCTTAAGTGAGTTGAAGGCTTCAAGACACTCTTTGGAAAAGATAAAAGGAGTATCTTTTTCCAAGAGGTGGGTCATCGGGCGAGCGATTTGAGAAAAATCTTTGATGAATCGACGGTAGAAGCCCGCATGACCCAGAAAACTTCTCACACCCTTCACGGTTGAAGGTGGAGGCAACTTGGCGATAACATCGACTTTAGCACGGTCTACTTCCAGACCGGCTTTGGAAATCTTGTGTCCCAGCACGATGCCTTCTTTTACCATGAAATGGCATTTTTCCCAATTCAGAACAAGGCGAGTGTCTTCGCACCGCTTAAGCATACGTTCCAAATTGGCAAGGCAAGAAGAGAAGGAATCCCCAAAGACCGAGAAATCATCCATGAAGACTTCCATGGTTTGTTCAACCATGTCATGGAAGATAGCTAACATGCACCTTTGGAAAGTCCCGGGGGCATTGCATAAGCCAAAAGGCATTCTTTTGTAAGCAAAAGTGCCATAGGGACAAGTGAATGTTGTCTTCTCTTGATCTTGGGGATCGATGGGTATTTGGAAATAACCCGAGAAACCATCAAGAAAGCAGTAATATTCATTACCCGCTAAACGTTCAAGCATTTGGTCCATAAAAGGTAGAGGGAAATGATCCTTTCTCGTGGTATCATTGAGTTTGCGGTAGTCTATACAAACTCTCCACCCAGTAACGAGACGAGTGGAAATCAACTCGTTGTGTTCATTGGGAACAACGGTTATTCCGCCCTTCTTGGGCACACAATGGATTGGACTAACTCATGGTGAATCCAAAATAGGGTAAATCATACCCGCATCAAGAAGTTTGATAACCTCTGTTTTGATGACTTCATGGATTTTTGGATTCACCCTTCGTTGGCTTTGAATTATGGGCTTAAAGTCGTCCTCCATGAGAATTTTGTATGTGCAGAAGTGAGGATCAATTCCACGAATATCAGAGATTTTCCAAGCAATAGCCTTCTTATGAGCTTTCAACATGGTGATAAGTCGGGCTTTTTCTTCTTCCTTTAGGTCCTTAGCAATGATGACTGGCGACTTCTTCTCTTCTTCAAGAAATACATACTCGAGATGGGGCGGCAACTCCTTAAGTTCTAAATCCGGGGGATTTTCGACGGGAGGCGTATTCGAAGTCGGAGTATTGATAGCAATAACCGTGGGAGATGGAGGCGAAGGATTGTCTTCGTTGAGAAGATTGTCAAAGAAATTCATGTCTTCATCCCCATTGGTGGGAGAATCATCAGTAGCTAAGTTCACATCTCCCATGGTATCTTCAAGATTGTTCCAAAACAAATCACTATCTCCAAATAGAGACAATGATGAATCGATAGAGGAAACGGTTTCAACATTGGGAAGAGAGGTAGGAATACTTTTACAAGCATCTTTGAAGTGTTCTTCACAAGCCTCATCAAGAACGTCAATACAATTAACACTCTCGTTGGAATAAGGTTGTTTGGACAACTTTCCCATGTTGAAGACGATTTTATCGTCACCCACTCTCATGATAAGCTCACCGGCTTCAACATCGATGAGAGTGCGACCGGTCCTCAGGAATGGACGACCAAAAATCAGTGGTACACGAGGGTCCATCTCGTAGTCGACGACGAAATCGGCAGGAAAAGTGAATTTGTCGACTCCTACAAAGACGTCTTCGGCTATCCCCACTGGATAAGCAACCGTATGGTTAGATAATTCTAAAGTCATTTTGGTGGGGACAAGCTCGGGGAGAGATAATTGCTTCCAAATGCTTAGAGGCATTAAGTTAATACTGGCACCTAGATCGGCTAGGGCCATGCATTTCTCTACTCCCGGGAAATTGCAAGGTATTAAGAAACGACCCGGATCACCAAGCTTGGTTGGCAATTTCCTTAAGAGCACTGCAGAGCAATTCTCATTAAGTTGGGTGTTGGCAATATCGAGGAGCTTTTCCTTGTCGCTTAGAAGATCTTTAAACATTTTTGCATATTTAGGCATGTGAGCGAGAGCCTCAGCGAAGGAGATATTGAAATTCAATTGTTTGAACATCTTAAGAAAGTTCGAGACTTGAATATCGTCCTTGCTTTTGAGCTTCTCTTTCCTCAACCTAGATGGATAAGGTATATTGGAAGAAGAGTAAGGCTTTGGAAGAATAGGATCACTCACATCCTTGGGTGGAGGAGGGGTAGAAGGAAGAGGTGGAGAAATTGGGGAAGGAGAAGGATGAGGAATAGGAGCAGGTGACTCGTTTTCCTTAGTCACAACCACCGGTGGAGGTATAGGAAGCTCGGGTTCCTTGGTACCTTTACCACTGCGAGTAGTGATTGCTTTCATCTCCCCTCTTGGATTCGCAACGGTGTTACTCGGAAGAGTACCCGAAGAAGAGGGTTGATTACCGTGGAAGAAACTAGCCATCATGTTTCTTAAGTCATTCGTTTGACTATCCATAGTGTTCTTCATATCAGCTCTCAGATCATGCCCTTGTTTCATCAGGTCTGCTTTCAAGTTGCGCACTTCCTGTTGGAGATTATCCACGATCACATCGTTAGTCCTTATGTAGGTTCCAATGTCTTGATGTGATGCGGGGGTTTGGTTGGAAGGAGCAGTGTATGCAGGTGGTTGATAAGCAGGTTGCTGGTAAACTTGGTTGTTTCGTTGAGGTGGTTGTTGCTGTTTGTGAGGAGGGATGTATGGTGTACGAGGTTGTTGTTGTTGTTTGAGGAGGGCGATTGAGGTTTGGTTGTTGGTTTGGGTTGGTAGGAGGAAAACCAGGTGGGGAAAGATAATTGTTAGAACGGTAGCTCAGCAAGTTACGGTCACCTTGAGGTCTAGCTTGATAAGTAGGTTGAGGATAGGTGCCATATGCCGCATTCACATTCTCAGCAGGGTAGTCTTGGGTGGCAGTACAAGTGGTGTAAGAGTGAGGACCACCGCATATCTCACAAGGTTGGCTGACAGCGTTAACTTGAGCGTTTTTAGCGTTGTTGCTGACGGTGTGGGTGACAAGCGATTCAAGAAGCGTAGTGATTTTGTCAAGTCGCTTGTCGCTGTCACTAGTGCTAGCACTAGCGACATTGGTCCAAACACTCTTGGTTTGCACACGCGACTTGTTCTCAATGATATCCCAAGCAGTATTGGAAGTCTTAGCCAAAAGATTACCCCCCGAGGCACTGTTTAGTGAATCTTGGTCACTCATGCTTAAACCATTGTAAAAAGTATTAATTTGATGTACTTTGGTAAAACCATGTTGTGGGCATTTTCTTAAAAGATCTTTAAAACGATCCCAAGATTCACTGAACGACTCATCGTACTTTTGTTCAAAGTTTATGATTTCATTCCGCAAAGCGGTAGTACGAGAGGGTGGGAAAAAGTAATTGATAAACTTTGTTTCCAAATCCGTCCACGAGAGAATACTCTGTGGCGGTTCTTTAGCAAGCCAATGTCGGGCTTGTCCCTCTAAAGAAAAGGGAAAAAGTTGTAACCTGATAACCTCTTGTGGAACACCATTGAACTTGACCGTGTTAGTGAGTTGCAAGAATCTCTTGATATGGTCATGTGGGTCATCAATGGTACGTCCCAAGAATGGTTGAGCGGAGACCATCTGGATAAAGCCTGATTTTAGCTCAAAGTTGTTGGAAGCAATTGGAGGTATGACAATTGGATCAGTGTTGCCATCTACATGAGCTTGCAGCAGTTCAATCATTGGCCGATTATCCGGTTGAGGCTCATTGTTGTTATTATTATTCATGTTGTTGAAAGGTGGGTTGTTGTTGTTATTATTATTGTTTGGAGGTGGTATGTTGTTGTTGTTTTGTACACCGGCCATGTCTAATTGATCGAGAGGCTCGGGCTCTTGATAAGACGTGGATCGAGTGCGCATACACCTGCAAAAGAACGAACAAAGAAAAACAAAGAAAAAATATTTTTGGTTTTTAATTTTTTTTTGTATGTTTAAAAATTTTATATTTTTTAGTTGTTTTTGAAAATTTTATGAAAAAGTAACGTTCACGGGGAACGGATCCCAAAATCCAAGTTCTCACAAAAAACTTTTGATCTTAACGAGAAGAGCCGGCAGCGGCGCCATTTGATAAAGCGTTTTTCTATGGGTTCAATTTATGTCTCGATATCCGCTCGAATTGATCTCGGCCTTAAGTGGAATGATTTGTTCTTGGTTAATAAAAATTGGTTGGTTTATTTATCTATTTTAAACTAATTAACAATTAATTAAGTGTCGAAGAGTAAAATTAAAGACTTAAAAGGTTAAATTAAAAAGGCAAGTTAAAAGTAAATGCTTGAAAACTTAAAGATTATATTAGGGAAAAATAAGTGAACACTTAATAAAAAACTAACACTTGGAAAACTTTGTGAAAAATAAGAACTAGTAGAAAAGTACTAAAGAAAGTAAGAATGGAACAAAGCAAATTAGCTAAGATCGGAATAGTGGAAAAAAAGGGCACTCAATCGGAATATATTCCGATCTGAGTGATCAGAATGTGGCAACACCTCCTGTCGGAATATCTCAAAAGGTAGTCAATCGGAATACACAAAATGGAACCAATCGGAATATTCAAATGAGAATCATCAGAATACATGAAAATCACCAATCGGAATATGTGAAACTTGTACAATCGGAATATGTGAAAATGGGGAAAATCGGAATATGGTAAATCTTGCTACAATCGGAATATGCGAAACAAAGATGATCGGAATCCTCTAAACCCTTTTCCGATCAAACGATCGGAAAGAGGGATGTGCTTGGTCGGAATACAAGGTCGGAAAAGGGCTTTGCCCTTTCCGAAAATGGTGCAAATTCAAGTGAAAAGCCAAGGAAATAAGCTTATGGAATAAGCTAACTCCTAAAACTAACTCGAATCCAATAAAATACTAATCAAATAAGCACTAAAAACAACTTTTCTAAACTTAAAATAAACAACTTTTAAATCAAATCAATAAAAAGATGAACTTTTCATAAAAACTTTAAAAAGTAAATAAGCTAAATCAACACATAAGCCAATAAGAACAAGGATCTTAAAGCTTATTAGTGTATAAACTTAAGGAAACATAAAAAGAAATCAACTTTTTAAGCACAAATCATTGATGAACAACACGGATCATACGAGATTTATACCAAAATCAATCAAAATAAAAGAAAGGAAGGATGAGATTAAAGATTAAAAGATAAAAACTTGAACTTGATTAATGAAAGATAATACAAAAGTTTGAATTTGAAAGAGAAAAAGATGGAATCTAGTGAGAGAAAGTTTAGAACTTTCTCTCTCTAAAACTAAAAACTATCTAAAAGACTAAGTGTGTGAAATTTGTGAAGTAAGGGCCTTTATATAGGCGTGTCTTGTGGTGGTGGGCTTGTGATTGGGCTTTGGCTTGGGCTTCTTTTTCTTCTTCCTTCTTTAGTCTTCTCGTCTCTTTTAATTAAACGTTTCCGACTTTGGATTTTTAGAAGTGTCGGTGAATAATTCCAACTCGTCTTATAATCTTTTATTTAATAGACTCGAGTTCTTCGACATATATGAATATTCCATCTTTGGCTCTATTCTTCGATAAATCTTCAAATAGGCACAATGACTTCAAATCCTTTGCATCTCTTGGACAATAGACTTCGTCTTGAGTCTTTTTCCTTGATAAAGTCCGTGCAATCCCATGTTTTCTTCATTATTCATCCGGTTGACTCTGAAAACACAATAAACACAAAAACCACGCATAATTCCAAACAAATGATATTAATACGTGTTTTTATCTCGTTTTAGCCAGAATTAAGTGGTAAAAGGATGGGTGTTTCACACCTATCAGTGATCCACTCGAAGCTGCTTAACGGGACGTACTAGTTCTATTTTCTGATCTTCTTATAAAATAAAAATAATAATTGGCATCACCTACGACAATCTTGAATAATAATCAGTGTTGGCCTAGGCCGTATTATGACTAATCAGCCTTATTAATGGGATAAACTGGAACCAAATCAAGCATAAATTGGGCAAAAGCAGATAAAAAGGGTAAAATCAAGCATATAATTTGAAAACTAAATAACTGTATACAGAATCAATCCAATCCAATTTTGCAACCTTGATAGTTGATAATAATAACACAACTGTCTCTCTTTCTATAAAGATCCATATAAATAATACCTGATCGGAAAGTTGGGATAAAACCTCAGATTTGAGAAATTGGGCGAGACTTTCATCTTCTTCATCAGATAAAACACTCATGATCGAAAAAACTTGGTTTTGCGGTGAGATGCGATGTGGTTGTTGGATTGGTTGGGAAAGATGTTGGTAGAGGTCACATGATTGGGGTTGCGTCAGATTCTTTCGTCTCGGATCGGTTTGCGTAAATTTGGATCGGTTTTGATCCATGGATTTGTTTGGGTTGCTGGCACGAGGTGGGGTTACAGGTAGAAGAAGATGATCGAGGTGAGAGTCGAGATGAAAGAATGAAAGAAAACGAACAGGAGGAATAAAGAGACTTTATATACCTCTAATTGTGAAATGACAAATATGCCCCTGTAGTTAAAATTGAGTTGTTGGATGAAAGGGGACACGTGGCAGCATGGGAGGCCTTCTTAGGATTTTTATTTTAACAAGACTTTCCATTTTACCCCACCTATATATATATATATATATATATATATATATATATATATATATATATATATATATATATATATATATATATATATATATATATATATATATATATATATATATATATATATATATATATATATATATATATATATATATATATATATATATATATATATATATATATATATATATATATATATATATATATATATATATATATACATATATATATATATATATATATATATATATATATATATATATATATATATATATATATATATATATATATATATATATATATATATATATATATATATATATATATATATATATATATATATATATATATATATATATATATATATATATATATATATATATATATAGAGAGAGAGAGAGAGAGAGAGAGAGAGAGGAAGGTTAACATGAAATAGTGTCTTAAAGTAGGAAGGGTAGGAAGTAATCTTATCCGTCGGATGTATTATTAAAATGTAATTAACCAAATTTAATTAAATGGCACAATAGTAAATAATTTGAAAATGATGGCAAAATTGACAAGTTAATTCTTCCTGGTCTCACTTACACGTCATTCTCGGTCTCTTTTGTGTCTTTGTTTTTGAAACCAGCTTTCTAGTTACATTCATGTAACATAATTTAATATTTTATCTAATTTAATATTTTCAATCCACTTTTGATGTACGAGTAATAAATTTTTGATAAACGTCACTTTTTTTTACTAGAATGTTTAATTATTATTGTTTAATAATACCGATATTGATACATATCTTGTGAACATCTTTTTTTTAAACTTCTAGTAATTTGTAAACCACTAATCATCCACATGTACGCATAGTGTATTTCTTATGGATTCCGGAGGGCTTCGGCCCTTTCAAAGTTTGTGACGTGTATTGTAAAAATATTATTTTTCGTCTCAGAGTTATTATTTGCTTTATTATTTTGGTTTGTATAAAATACTTCGGTTCTCCTAAAATAAATGTTCTAGTTTTGCTATTTCGTGTACGCAAAACAAATGAAGATTGTCTTTTGGTTTTGCGTAAATTTCAATATTCAAAATATATGTATATGTATACTCGTCCAAGCATCAACTGAAGCATGACTAATAAGTTTACAGCAAGTGATAGAATTTGATACACTACTAAAAAGTAATTGACACACAACAAACAACGACTTTGATTCAACTTCGTTTGAGTCTCGGAGATGACTACATCACTTCATGTAGCTCGTACACAAAAAAATCAAGACAAATACACCAATTAGTGGCATATAATTATTCATGATGATACATTGAATGACAACAACTTACTAAAAAAACTACATTATGCATTGATACGCTTAGTGATACACAATTGAACGTTGGAAACTATTTTATACCATACTTTTTCATTCTCAAACCAATTTTATTAAATATTATATTATCTTAAACATCTTGTACTAACACATTGACAAATAACTCAGTTTATTGTAATCTTCCTTTATACGACATTTTGTGTCACTATTAGTTGTGTTAAAGCTTTAAGGTGTAAAAGAAAATGCCAATGGTATCATTATGGAAATAAATCAAGAAATACATTGACGGTAAATACATCAACCTGATTTATGGAGTTACCAAATGATATTGTGAGTTAAAAAGTGACGCATAACTCCTATTATATTGATACATGAATAATAAAATGCCATTGAAACTCATAGTACCAAACTATAAAATTTCAAATTATACACTTCCAAATCACAAATAATGATACATGATATCATCTATTATCAAATGTTAATACCTTGAGAAGTTGATACATTACTATCACCAGTTGACTCATTGGAGTATTATACAACAACTATACAGTCATACAAAGCATTGCATTTGAAAAAATAGCATCAATAGAAAAACAATAAATCTACATAAGAAAAAAAAAGATAAGTCTTGAATGTTTAGGTCAACGATACATAAACAAAGCAGGCAATAAAACCACACTTATACATGTATTGCTGCACCTTGAACGTAAACCTGATGGCTGGTTGGGTAGAGGCAGTATGATTCGGATTTCGGTCAAACAACGATAAGCATGGTTACCTTGTTGTCTTCGAATTCGAAAAAAAGTCTTTTTATTTGATCTCAACCCTATATATATATATATATATATATATATATAGGGTTGAGATCAAAGCCAAGATATATATATATATATATATATATATATATATATATATATATATATATATATATATATATATATATATATATATATATATATATATATATATATATATATATATATATATATATATATATATATATATATATATATATATATATATATATATATATATATATATATAAATATATATATATAGGGTTGAGATCAAATAAAAAGACTTTATTTCCTAAATTTCGGATTAAGAACATGTTTATTTCAACTTTTCGCAATATTTTCTAAAAATCATGAAATTTCATTTTCTAATAGAAACTAGAAAACCCCATATTACCATTTTCTATTTCTTTTCCCAAATGAAAAATAAAACATGTTCGCATATTAATTTCTAGCCCTATTTTATGTTTTCGTCACTTTTTTAATGTTTTTTCAAATTATTTACATTTCGACAGTTTCTCACGTATTTGTCTGTTTTCTTTAAGTTTCTTCATTTTTCACGTTTTCGTCATTTTGTTTACGTTTTTGTCAGTTTTTTAATATATTCGACAGTTTCTTTTACGTTTTGGTTAGTTTTTCACATTCTTGTCAGTTGTTTACGTTTTCTTCAGTAATTTTATGTTTTCGTCAGTATATTTACATTTTTGTCAGTATTTTTAAGATTTTTTCTTCGAATTAGTCTGTTTTCATCAGTATTTTTACGTTTTCATCAGTACTTTTACGTTTTCGTCCGACTTTTTACGTTTTCGTCCGAACTTTTACGTTTTCGTCAGTATTTTTACGTTTTCGTCAGAATTTTTACGCTTTCGTTAGATTATTTACATTTTCGTCTGAATTTTTACGTTTTACTATGATTGTACTTTTTCTTCCGACAATAATTTCACGTTTTCGTCAGTATATTTACATGTTCGTCGGTATTTTTAAGTTTATTCTTCGATTTAGTCAGTTTTCGTCAGTATTTTTACGTTTTCATCAGTAATTTTATGTTTTCGTCAGTATTTTTACGTTTTCGTCCAAATATTTACGTTTTCGTCTGAATTTTTACGTTTTCGTCTGTATTTATAAGTTTTCGTCATATTTTTTACGCTTTCCTCATAATATTTACGTTTTCGTTCCGTTTTTTTATGTTTTCATTAAAAAATTTACGTGTTTATCCGATTTTTTTACGTCTAAGTCAGGTTTTTTACGTTTTCACCCATTTTTTTTACGTTTTTGTCCGATTTTTTAGGTTTACGTGTAATTTTTTACGTTTTCATCATTGTTTTTACGTTTCTTATCAGTAATTTTACGCTTTCGTTTATAATTTAACATTTTCATCTGTATTTTCAAGTTTTCGTTAGTATTTTTACGAAAACGTAAAGATACTGAGGAAAACGCATAAATACTAAGGAAAACGTAAAAATACTGATGAAAACGTAAAGTTAGTGACAAAAACGTAAAATTACGCTGACGAAAACGTAAAAAAGCTGATGGAACCCTAAAAAATAAGACGAAAACGTAAAAAACCTTTTGAGACCCTAAAAAATCGCACGAAACCGTAATAATACTGATAAAAACATAAAAAAAACCTTGTGAAAACATAAAAAAGCTGATGAAAACGTAAAAGAACTTACGAAAACGTTAAAAAAGAAGACGGGAAAAAACATTTGAAAATGTAAAAAAAAACTAGCAAAAACGGGAGGAAAAAGGTTGATCATGAAAAAAAATGATCGAAAATAGTTTCGTCTAAACATTGTTCATTTTTTAGAAAATGAAACATACCATCTAAATAGGTGTACATGATTTTTAACTCTACTCTAGAAAAATAAATCTTTCCTTCTCTAATTTAAAAGCAGAAAATTATGAAAAGTTTTCCACAACTAAACAACCCCTTTATTTTTTGTTTTTAATTTTCGAAATATTTTTAATTATTTTTCTTAATAAGTTTCAAATTTTTTAATTTTCTGAATTTCGTATTAATTTTTGCAGCTCAATAATTATTCGAGTGTAAAGGTTTAGACATGTAAAAATTGCCTTGGAATAATAAAAATTAAACAAAAAAACTTGCGTCGGATAAAAATATATTTAAATACCCAAAATAACAATTGCTACTATTAAACTTGCGTCATTCCAGTATAGGAACATAACATAACGCAATATTTGTGGAATTTGGTATTCTTTTTAAGGTGTACTCGAGTGTAATGGTTTTTGTTTTCATTCAAGCATGTTTATGAGGTTTATACATGAAGTTTTTATTAATTTTCGAAATATATATATTTTTAAAATTCGAATTGAATTTTAAATCTTTTAGAAATATCTATTTTTAACATAATTTAAATATCATATTATAGCAATAGTATCAGGTTGCGGTTTAACCACTGGGTCAACCCGGTCAAGTCACTAGCTAACGAGATCGATCATTGGGTCAACCCGATTGAGTCACCGGGTCATGGGTTCATCGTTAATAGTTCGTTCATATTAAGAAATAAAAAACAATCCCACCCGTTGACCACAAATAAACGTATATAAGGGTAAACTATAACTAAAATATGTTAAAGGTAAAATTACAAATTCAAGAAACTAAAAGCGCACAACAATAAACCCTCCGGAAAAAGGAAAAAAGCGACTCCGCCCGTTGGGCGGGGTACGAAGCTATTATATATATATATATATATATATATATATATATATATATATATATATATATATATATATATATATATATATATATATATATATATATATATATATATATATATATATATATATATATATATATATATATATATATATATATATATATATATATATATATATAGGGAAAGGTTAAAATAAAAAGACTTTTTTCCATAAGAAGGATAAGAAGGTTTTTTGACCATTGATCTAAAAATCAATAGTTTAGATTGAATTATAGTATTAATTAAAGCTGGAAGGGTAAAATTGTCTTTTCATTTTAACCCTTAACATCTAACAACCTGCGATCATCTGTTGATCAAGGTTTTAACATCTCTCTCTAATTTATCCAAATCCACATCTTAACATCTCTTTCCTTAGTTATCCAAATCATCAGATCTATATCATCAATATCTCAATATTACCTAAAATTACGGTTTATACAAAATTAAAGATGAAGATGATGTCCCGTACATTGATAAGCGACGCGAGGCTTGTGTTTTTGCAACTCACCAGATCGTTGAAGGTGTGGTAAGCTTAATTTAGTTGGTTCATTTTTAGTTTAACATTTTTATATGATTTATTGATATACACATTGAAAATATACAGTGAGGTTTTTAATTTTTGATCTAATTGTGGGTTTTAAATTTTGATGCAGTTTTGTTTCGATATATAATCGGTGATATTGTTACAAGTGTGATATTTTTGGGTAAGTGTACCTATTAGGTTTCATATAAACATAGTTAAGTGGTATCTTATGTCTCAAGACATAATTATATGAATAAACATTGTTTTGTGCATCAAAATAGATAAATTATGCACTAGTTTCATAGGAAATTTGTAAACTAATATCATTAGGTAATGAACACTCCCTCGTATTCAAATAACATTTTCATACACATAAAGATGGGCTACAGGTGCATTGTTTTCATAGTGACTTAGTAAAAGTGACATTATTATGTAGTTAACAAGCCTTTCTATCAAACAACATTGATTTGTTCATTAAAAATGAGCTAAACGTGCATGAGTCCTCAAAGGAATTTAGTAAAATCTCGATATGTTTGGATAATCATGGGTTGTGTGAATTAAGACTATTTTGTGCATTTTAAAATGCGTAAAATGTGCATTAGTTTTCTTATAAAGTAGGTAAAAATGTGACATGTTTAGACAATTGTGAGTTGTGTGAAATAACATAGTTTTGTGCATTAAGATATTAGCTAACTGTGCATTAGATTCCATAAAAAGTTAAGTTAGTAAAAAGCATACCTTTTGATAATCAACATGCTTTTGTAGGAAACATATATTGTTTTGCGGATCAGAATTAGCAACTGCGCACTAGTTTTGTAAAGAATTAGCAACTGCGCACTAATTTTGTAAAGAGTTAGTAAAACGCATTAGTTTTGTAAAGAGTTAGCAAAACACCTATTGTTATATAATCAACAAGGTTATGTATGACATATTTTCTGTTGATGCATCATAATAAGTAAATTTGCATTAATTTTCATAAGAAGTTAGTAAAATACATATTATAGATAATCAACACGATTTTGTATGAATAGTTACTGTTTCGTGCATCAGAATAAGTAGATGTGCATAATTTTTCATAAGAAGTTAGCAAAACACATGTCGTTATATAATCAACATGCTATTATATGTAATATTTACTTTTCGGTGCCTCGGAATAAGTAAATGTGCATTAGTTTTGTTATCAACACATGTCGTTATATTATCAACACGCTATTGTATGAAATATTTACTTTTTTGTGCATTAGAATAAGTAAATGTGCATTAGTTTTATTCTCAATACATATCGTTATATTATCAACACGCTATTGTATGAAAAAGTGTGGCATGTTTAGGTAATCACGAGCTGTGTGAAATAACACAGTTTTGTGCATTAGTAACTAAGCTAAATGTGCATTAGTTTACTTAGAAAGTTAGAAAAATGCGACATGTTTGGGTAATCACGATATGTGTGAAACAACACGGTTTTGTGCATTAGTAGTTAAGCTAAATGTGCATTAGTTTTCATGAAAAGTTGGTATAACACGTATCCTTAGATAATCAAGATGCCTTTGTATGAAATAGCATTGTTTTGTGCATCAAAAGGGCTAAACTTTTATTAGTTTCTATAAGAAGTTAGTAAAACACGTATCCTTAGATAAACAAGATGCCTTTGTATGAAATAGCATTGTTTGTGCATCAAAATGGCAATATGTGCACTAGTTCTCATGTGAAGTTAGTAAAACACATATCCCTAGATAATCAACATGCCTTTGTATGAAATAGCATTATTTTGTGCATCAAAATCGGCTAAATGTACATTAGATCATTTTCCTATGTTAATCTATATTTCATTGATTTTTTTATCACATTTAACTGTCTGTACCTATTTTGTTCATCGAATTTGGCTAAACGCACATCAAATTTAATATAATATTGGTAAAAATATGTTTTGGCAGTAGTACATGTTTTAGAAATAATCTATGTCTGAAATGGCATTGTTTTGTATATTAAAATAGGCTAATTATGTATTAGTTTTGTTCAGAGTTTAGTGAAGTGCCTAACTTAGATAATTAACACGCCTTAGTATGACATATCATGCTTTCGTGCATCAAAATGGATCGATGTGCATTAGATCACACTCATATGTTAATCTATACTCTTTTAAATTGGTTATCATATTTACTTGTACCTATTTTGTAGAATTATTTAAACGTGCATAAGATTTCATATAATATTGGTATTAAGATATTTTGGCAGTAGTACATGATTTATAAATAACCTCTGTTTAAAATGACATTCTTTAATAGGCTATTTATGCATTATTTTTGTTAAGAAGTTAGTAAAATTGCTCACCTTGGATAATTAACACACCTTAGTATGAATTACCATGTTTTCGTGCATCAAAATAGGCTAAATGTGCATTAGATTACGTTAGAGATTAGTAAACGCTATATCCTTAGTAAATCAACACGCCTTCATACGAAATTAGACTTTGGAACGCTAAGTTCATATATCAATTATACTTTGGAACATTGAGTTCACGGATCCAGATTCATATATCAAATAGACTTCGGAACGCTAAGTTCAGCGATCCAGTTCGCGATCCCGATCATCGGGATCGATTTCTACCCTGTTTTGGTTCAAACGAAATGGATCAGAATTCGTGGGTACTGTAGCGAATTATGTGACTATGGGCTAAATGTACGGTACTTTTTATAGAATGTTAGTAGAATAGACATGCTTAGGCAATCAAATAGTTTTTGTGCATCACAATGGGCTGAATGTGCATCTCTAATTAATTGTTTGTCATTTTTGTTACAACAAATCTTGGTTCTTGCTAAATCTAACAAAAATGCTTAAATTGGTTGTGAGCATAATTTTCACCAAAGTTTCAGAAGTACAGTGTGTTCGTGTTTTCATTTATAGTTTTACAATGTGTTTAAACTCGTATGATGTTACTAATATCAGTAAAGTCAATTTAGATACAATGAAAAGATAGACCAGTGTAATTTGATAGTATGTAAGAGTGCAATCGTTTTGTCAAAATGAGACCAATGCAATGCTCTATTTTTTGTAACAAGGACTAGTGTAAGCGAATTAGATTCACATGTAATGTTAATAGGATGATTTATTATGTGACTGAGCTACTGTAATTATATAATACTTCGCAGAAATGGTGATATGTATGCTGACGAGTATTTTGTAGACAAGATGTACGGCTTTAGTGTCTACAATTTTGAAAACGGACATAAAAGAGAAGTTTCTTGGCATGAAGAACAAACACAAGGGTTCAATATGTCTATGTTCAGAAAAGACGACACTCAATCAGGTCATTGGGTCGACGCCCTTTTGAGCATCTCAAAGGATATTCTCTTCACAGTCACCAATGTCAATATCACATGCCAAAGTACTTAAAGCTGTTGAGGAAGCTAGACGTATAATTGCAAAAGCAACTAGTGCGTCTAAGATTGACAAGAAGGTAAACATGGCAGTGGCTTCAACTAACAAGATGGCTAATGCAGCAAGGGTGGAAACAATTTAAGGCAGTTCAGAGCCATGCATACCACCATGATGATACTTATCCTCTACCACTTTTCATTCTTTAAGCCGCTTTTGTTTGCTCCAAATTTCGGCGACCCACTAACTAGTCTCACCGCTCAGCTTGTTACCACTAGAGAGCGTGCTTAGGCTAATAAACGAGAAGGGCAATAAAGTGATTTGTTTTTCTTAGGTTCAGGAGGTTAACTATTCTTTTCTTTTTTTGTCCTACCATACTTGTAAATACATTTCAGTTTATCAATATGTTAGTTGTATGTTTGGCTTTTTGGCTTCTAATGTGTATGATCTTAGAAAAGGTTAATGAAGCTAATCTACATCATGTAGAACTAATAATTAGCAATTAATCCATTTTGTAGCTCGTGATGTGGACATATTACACACGGGCCCATGATGGATCCAAATGCATGTTTGATGAACAAATCCCATATTTCACATCTACACGTTCTCTTGCTTAGCAACCATGTAATGACACACGAGTTTAGTTATTTTAAGAAGTGTACAAAGTTACTAGAGCAGTACCTGATCAGAAATAAAATGTAAAACTATCCAAACAAGGAACCATTGTGAGTGCGAGAGATTGTTTCAGTGGGTTTTATCAAAATACATATTAGTTTGAGGATGGTAAGGGAATTACTTTTATACCCTTAATAGTTAGTTAGAGATTACATTTATACCCTTAGTAGTTAGTTAGAAATTACTTTTATACCTTTAAAGTTAGTTAGGATTATAGTTTGATCTCAACCGTTGATTTTAAATCAATGATAAAAAACTCTTCTTATTCTTCTCATGAAAAAAAGTCTTTTTATTTGATCTCAACCCTATATATATATATATATATATATATATATATATATATATATATATATAGGGAAATCTTCGCTGCATTTCTTTTGTAGCCAACTAGGTACACTTTATGACAATAAATTTTATGGGCCCCCAATTACTAGCCTTTACAGTACATTTTTTATGGCGCCAATTACTCCCTCCAAAATAGTTGCCCAATCTATGGTTGCCCCAAATCAATAATTAATCCAAATTTTCAATTTTACATTCTTTTTATTGCTTCAGTCGTTAGTCTTTCGTATGAGCTATGACCTTCTAAATGTTTAACTCAAGCAACGAGATGCATATCGTACCAGGTTTGATTTTCATATATTTCTTCTACCTTTATGTTTTTCATTAATTTCAATTATGATTCTCAATAACTTTTTTCCCAAATCAGATGATGGTAAAGATGCACAAATTGATGATATTGACAATACTAGGTATCTTATGAACGATGAAGAAGACGAAACAGATCCAAGAAATGCATTATATCAATCAATCAGGTACTTTATACTTGGAAAAACTTTTGAAAACTTGGATGCTGCTTATGATTTCTATAATGAATATGGTCTATCCAAGGGTTTTGTCATTCGTAAAATCAAGTTAATCGGCGTAAGAAAACCACAAAAATCTATAGGAGGATATATTTGTGTAACAAACAAGGCTTTAAGGATATGAAGGATAAGAGATGTCTAGGAGATAATGTGAAGCGTTGTTGTATTACACGAACCGAGTGTGAGGCCATGATGCAAGTGAATTTGTTACATGGTCAATAGGTTGTAAACAAGTTTATTATTGTACATAACCACCCTTTCGATCTTCCATCACATGTAATAAAGCAACGGTCCCATAAAATATTTCATCATTCCGACGAGTTTAGAGATGTTGTAACTTTGTTGTCAAACGCGGGTATGAAAGCTACAGATATCACTAAATTAGTGAATGCGTTTAGAGGTAATGAAGAAGATAACCTTACTCGAGTTCAATGTTCCAATATTTATAGAAACAAAAGCAAAATATAACATAGGCAAAGAGTTTTATGGAATTATCATGCAATTCCAATAAGATGGCTGATTAGATAAAAAATTTTACTTTGATATGGACTTGAGTAAAGATGGCACACTAAAAAGTGTGTTTTGGGCATATGGGAGATCAAGATATTTGTATTGTCAGTTTGGTGATGTTCTTGTTTTATATACTACTTACAAGACAAAAAAATTTAGTTTTTCGTTTACTCCTTTCGTTGGAGTGAATCAGCATGGGCAATTGATGCGTTCGGTGTGTGATGGAGTGAACAAGTTTTAAATCTATTCCGCCTTGATTCAATCAATTGAATGTTACATGTTCCTAGCAGCCTAAAGATCTTGGAATTCTAGGATTCCATAATTGGTATCAGATCCTCGTGGCTCTCGATGCTAGGATCTAACAAGGTGTTAATATCGTAAAATAATAAAGAAATTCGTATAGGATTTTCTAGGCTATTTTGTGTGCACAACAGCAGTTGGAAGGCCATAAATTTTTTGTGAACCATTGATCGCCACAAAATTTGGTGTGTGTGTTCTACACACATGTGTCTAAGATCTCACCGGAGGGATTTTGGATCTGAGCTTTCTTTAAAAAGTTAGAGCTCGTTGGTTATGGTTGTTGTATGAGGTTGGTATGTTTTCTGTTTTGGTATAAAATTAAACTAGGGTTTTGTACAAACCCTAGATCGATTCTATACAGAAAATATGTTCAAGAAGGAGGTCATGTTTCTGACCATGGTATTCGTGTTTGTAAAACCCGCATAAAATACCTAAGAACATTAAATGCATCAAAACACGTATAAATTAAAACTTTACGATTAATTAATATATGACATGTATGATGAACATTTAATGTAAGTATTACGTATATTAATTAATTACGATAAGTATTACGTATGTTACTATTATTTATTATCTCATGATAAGTATTTACGTATAATACTTAAAACACAACAAGAAATAAAACACGAGATTTAAACACGAGACTACAACACGAACATACACGTAAATTATTTAAACACGGAAAACAAAATAATAATATATGAAGGGGTGTTATGGGACGGCTAAAAGAGAAAGGAAGAGGGCCTTTGGTCTGGCCCATTAAGCTTAACCAATAAACAAAACATCCAGGAGAATTCATTATACACTTTACAGAAAATAATTAAAACCCTAAATCTCTCTTGCTCTCTCCTTGGCCGCGACACCTACAAGAAACACAAGAAGGGAAAAGTTGTTTGGATCATTGATTGTTTACGGGTTTGTGTTTGTTGATATGAGTGAAATCTCATATCAATTATATCACAAATCACCCTAAAACACAAAGAAAAATACCTAATTTTGATGTATAAAAGATGTATTATGGGTATGTTTTGTTGTTTGTACGTGTGTAGGTAATATGATACACTAAAGTAATTCAAGCTTTATTGATGAAGAAAAGACAAATGGAGGATGAAAAGTGACAAACCAATCAAAGTCAAAGGACCTTTCTTGACAAATTTCAAAGATGAAGGACTAAAAGTGCAATTATGAGAAAGTCAAAAATCAAAGTCAAACTTGGTCAACTATTAAAGTCAACAAGCTCAAGGGACGTATTTTGTGCAAGCTTGAAGTTCAAAGGACCAAAATTGACAAGTTGTTGAAGAGTTTAGCTCAAGTTCATAAGCTGAAAACATGAGGGGTTAAAATTGTCAATGATCAAAGATAAATAGCTAGTGATCCGTGTGAAGAATTCTAAGCCAATCACAAGCCACCATTTCATAACCAAGGATTACCAACTTAGCATAATTAAAGAAGAGAGAGAGAAGGGCAGCTAATCATTTTTCAACCAATGATAAATCACTTTTAAGATAGTGATCCGTGTGAACTCCCATTATCAAACAAAAATACGCCATGTAGATAGCTCGTCTCTAGGACGCAGAAAACGAAAGAGGGAATTTCATGAGAAGATTTTAACATGGACAATGATCACTGAGACGAGACAAGTGCATCCCAATCATCTAATTAGACTCAAACTCACTCAATTACAAAAGCCCAATTTGGATCATAAACAGAAAATTTTAATTGGCAGAATGATGACATATGGCAGCTTGCTATTGGCTAAGACACGTCAAAAAACCTCACTACAACTCAATCTCCTTCAATAAATACCCCCAGTATTCCTTCATTTGTAGTTTGTATCTAGTGTGTGAGATTTCACACACTTATTAGCTCTCTCTCTTTTCTAGTGATAAAAGTTAGTTAGAACTGATCTCAAGTGATTGACAACCACTTGAGACAGTTAGTTAGAGCTTGTAACAACTTTTTGAACCAACTTCCATTAATAAAACATACCTTTACTCAAATCTTCTTCAATCTTACTGCATTCTCCTACTTCAACTGTTATTGATGATTTCTATTGATCACAACTGATCAATAGAAGTTGTGTTAGTATTTTGGAAGCTGTTCTAGTGATCATAGCTAGTTCTTGTTCAGTTCTATTGCTAGTTGTTGCAGTTCATACTCAGCATTGTTGATTTGAGTTGATGATATTTATGGTGATGGATTGGAGGTTGAATTAAGTTGATTTGGTTTGAAGGATGTTGATTTAGAAGACTCAGCGCCTCTCTACTACATCAAAGTAGGCTTCATAGCTAAAAGGTGTTAAGATTCTTATTTTGGTTCCCCCTGAATAAGTTCTGCATGCTAAATTCTAGTTAATAAGTTACATTGCTTGAATATGCTTGATTTGTGTTCTAATTGATGTTACTGATAAGCTTTGATAGATTGTAACTGAGTTTCTTAGCTTAATTATGTTTAAGTCTTGCTGAATTTTGCTCTTTACTGCATATTATTTGTCCTAGTAGCTAAACTGTTTTAAACTAGTGTCATTGTGCTAGATTTGGGTTCATTGCTGGTGCATTTGGTATAGCTAATTCAGTCTTACAGTCCTCAGTTTAATTCACAGTCTTTTGATCAAGTAACTTTGATAAATTTCTTCATCAGTCCATAACCAGTGTTTGGGATCATGAGTATTGTGTGATTGAGCAAGTGATTTTGAGTAAATCAAGTTTACATCTCTTCACTAGTCCTATTCAAGTTTACTTGCAAAGTCTTGTGGTCAAATTCAAAGTCAAACAGGCAAACAACCATAAAAATCTTTGGGTCAGTGTTCATCAGTTTAAACAAGCAAGCTTTGATCCTCTCTCATTTCTTTGTTAGTAGATGAAATTAGTTGATTTTTGTTCCCAGTCATAGTCCAATACATGAACCTTAATTCTTGATAAGTGAGACCATACAATTTTCAGTTTTTAGCAAGTTATCAGCTTAATAATAAGCTACTTAGCAAACTCACTTTTCTGTGATAAGTCCTTGCTGTGAAAGCATTTCCAACATTTCCATTTCAAAAACTTGGCCATTTTCTTGCATATTCTTGTTCACAAACTTGTTTAAGGCATTTTGGAGATTTTGAGTTTTTTGGAAATTTTTGGTCAACAAAAGTCAACAATAAGCCATTTTTGCTTATTTTAAGATTCTAACCTAAGTATTTTATATTTTTAAGGCTTATAATTAATTAATTATACAAAAACCATGGTTATAATTAATTAATTAACATGACTTAGGTTATATTATTATTAGATAATAATACATGTTTTAACCTAAGTATTTAACTTTATTTAATTAAAAACATGATATACTTTAATTAAATATTTTAACCTATAGTTTATTTTAATTACATGAAATAATTAATAAACTATACATTATATCATATGACTTAGAAAATAATCATGAAAACACTTAGGCTTATATACTTAGCTTATTTAACCAACTTATTTCTAATTATGGAAACTTCTATTTTTAGAAACTTATTTAAATAAGGCAGCTAATCTATTTATGGAAACGTTCTATTTTTATAAACTTATTTATTTCAGGCAGCTAATTTATTTATGGAAACTTATTTAAATAAGGCAACAAATCTATTTATGGAAACTTTCTATTTTTAGAAACTTATCTATTTTAAGCAGTAATTCTATTTTTGGAAACTTTCTATTTTTAGAAACTTTCTATTTTTGGAAACTTTCTATTTTTGGCAACTTTCTATTTTTGGAAACTTTCTATTTTTGGAAACTTTCTATTTTTGGTAACTTTCTATTTTTGGAAACTTTCTATTTTTGGAAACTTTTTTTTTTAGGAAACTTGCTATTTTTGGAAAGTTACTTATTATTACACAGTAAGTATAATAATACATGAAATACCAGAAATACTTAATCAGAGTAAACAGAATATAAGATAAACACAATTTAAGGCTTAAAACAGTAAAACATGATAAGAACATATAAAATAAGCTAAGACATGACATTAAATCAGTTACGTATTAGTAAGCAGATACTTATTCATGTATGTATTTATTTAGCATTAGTGATACGGAAGTAGGATTCCTCTCAGTTCATCTTCTTCGTTCACTGGACATAAGGTACGGATTCCCGTCCTTTCAGTATGGACATTCTTTTCTTATTAGGATTTCCCCGTATGCAGCCAAATGTTTTCCCGTAGTATAAGTATGTGTTTGAATTGCTTATGTTTAATTTAGAATACCTATAGCCATATACATGCATGACCAGTTTCACCTAGTTATGGAGGTACCATAACCATAACATTAGAGGCACTGATGTTATGACTTCACCACGGCGGAGTGATTGCTCGTGGCGTCCCTTCAGCTTTTGGCCATATATATTATATTTATCATGTGGGGCGTATGGGTGCATCCTAGTTACATGTTTTTAGTCAGGATTTCATGGTGAATGTGGTGTGTGCCTTGCATCCTTCACAAGGAGCTGATCCCTCCTACCCAAAAACCAGTATATTAAATTAGAGGTAGCCCCTCTAATTTGCATGATGAGGTCACCCCTCCAAGTATTCATGCACGGTGGATTTTCATGACCTAAACTGTTTTTACAAGATAAACATAAGGCTTTTCAACCTATAAAACCAGTTTTATCAAGACTTAATCAGATTACTTGGGACTTAGTTTCTTCCGCTGTTATATGTTATATACTTATCCTATTCATGCTTTATTGTACATCCGTGCACTGAGCGTATTGCTCTGCCGTTTTCCTTTTCTATGTTCCCAAAAGGGCAGGTACTCAGGGACGCTCGTAGACTTTAAGAGTACGTGCATATGGACTGCAAGCTTTCTAGACTTTCTTTACTTTATGCATTTCCTTTCTTTTGATACATTGCTATGGACATTGTTTAGTCCTTTCCTTTACTATACTTATGTTTGTGTGTGATGAGCTTTACTTTTAGACTACCGATGTTTGATTCCGGTATTTTCCTTTTATGGTCATGTAATGTTTAGACATTTTTCCTTGTATGCTTTGATGACACGCCATAATGACATGTGACATTTCCATTACCAAAATGGGGTGTTACACAAACTGCCAAGGACTTAACATGCAAGGTTGAATAAAGAAGGTATTTAACGGGGGGACCAATCCTGCCACTTAACCAAATCCACTTAACCAACAACCATTATCTACCCAACAACCCTACCCACCAACCCATATATCCCCAGCCCACCAATCACCTAAACCCACGTCATCACTACCCACCCATTACCAAACCCTATAACCCAAACCCGGTTTTATATTATTAAACCTGGGTCAAACAAAGTCAACCCTCCCTTATTTCCCACTAAACATTTTTTTTAAAAAGCTAACCCACCCCTAAACCAAATCGAACACACCCCTAAACCCAGGAAGAACTACATAAACCCTAAATGAGTTTTACTTAATTAACCAAAATTATTACCCCAACTTATCCAGATCAGTGATTAACACCACAAAAACCAAAACCCACTACCCAAAAACTTTTCCCGTGACCTTGTGGACCCCCCTTGTACCTCCCCTGCAACGTCATTGTCTTCCCAAACCCAAAAAGGGGACAAAATGGACATTTAAGATCATTTCCTTGGCTCCAAAGGATTTTTAAATGTTCAAGATCACTCAACACAGCCTGGCATCTCTTCATCAAGCACATGAGAAGAATCTTTTGACCAAAACCAGTCAACAAGAATTCAAACAAGAATGGCATTCTAGGAATTTCATGGATTAGGGTTTTTAGTTTGTAGCTTATCTAGAAACATCTATTTATCACTATAAAAGGAGGATGCAACATGTGCATCTCCCTTTTGTTCCAGATTTTGTATAATATTAATTTTATTAATGAAAAAAGTTAATGTTTTGCACATCTGAGTTCCAAATTCATTGTTAGTTAGTTCTTGATATTCAGTGTTTGAAATCGGTTTAAAAGCTAAAAGTTTTCACTTTTAGCAATAGTTTTCAAAAAAAAATCTGTTCTTGGAATTTTTGGTCAAAAGTTGAAAAATCTTGGAATCTATTTTAAAACAAAGTGAAAGTGGAGTTTTAAAAGGGAAATTACTGATTTTTACAAGTTTATTGTCAAAAATATTCAAGTTCTGTTTGGTTTGATTTGGTTTAGAAGAAAATCAGTTTCAAAAAGTTTTTTTTAAGCCAAAAGTGATAAGCTGGCTTAATTGATAAGCCAAGCTTATACTCTTTGGGCTGTTTATTCAGGTCACTCTCTCTCTTTTCTTTGTTTGACTATAGCAGGGTACAAATCAAGCATATTAGATGTGGTGGTCTTTCTTGGCTCATCATCATCATCATCTCACATACCACAAGCTCTTTTCTAAAATTGATCAGCTCAAGCCCGAGCTTGATGGAGAAGGCTTAAGATAAGCCTTTGTGAAGCTTGGATGTAAGCTAACTAGGTAAAAAAAGCTATAAACCCTCTATACTTGTTTGGAGTTCATGTTTTTGAGTTTCATGGATTTTATGAATGAAGCTGTTAGATGTTAGATCAAATGCATGATATTGTTAACTTGTTAGATTGATGCATGTTTAGATAGATTTGACTGGATTTGGTGCAAGTTATGGTGTAATCTCTTGGTTAAAATTCGTTTTATGAAGTTAAGGGGGTGTTTGGATTCAGGTTTTAGTTGAGCTTATAACATAAGTTTAGCTTGTAACTAATCTAAACATGCTTTCTTAGTTAGATGTTAGTGTTTTCAGTACTTATGTTTTAGTTTGGTAAGTTTTGGAAAGAGTTTGTATGCTCAAGTTGGGTAAAATCCATTTATAAAATAAAAAAGCCATAACTGCCTTGATTTTGTGTATATTTCTAATCAAATCTTAGAGGTTGTTAGGATTTTGGTTAGGCTAGGATCTGTGCGTGATTAGTAGGGGTTAGTGTGTGAGTTGAGTGAGTTTTGGCCAACCAAAACACACCCAAGTGCACATCACATCAGCAAAAAAGCCCAACAAACCTCTATGCTTATACAGTGACTGTGATTAGGGTGTTTGAGCTTGATTTTGTGAATTGACTTGTTGTTTTTAGCTTTTACTTGACTCCCCACAACCCAACTAGTTGTGGGGGTGCCTTTGTTTGCCCAAAAAACCAAGTAACCAGCAATCCACAAGCACAAAAGGCCCAGAACCGACTTTATTGAAAGCAGTGGGAACAAACTTCCCACTGCTAGGGTAAAAGTTCCCCCTGCTGCACAAACAGACAAAAAGATGTCACATGTAACTTTCAGTTTCTAGTTTTTTTGTCTTTTGTGAACTTTTTTAGGAATTAGAACTTGATTTTAGTTTTCTAATTTTTCTTACTTATTTTCTGATTTTTCTATTTAGTTTATTTTCTGTTTACTGTTCATTTAGTATTTTTTAGATTTAATTGCAATTTAAATTACTTTTTAAATTACTATTTTTGTCTTTTAGTGATAAAATTAGTGTTTTTCAGTTTTACAAATTTTCTTAGACTTAGAAAAATATTTTAAGATTTTTGGTTTAAAAATATTTTACTGTTCACACTTTTTAGTAATTTTTAGATTTTATTTAAGTAATTAGGGTTTTAATTAAAATCTGTTTTGTCTTTTAGTGAAAAATATTTAGTTTTTCAAACTTTTCATTTTTCTACTGTTCATTAGTATTAATTAGGATTTTTAAATAGTCAAATTATTTTTAGCATTATTTTATTATTTTTAATCATTATTTTAGTCTAAAAATTGTTTTTAGAGTTTTAAAAATAGAAAAATAGTATTTAAAATTTAGTATAAATACGTTTTAGTCTTGAAATAATATAAGTGAGTTATTTGTTCAATAGAATAATATTTTGGGCTTTTTCTTAATTATATTTAATTTTTGGGCTTTAATTAGCATTAAAAATTGAATATTTAATTAATAAAAGGTTTTAAAATTTATTTATTGGATTTTTATGCTTTATTTATATTATTTTAAACGTAGTTTTCATTTTTAGGTTAAAATTTTAAAATTTTTCAGGTTTTACATATTTACGTTCGCGTTTTACGTCACTCGTCGTAGTTTAATCGTAGTCGTAGATTGTCTCTAATTCTTCTTTCTAAAACCAAAAACGTCACTAATCCAAACTCTTGATTTTATATAATTGGCATCTAATTCACACACCTCCTTCGAGAACGAACCCGCACTTATTCAATTCGTCAGTTTTCCTAAATCGTCGAGTTTAATACTTGCCCATTATACGCTCTTTTTCCTAAAAGACGTATTTCTACGATTATCAAAATGGCGCCGCTGCCGGGAAGGTGGTTTTAGTGTGCCATTATTAGTATCATGTTTGTGTGAGTGGTGCGTTTTTGCTTTTCAAATTTTGGAAAGCGTGAATATCGTACATACTCATTTTTGTTATTTTTCCTTATTATATTATAGTATCCAAATAAATTGTGTTTAGTTTTCCTAAACTAAACACACAACAATCATTTTACTATATTGTAGATATCCCATTATTGTTTTCGTTTTTCTTTGTGAATATTATTAATATATTGTATACGTAGAACAATAAATATACAAGTACTCCAAAAGCGTGAAAACGCAACCTTGATTCGGGATTTCATCACTCGGTCATTGTATTCGAATCCAAAGCAAAAGTTTAAAGGCAAAATAGATAAATACTTTCGTGAGGCTTAATTTCAATTAACACAAACTATAAGGTGGGTATAAGGCGGTTGTATTTCACGACCTAAGGGAAAAAGGGTCTTAAGTGCTTAACGCCGCCTCGTTTCCCCCGCTTGCTTGTCCATGTTTTGAGAAAAGGGCTAATCGAGGGTTTGCCAACCAAAGTATTATCTACGTATATATATTTGCTTGTTTTCAAGATTAAACCCTCTTGAACGTTTTGGTGTTCCACCAACGTTCTAAAGTCATCGAAGGCGTTCACTTCACGTGATCGTTTTCATTCCTTGAGGCTCCTTTAATCGAGAAAGTCAATTCGAGGATAGATTTGTAGATTTGAGTCTACGTAATACAACAAAAATCCAAAAAATTAAAAACAATCAAAAATCAAAAATATTCTTCTTACCCTTATCCATTAATTCTATTTCTAACCCTCTAGTGTTTATTTCTCGTAATACCATTCTCGTTGCATCATGTCGAATAATGGTGGATATTATTCGTGTCCATATTGTGGAGGCCCGCCCGATGGTGCCAGTTTTTTTTATTGTGAGGTTATTGGAGGTCGAGGGGGTTATATCTATAACTCCGCTCCACGTGATCATGGTAACAATTTTCAATCTTACGACCAAGGTCACCCATCGTCTTCGTTTTATTCGTCGTATGATCCGTCTTCTAATTGCAATTATGAGTCTATTCATAATGCCTTTAATGATTTTGTGAGACGAAATAATGAGAAATTAACGATGGTGGAAGAACAAATGACAAGCCTTAAGGAAACTTGTAATAAACGAATGGCAACCCAAAGGGAAACTTTCAAAAAAATGGAAAACGATTATGATACCCTTTTTGAAGAGTAACAACGTTTGTATGACCAAAGTCAAGAGATGTGGAAGGGATACGTGGATAAAATTAAGGAAAATCATGCTAATGAGAGAGATAAAATTCTTTTAATAGTCGAGGGCTTAATGGAAAAATTCAATTCTTCGTCAAGTGACACCAATCCTAATTCCGAGGGAGAGGTTAAAGCCTTATCGACTCCTAAAACTTGTACGTCTTGTATTGATCCATATCTCTCGAATTTTAGAGTCGTGATACCTTCGTCGTCTTGAAAAAACATAGAGGAAACGAAAATGTCATCTAATGAAGTTTTGAAAAATGTTTTTGAAAATAAACCAAAAGAAAAAATCGTAGGATACTTAGGAATATTGAATCTTATACCTTCTAAACCTAATTTTTCTAATGAGGATGAAATTATTGTGGATTTTCTAAATCAATATACACTTAATTTTGATGAAGAAATTCCATTAAATGATTTTGAAAAAGAAAAATGTGACAAGGTTTTAAAGGAAATCGTTGAATCCTCGTTTTTACAAGATGAACGAAAATTAACTCCGAAGGGACGTGTTAGTAATTTTGCTAAAATGTTCGAGAACCCACGTTCGATCCCTTCAAAGGACAAAGTTGAAACCGTCAAGGCAAAATCGTCACGGGACGAGCCTTTTACTCCTAATCCCACACCGAGTGAGATTTTGGATTTATCGTGTGAGAAGTCCACCGATGGCCTTGCTCACATAGATACGTTTTTTGATGTCGAGGTCGAAACGACAAAGGCAAAATCTTCAATCGAAGAGCCTTCTTTTCCTAGTTTCACGACCGTTGAAGCTAGCGACTCGATTATCGACAATTTGATTTTCAAACCTCTTCCACGAGGGGGAGAAGACGTTTTTTATCCGGATGGCGATTTTTCCGAGATCAAACGTATTCTTGATGATCCGCCTTCTATTTTCGAGTTTGATGAGGACCGTTGCGTTAGCCCGGAGGGGGATGCTTTATTAATCGATTCACGTTTTAAAAATTCAAATCCTTCTCCCGCCTTCAAGATAAATGTGAAAATTTTAAGTGTGCCTCGAATTGTTTTGGAAACACCAAATATTTTCAATTTAATAAGCTCGTAACAATGAGTTAAAAAATGAAAAAGGGAATGATTTTAAAATTGATTTGAAATTTTTTCCAAAGTTAACTCCGTCATCACCTCGTTTAATTGAGCTTGCTACAAACGCGTCTACTTCTTTTGACGATGTTTTGTGTGGATCTAGTGTGGGGGAAGCCCCATTTGTTTCCTCACACTTCTCCACCGAGGACGAGATTGTTGACCCCAGTATCACGTTTAAGATAAAATCTCGGTCTTTTACCGAAGTAGTCACTAGAAGATCCTTCTACACTTACGGTATGAGTTTACCTCGAGTAACTCGATTTGTTTGCCCACCAAATGTCCCAGCCTTCTCTTATCATTCTATTTTCTTGTGTCCCATTGGGACAATGTTACTTGAAGTCGTGTTGTTTCGTTTATCATCCGAAAACGAAGATACGATCTTTGATCCCGGTATAAAGGCTTTGCCTTTATTATCGGTTGCTTTTGGGCCTTGATTACATGTAAGTCCCACCAAAAATGACCGAGCCAAGGATATCCCTAAATGATCACATTTATGGGGATTCGAGTCGAGCTTTTGGCTCGGTTATCAAAAACAAGGTGCCTCGTGGGGGATTCTCATGCTTATCCTTGTAAATATTATTGCTTTCTAATAGTGTAATGAGGGGATTTGTGCCCTTCCAACCTTTGTTCCGTGGTTGTTTGTGACTGTGATTCATTAGGTACATCGACATCATTGAAGCCTCTCGTGTTCGTTTTACGTAGCACTCGACGTCGATCGTTGTCTTTGGAGATCCCGATATCCGATGATATCCTTTTATGTTCTAACGTTTATCTTAATAGCATAATTCATAAACGGATTTTAGGATATTCGTTTTACCCTTTCCATGCTCGAGATTAAGCATTCGACTACGTCTCTAGTATGGGGGTGTTTCACCCCTAGACTCGAAACATTGAGGACAATGTTTAGTTTTAGTATGGGGGTGAGTAGATACTTCACCTTGCTTACGCCAACACGCAATCCAAAATTTCATCTTTTTGTTATCGTTTTGTTGCAAAATAAGGCTAAAAATGGCCAAATTTTAAATTTTTTCGTATTTTTCATAAGTGTTTAAGACATGAATGTAGGTTTTCCGATGGTGAGAATAAGAGTAATTTTTGACTTGACCGTGCGTGTTGAGCACTTAGCTACAATTCCTTAACTTTTTAGGCTAAGTCTCTTAAATGAGGACGAGAAATGATAGAGTTATTTATAAGTCTCGTAATCGTCACGATCTCATGTGTAGTAATTATTAGCTTATTCTCCCCACGCTTTTGTATAATAAATTGTTAATAATTATTGATTTAGCGGTTTAGTCACTATTGTTGGTTTCTAATTTGTTTTAGTAGCTTCCATGTAATTAAATTGGGAAAACATTAAGGTATCGCCAGCGTCACGGTTTTGAAGTATTGGCAACCCGAATAATCGAAAGCTTCACCCAATAATAAGATTTCAAGTGCTCACCTAAATTAAGCAAAAATTTGAAGCTCACAAGGCCGAAAAATCTATGCAAAATTGAAAGTGAATCAAGCCTTAATCTTTGAAGCTTTAAAGATCCAAAATTCGCCTTAGCGTGAGGATCTACGTCTTTGGCTAATAAAACCACTGATGAGTCGGATAATAAAAGGCAAGGCAAGACCGAAGTCATAATAAAAGCTTCATGGCGAAGTTGAATAAAAGATGGAGGTAAACAAATGATAATAAGGCCCTTCCGTTAGGGGGCGTATAAAAGTCTTGGTAATAAGTCTCATGTTCAAAAATGTTATAAAACCGTGTTTATCGATCCTTCTTGTTGACTTAATTTTTTGACATCGTTGTCTATTAGGGTGAATTATTAATTTAATGATTTTGGTTACACTGTTAAAACTCTATTTTTAGACCTAAATCTCTATTCACGCATAAGTCAATGATGTATCCTCGTGATCATTAAGACAAAATAAAATATAAGAGATACCAAGTAGGAATAAGGGAGTTTAGGTTCATAATTAACACTCATGAGATATGATCGTGTTGCTAACTTATAATAACAATGATCTTGTTGCACGCTTAGCATGGAATTGGGTAAAAATCGAGGACGACGAAATTATTTCTAAAGAAGCATTCACGTGTTCTTATTCTATGAACCTAAACGTCCCATTTTGCGATGAAAATCATACATTATGTCTAAAACGCAAGTAGTAGTAACAATAGTAGTAATGTAGCTAGTTTACCTTTGAATAAAAGTACATAAAAATGAATTTTGGAGGTGCTAAGATACTTAATTCTAGCATTGCGTGGGGACACGACATTGGTTTAGTATGAGGGAGTGATGAGACTGCAATTATACATAGTCTCATCGTCCAAATCGGGCTTAAAACGCTTAAAATATCAACAAAATACCCATATATATGCTTGTATTTGTGTCTTGTGTATTTTAGGTACGGATATCGTGAAATCAACAAATGATCACAAGAATGAAGCAATAACGAACACGGGAAACGAAGTCGCACAAAGAACCGGGCCCAAGAATAGAATTTCCAAAAATGACCTTGAAGAATTGAAGAATGTCAAGAATAGTCCCTCAACTTTTGAAGATTGACACTTTATACCCCTAAGAATCTCAAAAATACTTTAGGGTCCCTAAAGTATGATGACTTGTCAAAATTTTCCCTTTATGTTTGAAGATGTTACCCATTAACTCCCTTTTAACAACAAAGGACTAGAATTGCAAAAGGAAAAGGACTAACGGTGCAAACAGCCAAGGACTTAACATGCAAGGCTAAATAAAGAAGGTATTTAACGGGGGGACCAATCCTGCCACTTAACCAAATCCACTTAACCAACAACCATTATCTACCATACAACCCTACCCACCAACCCATATATCCCCAGCCCACCAATCACCTAAACCCACGTCATCACTACCCACCCATTACCAAACCCTATGACCCAAACCCGGTTTTATATTATTAAACCTAGGTCAAACAAAGTCAACCCTCCCTTATTTCCCACTAAACATTTTTTTTAAAAAACTAACCCACCCCTAAACCAAATCAAACACACCCCTAAACCCAGGAAGAACTACATAAACCCTAAATGAGTTTTACTTAATTAAACAAAATTATTACCCCAACTTATCCAGATCAGTGATTAACACCACAAAAACCAAAACCCACTACCCAGAAACTTTTCTCGTGACCTTGTGGACCCCCCTTGTACCTCCCCTGCAACGTCATTGTCTTCCCAAACCCAAAAAGGGGACAAAATGGACGTTTAAGATCATTTCCTTGGCCCCAAAGGATTTTTAAACGTTCAAGATCACTCAACACAGCCTGGCATCTCTTTATCAAGCACATGAGAAGAATCTTTTGACCAAAATCAGTCAACAAGAATTCAAACAAGAAGGGCATTCCAGGAATTTCATGGATTAGGGTTTTTAGTTTGTAGCTTATCTATAAACATCTGTTTATCACTATAAAAGAAGGATGCAACATGTGCATTTCCCTTTTATTCCAGATTTTGTATAATATTAATTTTATTAATGAAAAAAGTTAATGTTTTGCACATCTGAGTTCCAAATTCATTGTTAGTTAGTTCTTGATATTCAGTGTTTGAAATCAGTTTAAAAGCTAAAAGTTTTCACTTTTAGCAATAGTTTTCAGAAAAAAATCTATTCTTGGAATTTTTGGTCAAAAGTTGAAAAATCTTGGAATCTGTTTTAAAACAAAGTGAAAGTGAAGTTTTAAAAGGGAAATTACTGATTTTACAAGTTTATTGTCAAAAATATTCAAGTTCTGTTTGGTTTGATTTGGTTTTGTAGAAACTCAGTTTCAAAGAGTTTTTTTAAGCAAAAAGTGATAAGCTGGCTTAATTGATAAGCCAAGCTTATACTCTTTGGGGCTGTTTATTCAGGTCACTCTCTCTTCTTTGTTTGATTATAGCAGGGTACAAATCAAGCATATTGGATATGGTGGTCTTTCTTGGCTCATCATCATCATCATCTCACATACAACAAGCTCTTTTCTGAAATTGATCAGCTCAAGCCCGAGCTTGATGGAGAAGGCTTAAGCTAAGCCTTTGTGAAGCTTGGATGTAAGCTCACTAGGTAAAAAAGCTATAAACCCTCTATACTTGTTTGGAGTTCATGTTTTTGAGTTTCATGGATTTTATGAATGAAGCTGTTAGATGTTAGATCAAATGCATGATATTATTAACTTGTTAGATTGATGCATGTTTAGATAGATTTGACTGGATTTGGTGCAAGTTATGGTATGATCTCTTGGTTAAAATTGGTTTTCTGAAGTTAAAGGGGTGTTTGGATTCAGGTTTTAGTTGAGCTTGTAACATAAGTTTAGCTTGTAACTAATCTAAACATGATTGCTTAGTTAGATGTTAGTGTTTTCAGTACTCATGTTTTAGTTTGGTAAGTTTTGGAAAGAGTTTGTATGCTCAAGTTGGGTAAAGTCCATTTATAAAATCAAAAAGTCATAAATGCCTTGATTTTGTGTAATTTGCTAATCAAATCTTAGAGGTTGTTAGGATTTTGGTTAGGCTAGGATCTGTGCTTGATTAGTAGGGGTTAGTGTGTGAGTTGAGTGAGTTTTGGCCAATCAAAAGTCACCCAAGTGCACATCACATCTGCAAAAAAGCCCAACAGACCTCTATGCTTATACAGTGACTAAGATTAGGGTGTTTGAGCTTGATTTTGTGAATTAACTTGTTGTTTTTAGCTTTTACTTGACTCCCCACAACCCAACTGGTTGTGGGGGTGCCTTTGTTTGCCCAAAAAACCAAGTAACCAGCAATCCACAAGCACAAAAGTGCCCAGACCCGATTTTATTGAAAGTAGTGGGAACAAACTTCCCACTGCTAGGGTAAAAGTTCCCCCTGCTGCACAAACAGACAAAAAGATGTCACATGTCACTTTCAGTTTCTAGGTTTTTCGTCTTTTGTGAACTTTTTTAGGAATTAGAACTTGATTTTAGTTTTGTAATTTTCCTTATTTATTTTCTAATTTTTCTATTTAGTTTATTTTCTGTTTACTGTTCATTTAGTATTTTTTAGATTTAATTGCAATTTAAATTACTTTTTAAATTACTGTTTTTGTCTTTTGGTGACAAAAATTAGTGTTTTTCAGTTTTACAAATTTTCTTAGACTTAGAAAAGTATTTTAAGATTTTTGGTTTAAAAATATTTTACTGTTCACACTTTTTAGTAATTTTTAGATTTTATTTAAGTTAATTAGGGTTTTAATTAAAATCTGTTTTGTCTTTTAGTGAAAAATATTTAATTTTTCAAACTTTTTCATTTTTCTACTGTTCATTAGTATAACTTAGGATTTTTAAAATAGTCAAATTATTTTTAGCATTATTTTATTATTTTTAATCATTATTTTAGTCTAAAAATTGTTTTTAGAGTTTTAAAAATAGAAAAACAGTATCTAAAATTTAGGAAAAATAATTTTAAGTCTTTAAATAATATAAGTGAGTTATTTGTTCAATAAAATAATATTTTGGGCTTTTTCTTAATTATATTTAATTTTTGGGCTTTAATTAGCATTAAAAATTGAATATTTAATTAATAGAAGGTTTTAAAATTTATTTATTGGATTTTTATGCTTATTTATATTATTTTAAACGTAGTTTTCATTTTTAATTTGTTTTTAGGTTAAATTTTTAAAATTTTTCAGGTTTTACGTATTTACGTTCGCGTTTTACGTCACTCGTCGTAGTTTAATCGTAGTCGTAGCTCGTCTTTAATTCTTCTTTCTAAAACCAAAAACGTCACTAATCCAAACTCTTGATTTTATATAATTGGCATCTAATTAGCACACCTCCTTCGAGAACGAACCCGCATCTATTCCATTCGTCGGGTTTCCTAAATCGTCGAGTTTAATACTTGCCCATTATACGCTCTTTTTCCTAAAAGACGTATTTCTACGATTATCACTCCCCTACACTTAGGACATTGTGCACGTTGTTTAAATCTTGCTAAGGAAGAGACAACTAATGTGATTCTTATTTCAACATAAATGATAAAATAGTGAATCAAAAGAGTTTAGGATAGAACCGGGAAGACGGGTACACAGAATCACGGGTCGTCGAAAGTCATCAAAAGTGGATCTTTGAAAGCTCTAATCCCTGCACATCATAAGAAAGAAAGCAACAAACACATACGAGGGTCTCCCCTACACTTATTATGAAAACGGTTTAAAAGGATAGATACTCGGGTTGCCTCTCGAGAAGCGCTTGTTTTTGTTAACCGAGTCATGAGCCTGACTCGACCCCGAATTAAATGGTCCATGGAGAAGCCTCTAATGTAATACCGGGATCAAAAATCTTGTCCTTGGTCCCGGAGGAACATAATAAATGAGAGGCAGGAGGATAAGTCTTGAAGGGTAGAAAAGTCCTCTCAACATACGAAAAGAATATGAAGTCGTGATCCACAGGAGGTGGGGTGGGTAAAGAAAGCAAATTTTCATCCACAATAGACATATGATGGTCACTAAGCGGCAAAGTCGTAAAGGTATCAATCATAGAATAATCAATGTCACCTCTCGGGTCAAAGCACTCATCCTTAGTAATGGTGTCCAAAGTATGGGATAAAAGGTGCCCGGGAGGGGGACTTGGGAGAATATCTTCATGCATCAAAGTATCAAAAAGAATATCCCCCTCCGTGTCATCATCATCAACCCGGAGGTATTGAGAGGATGTCGAGTTCCTCCATAAATGTGTCATTATTCTGAACGGGAGTAATAGACGGGGGTAAAGACTTAGTATTAGAAGTAGAATTCAACGCTTCAATTTTAGCAATAAGAAGATGAACATTCAATAATTTGTCGCGAAGAATAATGTCTTCCACCTCATCTTAAAGACCAAGTTCATTGGTGAACTTCTCGTAAGTTGGAGAGAATTGATTGTAGTGTTTTACTACTCTTTAGGAAAAGAGCGTAAATAGGGAAAGTATTCAATACGACGGTTTAGGAAAACCGTGTACAAATGACCCTAGATGAAATGAAAGTTCGTTTCCCAAGGAGGTATATGTGTGTGAAAAACTTGTTAAATGTTTGTGATTAATGATTGGTTTAGAATGGGATGAGAAAAGAAGATGACGAAGACGTAAAAATAAAAATTATTACTACTAGAAAGTTAAAACGTAGAACCTTAAAAACCACAAAAATAAAAATTAATTCTAAAAATTACCAAAAATTTACCAAAAATCAAAATAAATAAACTAAGAGTTTACCAATGATCAAAACTTTTTCAAATCTTTTAAATAATTAAATATTCAATTTTTAAATGCTAATTAAAGTCCTAAAAATCAAATAAATTATCAAAAAGCCCAATTAAAGATTTTTCAATTGGTAAACCTCTAAAATGACCTAAAAAGATTAGAAACTATTTTTAGAAATTTTTAAACTAATAAAAACTATTTAAAATGATTTAAAAACTATTTAAACTTAAAATAATTATAAAAATTAATCTAGAAGTGATAAAATTATTCTAAAAGTTGCTAAATTCCTATTTTAATGTATTAATCCTAATAAAAATGTAAAAAGTTGGAAAATGTGACATTTGAAAAATAATAATAAAATAATAATAAGATAATATTAAAAATCCAAAATTCTAAAAATTCTAAAAACTTGAAAACTAGTTTATTTTAACCTAAATAATCAGAAAATCAAAGTGAAATTACCAGAATACCCCTATTGGCCCTCAAATGGGCCAAAACCAAAAACAGTCAACACAATTGGGCTTTTGGGCCCAAACAGTCAAACTTGGCCCAATTGACTTGGAAAAGCCCTATCTGACTCAAAATTCAATTCTAAGAACAAAACATTAAAGGCCCAAAAGCTGAATATGAGCTTATCACAGCTTATTAAGCACACAGCTTATTCTTATTGGGCTTTTCAGCCCATTAAGCAATAAGCTAGTGCCATAAGCTCTAATTTGACACACAACCTTCTTTTGGGATGCTTATGAGATCTGTAAAAAGAAATTTTGAAAAAGTTCACTCAATAAGCCAGAAATAAGCAAAGTATTATTTCACAATACGACAAAATAGTCGGGTTTGAGAAATAAGACACCTCAAAAGCTCTAGTTTGTTGCAAAAGCTCACAAATAGCTTAACTAAGAATAATCAATCAAGAAATTCACAAAAAGCCAAGTAGAATAAGCTGTATGAGCAAATAAGCTGGCTGAAAAAGCCAAATAAGCTAGTTTTCTAGCAAAAGCTTAACCAAAAGACTTGTAAACTTCCAGATATGATATTAAGCTAAGAAAAATGATTTCTATTACAAAAGATAAGTTGTTGCATGTGCCAATAAGTAGTTCTAAAAAATAAGCCAATAAGTGCTTATTTGACCAAAAGTCAAAGTGCTCCAAAATGCACCAAATGATCAGGAATGATACAAGGGCTTGTTATAAGCAATTTTTGTGAAGGACTCAAGGAGGAGGCCTTATGAATCAAGAGGTCAGTTGACCTTTTGATGACAGATTTTGGCAATAAGGGTCTAATAAGCCAGTTAGCTTATAAGCCTGATTACAAAGCAATCCAAATAGTAAAATCCAATCACAAGCAGCACATAAACAATTTCCAAGCAGCAAAATCACAAGGCATACACTAGGCTAACAAATGCAAGCACAAATTGAGGTGGTCACTTTGTTGATGCAAATGACCACTTCAGCAACTTTTGATAAGCTATAAAATCCATAATAAGCCACCAAATTCAACAACCAGACAACCAATAGATAGCTTATCACCTAAACTATTCCCAAACCAGATTTCAGACCTTAGATCCAACAAACAAAGAAATTATTGGATCTGATGTGTTTGACCAAATTCAAAACCACTTTTATCATATTTTTGCAAAACTTAGAATCCCTTTTCCAAACTTTCAGAAACTTAACCAATGACTAAAACATGTATATTTAGACTTGTTTAGACCAACCAAACCCTAAGAACCAAGGGCTCAAGGCCACAAGGCCTTGATAACCAGTAATCCCAAACAACCCTTAATCAAGCACTTATCAAACAAACTTTTGATTTTCAAACACAACTGACTAATTTTAATGATCAAATAGCTACACTAGGTGACAACTAACAGAAACCAGCCATAAAACACAAAGCACAAACACAAGAACACCAAAGTACAAAATAAGCAGAAACATGAAATTTTTAGAGGAATCTTAACAAGGGGTTATACCTGCCTTCCACAACATCCTAGGAAGGCCAGCTATGCTCCTTGGACCTTGTTCAACAACTAGAACAAGACCAAGGTACTTCAATGAGAAAAATGATGAATGCCTTGGTTGATGTTTCAAAGCAGAAACTCAAGGACTTGATGTCTTCAACACAAGCAGCAAACAACTCAACCAAGGGCTCTAATCCCTTCACAAGCTTGGTGTCAACAAGCTTGTAAGAGCTTATAGCTTATGGTTAAGGGTTAGTACACAAAAATAAGCAAAATCAGAACCTCCTTTCAAGCTTTTTCAAACTTGAAAAACCTTACCAAACATAAACGTCCTTGATCCCAAAGGTTCAAGCACACTTATAACAATCAATGGAACTCAGAATCACCCTTTTAAACAACACCAACTTTCAAAAACATAAAAAGGAATTACAATTTTCTCAAAATACCAACTTTTATAAATTTTAAAAAGGAATTACAATGTTTAAAGAGCAAAACTGGAACAAAGGGACTCTCACATGTTGAGGTCTCCTTTTATAGGCAAATGCCTGGCTAAACACTATTCACAAACCCTAGCACTGATTTCTCTAAAATGCCCTTGAGTCTTCTAGATAATTCTTGATTGTGAGCTGTCCAAATGCATCCAAACCGTTTATAGTAGCTTTGATATGAAGCAAATGATGTGGGCTATTGATCTTGACACGTGGCAAGCCTTGGTGAGGAAGTTGGCACATGATGGTGAAACGGTTTTGGTGGTGGGGTCTCTTGGTGAGTGGGAGTAAGTGTTTTAAGGTTGGGATGAGATTATAGGCGTGTGAATCAAGTGTGGGAAAGGGTAATTGAGTTTTACCCTTTGTTTTAATGAAGATAGTTACTGGGTTCTTGGGGTGAACAGTGGTAACTTTTGATCCGATTTTGGGGGATTGGAAATGTTTGGCGCGTGTTTGTGTGTTTGAATGTTTGAGTGCACAACTTCAGCCCTTCTTCTTTTTCTTTTCTTTCATTTATGTTTAAAAGTGTGTCAACGCCCAATTCCTTTGTAACAACTTTCAGATTTTGGCAATTTTGGCACAATACTTTTCCAAAAGGTTAACAAGGGTTGTTTTTGACATTTTGAGATATTTAAAGGGCTAATCTTGGACAATGTTGATCTTCAAAGGTCTTCAATGTATCTTTGGCTTGATGAGGGACCATAATTGACAATTTGAAATTGTTGAGGGACTAATCTTTCCATTTCTTCAAAGTTAAAGGACCTTTTGTGTAATTTTGACAACTTAAGGGACCAAACTTGTAATTATTAATATACAAGGGTTTTAAGTGTCATTTCTTCAATAAGTGAGGATCAATCTTGTATGTCTTCAAGTCTTCAAGGGTATTTGTTGAGTATTTCATGAATTAGGGCCCGGTTCTTTGTACGGCTTCGTTTCTCGTGTCCGTTTTTCCTTGTATCTTGTGATCTTTTGTCTTTTTCACGATATCCATACCTAAAATACACAAGCAAACAAACACAAGCATATATATGGTATATTTTGACATTTTTATGCATTTAAAGCCCGAAAAGAACGATGAGATCATGTATAAATGCCATCTCATCACTCCCCCATACTAAGCCATTGTCGTGCCCTCACGCAATGCTAGAATAAAGTATCTAAGCATCACCAAAGTTCAATTTTATTAACCTTTATTGAAAAGTAAAAGACTTGCAACATACTACGAAGATGTGTAAAGACATAATGTATGATTTTCATCACGAAAGTGACTTTTAGGGTCAAAGAATAGAAACAAGCAAATGTCCCTTAGAGTAAACTTCGTCATCCTTGATTGTCATACATTCCATGCTAAGTGCAAAAACGAGATCATTGTTGGTACAAGTCACAATGCTAACACTACTTATACGTTCAAATTGTGTAATACTTTTTCTCCCCGCAATCCTAGTTATTATAAAAGGAAATGCGTTACTAGCATTTTTTATCTATTTGTCATGGATCACAAGTGATTCATATTGACTTATTTGAGTAGTTATTAGTCCGAAAGCAAAGTAGCACGATTTGATCAATAGTTAGCCGAAGGACAAAATCTTTTAAAACGGCTTCTCGTGTATCTCCTTAAGTTCATATCTTGGCATAACTTGTTTCACGATTTGAGACCTTTCTCGGACCGATATTTTGCATGTACTTCATACTTCAAATCTTGGGAAGACGTTCTCGAAATTATGGTCTTCTCTTCATATATTTGGAATTTCTTCACTTGACGTTTTTGAGAGATTCTTCATATTTGGACCACGACTTCATCATTTTTCTTCAACCTTTACTTTGGATTTTGATATACAACGATCCGCCTCCTTTTCGAACTTGGATATATTTATCCTCATACCTTGTTAGGGTCTTTTTGGATAGACTTTCTCCATGATCGTTAGGGGAGTAATTGCTTTTCGTCGTGTGTCTCGATCCTTCATATTGATTTAGGAATAATGATACTTCACATCATCTTTGGATCTTTAGCAAAAATAGAGCTCCTCATGCCTTGTTAGGGCCTTTTTGGATGATCGCCAATCTTCGCGTCCCGCTTCAATAAGTTATGCCTTGGCTATGAACTCTATTCAACCCCGAGCAACTTTTAAACGATCTTGCGCTAGAGGCTAAGTAACCTTTCAAATCGTACGACCTTACTTATTGCAATTATGATTTATTCCTAATGCATTGATCTTATGGGAAGAAAAAGCCACAATTAAAAACATATGAGTTTTTGAAAGAACATTTTCATGTTCTACGTTTAGCATGATCACTTGTCTAACTCTATCATTTCTCGTTCTTCACTATATAAAGACCTCTAATTAAAGAGACTCGTGAATACATAGCCATGCAAGTCAAAATTAAGCCAAATTTGGATTAGCTTTCATTAAGACTATATCAAATCAAAGTTTTGGGTTTTCAAGCCACCTATAGGATCTTGAACTTTCTTGGACTTTTTCAAGTTTAGAGAATGCGTTTTATAGTTCCCTTGATAAGTGACTTTCTAGGATCAATTATAGGAACTTGCGAAAAGTTCTTGTTCTTAACCCGTAAGAGTTAAGACTTTCGCGTTTTAGAGCTCCCTATATAAAAGTCTAGCAAAACTTGAATTGAGCGGGTTAAGGAATGTAAATGGCTCCAATTGCCCATCAAGTCAAAAATTAACTCTTATTCTACACAACGGAAAATACACATTCGTGTCTTAAAACACTTATGAAAACTAAGAAAAATTTTAACATTTGGCCATTTTTAGCCTTATTAGCAACAAAAACAAAACATTGAAAATTGGAAAGCGTGAGGTCGTAGCAAAGCAAGTACCTATTCACCCCCCCATACTAAAAGTAAGCATTGTCCTCAATGTTTCGAGTCTAAAGGTGGAGCAACCCCATACTAGAGACGAAGAGTCGAATGCTTAGGATCTAGCACGGAAAGGGTGATCAACAATATATCTAAAGCCGTTTATTAAGTATGCTAAAAGATAATTGTTAGAACAATAAAGGATATGTCATGGATTCGTGAAAAACTTCTTCAAATGAACGATGGAGGCTCACGTAAACGAACACGAGAGTCTTCAATCGTAGATGATGATGATGATCTAGATAACACAATCACAAACAACCACGAGACAACGAGTTGAAAGGGTACAAGTCCCCTTATTAGTGAATAGTAAGCATAAAAGATAAGCATGGGATCTCCCCCACGAGGCACCTCGTTTTTGATTACCGAGTCATGAGCTCGACTCGATCCCCTCAAAATGTGAACATTTAGGGAAAATCATGGTATGGTCAATTTTTGGTGGGGCTTACATGATAAACAAGGCCCAAAAAGCAACCGGTATTAAGGACTAAGTCCTTTGATGGTGCAAAATACCGGGATCGAAGATGGCGTTCTCGTTTTCATTGGAAAAACAATTCAACGCCACTTCAACATGTGCCATAAACTCAAAGAGTTTGAAGAAAAGAGATGAGAAGTAGAAGGGTGGGACAATGGGTATGACAAACTTTTGAGCTACTCGAGGTAGACTCGCACCAATCAAATAGAAAGATTTTCCATTTATTGCATCGGTGGAAGACCGAGATTTCCCATTACATGAAATTCCGGGATCAAATATCTCGTCCTCGGTGGACAAGGATGAGGGAACATAAGGGGCTTCCCCCATACTAAAACCACACAAAGCATTGTCAAAAGGAGTAGACGAGCTTGTAGCACTCAAAACACGTGGTGATGACGGAGTTAGATTTGTAGAAAAATCAATTAAATCACATTTAAAATCTTTTCCTTTTTTATCTTTTAAACTCTCCTTATGAAAACCCTTTTTGATTATGTCGAAAATATTCGGTGTTTCTAAGACGATGTTAGTCACACTAAAAATTCTCACATTTGAAAACCGTTTTGGTTTTGGTGGTGGCAAGTTCTCAAATCGTTTATCGACAAAGAAAACCTCCCCAGCGGGGTCTACATATTCGTCATCCGAAAGATCTTTCGTAGAAACCGGCAACTTATCAATACTTTTCAAGAATGAGTGTTCGAGGTGAGGCGAAGGATTTTTCGATTCAAGTATTGACGGTTTCTTCTTTGTAGGCTTTACACTCATAACCTCCACCGGCGGAGGAAATGGTAAATTGTTTTTGGCGACATTTCCTAAAACTCTTGGTGAAAATTCTTTGCAAACGACATTGGTTGAATTACCATGGTTTAAAGTTGCAATAGAATACACATGAGAAAGATTGGAGTTTTGTGTTGCATTGATGACAAGTTCTTCCTCATTGAAACGAAGGGTGATTTTTCGAGCATGAACATCGATAAGTGCTCTTGATGTATCCAAAAATTTACGACCCAAAATGAGAGGAACTTTTCGATCGATAGGAATGTCTACAACGATAAAGTCAACGGGATAGTAAAAATTTCCGACTTTAACCAAAACATCCTCGGCTACTCCACATGCTAAAATCGTAGAATGATCGGCCATCTCGATAGACATGTTCGAAGGAGTAAGAGCCGGAAGCGAAAGCGATTTGAAAATCTCAAGAGGCATTAAATTAATACTAGCACCAAGATCGTCCAAGGCGTAGCATTCCTCCATATCTTGAATTGCACACGGAATCAAAAATTTACCGGGATCACCGACTTTTTGTGGTATGCGGCTAAGAAAAACCGATGAACAACTAGACTATTGTTGTAACTTCTCTTTGTTGTTTAGCATACTTTTGAAGTTTGCGGCGAATCGAGGCATCATGATAAGAGCGTCTGCAAAACTTATGTTAAAATGTATATCACGAAACATTTTCATAAATAGCTCAAATTGATAATTATTCCGTTCTCGTGCTTTCTCTTTGTTTCGTCTCGAAGGGTAGGGTAAAGGTGGTGTGGGTTGGACATTAGGCAACGGCCTTGGAATCTCGGGTTCCACAATTGGTATTGGTTCAACCGTAGGTGTGGTTTGAGCGGTACTTCGTGGGATTGTAATGTGCTCCTTTTCGACCATCACCTCGGGTTCTTTCTCGATTTCCTTCTCCGTAGAAGTACTTGGACGAGAGATTGGTTCCTTGAAAGTTTTACCACTTCGTGTAGTAATAACCTTCATTTCTCCCTTCGGGTTTGCAATGGTATCACTAGGAAGACCACCCGAGGAAGAGGGTTTACACATGATTGCTTCAAACATCTTAGCCATTCGGTCCTCAAATTTTGATTGCCTAGCATCCGCTTTTAATAACTCTTGCTTAATCTCATGTTGTCCTAATTCCATCTTTTGTTGATTTTGTTGAAGACGTTGGACATTTCCTTCCATTTTGTTTGCATGAGTTTTAAGTTCATTAGCAAGTTCATTTTTAGCTCGTTTTTCAACTCGGATCTTAAGCTAATCATCTCACGTTGCATGTTATCAAATTTAGCATCATTTGCTTTAGCATAATCCAAAAATTCTCCTTGCAAATTTTTAGTGTGAGCATTTTGAAAACCTTGTGTAGTGTTTTGAAAATCACGGTTTTGGTTTTGATTAGAAATTTATCCATTCCCATTTTGATAATTCCCTTTGTTGTAATTGCGTGAATTGCCTTGGTAATTACCTTGGTTGTTGTTTCGATAATTATTAACATTTTGGTTTGGTGGAGCTTGATTTTGGCGGGAACCTTGACCGTTTTGGTTGTAAGTTCCCGTTGCTACATAAGCACTCGAAGTGTTACCATCCGCGGTAATGTACTCGGAAAGATCATGAGCTCCCCCACAAGACAAACAACTCTTAGCATCCGCTTTAACCGAAGCGGAATTTGAAGCTTCTTGAGCTTTCCAATGGGACATAAGATTAGCAAATCTATCAAAAAACCGATTTTCCTCATTAGCTTCATCATGTAAGGCATTAATGCTACGAGACGATTGTGAAGATGATGACGAACCTAAATTGGCAACACTCGGTGTGTTACGAGGGCTATAAACCTTAGATCTATTCTCGATGATTTGTAAAGCCTCATTTGTCGTCTTGCACAAAAAATTACCACCCGCGGCGGCATTCAAATAATCTCGTTCATGATCATTAAGCCCATTATAAAAAGTATCAACTTGATGTAATTCCGAAAAATCATGGTGTGGAAATTCATGTAACATTTCTTTAAAGCGTTCCCATGCCATTGAAAAACTTTCATTATTTCTTTGCACAAATCGTGAAATCTCATTTTTCAAATGTGTTTTTTTAGATGGTGGAAAAAACTTGTTCACAAACTTAGAAACGAGATCGGCCCATGTCAAAATCGAATTTGGCGTTCTTTCTCAAGCCAAATTTTTGCGGGTCCATCTAATGAGTATGGAAACAACATCATCTTAATGGCGTCATGTGGAACATCCTTATACTTGCTAGTAGCGGTGAGACGGTTAAAATTCCTAATATGATAGTGCGGGTTGTCTTTCTCATGACCTCTAAATTTATTTGCTTGCAACATCGACATTAAACCCGTCTTAATTTCGAAATTCTCCGCAAGGATGGCGGGAATCACAATAGCCTCTCCAAAACCCTTGGTGGGTGCTTGTAGCAACTCCATCATAGTACGATTAGCCATGACGACTTCTTGTTCTACAATAGGTTCAAAAATTGGAGGTTGTTCTTCAACAATCAACGTTTCTTGATTGGCTTGCTTTTGAAGACGTTTACGAGCTCGTTTTGCTTGATTACGAGTGATCATAAACTTCACGAAGAATGGGAGGTGAGCAAAGAAGATTCTTTTTGGGTGTTTTGTGAATTTTCAGTTTTATTTTTTTTGTGTTTTTGATGATATTTAATTTTTTTGGATTTTGGTGTATCTTCGTAGACAACAATTTACAAAATCTCTCCTCAAATCAAACTCTTGATTAAAGAAGCCTCAAAGGAATGTAAACGATCACGTGGAGTGAACGCCTTCGAATGACTTTAGAACCTTGGTGAAAACCAAATTGTTCAAGAGGGTTTAATCACAAAGAAACCAAGCAAATATATTATACGTAATGATACTTTGGGCGGCAAAACCCTCGATTAGCCTTCAATCTCAAAATAATCACAAGCAAGCGGGGAAACGAGGCGGCGCGAAGCACTTAAGAGCCTTTTTCCTTAGGGTATATTTTATAATACCCGCCTTATACCCACCTTATAGTTCGTATTTTTCAAAACCGAGCTTCACGAAAGTATTTATCTATTTTTGCCTTTTTCTTTTTGTTTGAGATTCGAATACAATAATTGAGTGATGAAATCCCAATTAAGGTTGTGTTTTCACACGTTTGGAGATATTGTTTATTTGTTGTGATACTTAATACAAAATAGTAATAATATTTTTACAAGAAAAACCAAGAAAAACCAAGAAAACCGATAATACGTATTAGTAGAGTTCTACTAATACAAATACTATTTATGGTTAATATTAAAAACAACAATACAAATTAATCACGACACACCTCCCCGGCAGCGGCGCCAAAATGATTGTAGTGTTTTACTACTCTTTAGGAAAAGAGCGTAAATAGGAAAAGTATTCAATACGACGGTTTAGGAAAACCGTGTACAAATGACCCTGGATGAAATGAAACTTCGTTTCCCAAGGAGGTTAAATGTTTGTGATTAATGACTGGTTTAGAATGGGATGAGAAAAGAAGATGACGAAGACGTAAAAATAAAAATTATTACTACTAGAAAGTTAAAACGTAGAACCTTAAAAACCACAAAAATAAAAATTAATTCTAAAAATTACCAAAAATTTACCAAAAATCAAAATAAATAAACTAAGAGTTTACCAATGATCAAAACTTTTTCAAACCTTTTAAATAATTAAATATTCAATTTTTAAATGCTAATTAAAGCCCTAAAAATCAAATAAATTATCAAAAAGCCCAATTAAAGATTTTTCAATTGGTAAACCTCTAAAATGACCTAAAAAGATTAGAAACTATTTTTAGAAATTTTTAAACTAATAAAAACTATTTAAAATGATTTAAAAACTATTAAAACTTAAAATAATTATAAAAATTAATCTAGAAGTGATAAAATTATTCTAAAAGTTGCTAAATTCCTATTTTAATGTATTAATCCTAAGAAAAATGTAAAAAGTTGGAAAATGTGAAATTTGAAAAATAATAATAAAATAATATTAAAAATCCAAAAATTATAAAAAATTCTAAAAACTTGCAAACTAGTTTATTTTAACCTAAATAATCAGAAAATCAAAGTGAAATTACCAGAATACCCTTATTGGGCCCTAAAATGGGCCAAAACCAAAAACAGTCAACATAATTGGGCTTTTGGGCCCAAACAGTCAAACTTGGCCCAATTGACTTGAAAAAGCCCTATCTGACTCAAAATTCAATTCTAAGAACAAAACTCTAAAGGCCCAAAAGCTGAATATGAGCTTATCACAGCTTATTAAGCACACAGCTTATTCTTATTGGGCTTTTCAGCCCATTAAGCAATAAGCTAATGCCATAAGCTCTAATTTGACACACAACCTTATTTTGGGATGCTTATGAGATCTGTAAAAAGAAATTTTGAAAAAGTTCACTCAATAAGCCAGAAATAAGCAAAGTATTATTTCACAAAACGACAAAATAGTCGGGTTTGAGAAATAAGACACCTCAGAAGCTCTAGTTTGTTGCAAAAGCTCACAAATAGCTTAACTAAGAGTAATCAATCAAGAAAATCACAAAAAGCCAAGCAGAATAAGCTGTATGAGCAAATAAGCTGGCTGAAAAAGCCAAATAAGCTAGTTTTCTAGCAAAAGCTTAACCAAAAGACTTGTAAACTTCCAAATATGATATTAAGCTAAGAAAAATGATTTCTATTACAAAAGATAAGTTGTTGCATGTGCCAATAAGCAGTTCTAAAAAATAAGCCAATAAGTGCTTATTTGACCAAAAGTCAAAGTGCTCCAAAATGCACCAAATGATCAGCAATGATACAAGGGCTTGTTATAAGCAATTTTTGTGAAGGACTCAAGGAGGAGGCCTTGTGAATCAAGAGGTCAGTTGACCTTTTGATGACAGATTTTGGCAATAAGGGCCTAATAAGCCAGTTAGCTTATAAGCCTGATACAAAGCAATCCAAATAGTAAAATCCAATCACAAGCAGCACATAAACAATTTCCAAGCAGCAAAATCACAAGGCATACACTAGGCTAACAAATGCAAGCACAAATTGAGGTGGTCACTTTGTTGATGCAAATGACCACTTCAGCAACTTTTGATAAGCTATAAAATCTACAATAATCCACCAAATTCAACAACCAGACAACCAATAGATAGCTTATCACCTAAACTATCCCCAAACTAGATTTCAGACCTTAGATCCAACAAACAAAGAAGTTATTGGATCTGATGTGTTTGACCAAATTCAAAACCACTTTTATCATATTTTTGCAAAACTTAGAATCCCTTTTCCAAACTTTCAGAAACTTAACAAATGACTAAAACATGTATATTTAGACTAGTTCAGACCAACCAAACCCTAAGAACCAAGGGCTCAAGGCCACAAGGCCTTGATAACCAGTAATCCTAAACAACCCTTAATCAAGCACTTATCAAACAAACTTTTGATTTTCAAACACAACCTACTGATTTTAATGATCAAATAGCTACACTAGGTGACAACTAACAAAAACCAGCCATAAAACACAAAGCACAAACACAAGAACACCAAATCATACACCAAAGTACAAAATAAGCAGAAACATGAAATTTTTAGAGGAATCTTAACAAGGGGTTATACCTGCCTTCCACAACATCCTAGGAAGGCCAGCTATGCTCCTTGGACCTTGTTCAACAACTAGAACAAGACCAAGGTACTTCAATGAGAAAAATGATAAATGCCTTGGTTGATGTTTCAAAGCAGAAACTCAAGGACTTGATGTCTTCAACACAAGCAGCAAACAACTCAACCAAGGGCTCTAATCCCTTCACAAGCTTGGTGTCAACAAGCTTGTAAGAGCTTATAGCTTATGGTTAAGGGTTAGTACACAAAAATAAGCAAAATCAGAACCTCCTTTCAAGCTTTTTCAAACTTGAAAAACCTTACCAAACATAAACGTCCTTGATCCCAAAGGTTCAAGCACACTTATAACAATCAATGGAACTCAGAATCACCCTTTTAAACAACACCAACTTTCAAAAACATAAAAAGGAATTACAATTTTCTCAAAATACCAACTTTTATAAATTTTAAAAAGGAATTACAATGTTTAAAGAGCAAAACTGGAACAAAGGGACTCTCACATGTTGAGGTCTCCTTTTATAGGCAAATGCCTGGCTAAAAACTATTCACAAACCCTAGCACTGATTTCTCTAAAATGCCCTTGAGTCTTCTAGATAATTCTTGATTGTGAGCTGTCCAAATGCATCCAAACCGTTTATAGTAGCTTTGATATGAAGCAAATGATGTGGGCTATTGATCTTGACACGTGGCAAGCCTTGGTGAGGAAGTTGGCACATGATGGTGAAACGGTTTTGGTGGTGGGGTCTCTTGGTGAGTGGGAGTAAGTGTTTTAAGGTTGGGATGAGATTATAGGCGTGTGAATCAAGTGTGGGAAAGGGTAATTGAGTTTTACCCTTTGTTTTAATGAAGATAGTTACTGGGTTCTTGGGGTGAACAGTGGTAACTTTTGATCCGATTTTGGGGGATTGGAAATGTTTGGCGCGTGTTTGTGTGTTTGAATGTTTGAGTGCACAACTTCAGCCCTTCTTCTTTTTCTTTTCTTTCATTTATGTTTAAAAGTGTGTCAGCGCCCAATTCCTTTGTAACAACTTTCAGATTTTGGCAATTTTGGCACAATACTTTTCCAAAAGGTTAATAAGGGTTGTTTTTGACATTTTGAGATATTTAAAGGGCTAATCTTGGACAATGTTGATCTTCAAAGGTCTTCAATGTATCTTTGGCTTGATGAGGGACCATAATTGACAATTTGAAATTGTTGAGGGACTAATCTTTCCATTTCTTCAAAGTTAAAGGACCTTTTGTGTAATTTTGACAACTTAAGGGACCAAACTTGTAATTATTAATATACAAGGGTTTTAAGTGTCATTTCTTCAATAAGTGAGGATCAATCTTGTATGTCTTCAAGTCTTCAAGGGTATTTGTTGAGTATTTCATGAATTAGGTCCCGGTTCTTTGTACGGCTTCGTTTCTCGTGTCCGTTTTTCCTTGTATCTTGTGATCTTTTGTCTTTTTCACGATATCCATACCTAAAATACACAAGTAAACAAACACAAACATATATATGGTATATTATGACATTTTTATGCATTTAAAGCCCGAAAAGAATGATGAGATCATGTATAAATGCCATCTCATCAAGAATAAATCAACATCGCCCTCATCTCAAGGAGGAAATGTGGAAAAATGAGAAATTTCAAAAGTGAAATTCTCATAGCATGGAGAAAAATCATCATTAAGAGCGACCTCGTCCGTAAGCTCCGCAAAAGTTGGTTCATCAGAAACCTCATCAAAGAATTTGTCAATACCAAATTCACTAATCTCACTTGATGTATCACAATCCTTAGATGTATTTGGGACATCAAGAATAGGAGTAGTAATCTCAGAAGATGGGTTGAGATCAAAGATATCATCCTCGTCATCAACATAATAAAAAGAACGCACAAGAGGCGGAGTATGAGCATCCATATTCGGTATTTGCTCTTGTCTATTTTCCTCTTGCAAATGAGCTTGTAGTCTCTCTAATTCTTCTTGAACTTTAAGAAGTTTATTCAAAATAGTGGCTCGTGGTTCGTCACTCACTACAAAAGAGGGTTGATGATCGAGGTTGTATTCTGGGGGCTCAAAATTATGAAAACTGGAATTATAGCACGGATTTGGCTCATAATAATTCATCGGTTGACAATAAGAAGTATCATGAGGGCCCCCACAATTGTTGCAACACGAGTATTGAGAAAAACCCGGTGCATTTTGCGGATACGGATCGTCATATATGGAAGAGGGTGAGATAGTGTAATCATTAGTGAAGAATGAATTGAAGTATAAATTGATCAAATTATACAATAGACAACGTCCAAATCCGTAATTGAGGATATCTTGTCCGCACTGTTCCCAGGAACACCATGGACAAGATTAACTACCTGACGATGGTCTTCCACACCCTACACAATCAACATACGAATCCATTAAGAATTAAACACAATAGAGAAGTAAGAGGATTATTTTTGGTGCAAAACTTTTTAAGAAGAAATGCTTTTTATGATTTTTTAAATGTTTTTGGATTTTTGAAATTTTTGATTTTTATGGATTTTTGAAAATTTTAACACGAAAAATAACGTTCAAAAGTGAACGGATCCCAAAATCCAACGCGTCTCTCACAAAAAACCGTTAATCTTCACGAAAAGAGCCGGCAGCGGCGCCATTTTAATATAACGATTTTATTAAAGTAGAAATAATCGTTTCGACTCGATTCGAATTGATTACGGTTAAACGTGCGACTCAGTTGTTCTTGGTGTAAAAGAAAGAAATTGTCGTTGATTAACTATTTAAAATAAAAATGAAAGCGTTTAAAATTATAAACTAACGATAAGACTTTAAAAATAAATGACAAAAGATTAAAACTTTATGAAAAGTAAATTTGAAAAATTAAAACTTTGATAAAAAAGTAAACTTGAAAATAAACTAAGACAAAACAATTGAAAACAAAGTTTAATAAAAATGGCGGAAAAAATAAAACTCAAAAACTATTCAGGAAAATAAAACCAAACATAAGTCGGAATGTAAGAAATGCACACAATTCGGAATGCCCTAATCCACACACAATCCGGAATACGTGGTCCAAATACAATCCGGAATTAGTGATCTAAATATAATCCAAAATCTGTGATCCAAATACAATCCGGAATCTGAGTTTAGATTCAATCTGGAATCCTTGTTCTCACCTTATTCGGAATATGGGATTAGAAAGTAATCAGGAATACGTGAATTCTTAACTAATCCGGATTGTAGTTTTGAACTAAATCTGGAATACCCTAATCTTGACCCTAATCCGGAATGTTGTAATACTAGTAATCCGGAATACTAATTGACATATAATCCAGAATCTAAATTCTATGTGTATTTCGGAATAAGGGTTTTCAAACCCGAATAAGGAAAATAAGCTAAAATCTAATAAGCAAAAATCGAATAAGCATTTAACCAAAACTTTAACCAAACTAATTTTAGAAAAATCTAAATAAGGCACAAATTAAAATCTATAAAAACACCAAATAAGCAAAATATTAAAAATCAACTTTTAAAAGATTAAACTATTAAAAGCACTTAATTAAAAATAAGGCAAACACAAATTAAGCAATAAGCACAATAAGCTAAAACATCAAACACATCAAATCAATTATAACAATCAAATAAGCAAATCAATAATCAAACAATCAAAAAGATCAAAAAAACTACATGATTAACCAAATCAAACAATAGATTTAAAAACAAGAAAGGTAGAATGAGAATGATTATAAAAAGCTTGAAATAAGATGAAGATTAAGATTCAAATTACAAGATTAAAATTTAAAAGCTTGAAAACATTAAAAGAAGTTTAGAAAGAGAAAGTAATTATCCTAATCCTCCTAAACTAATCTATCTAATAATGAAAAACTTGTTACAAATGATGGAAAATGAACTATATATAGTGGAGGAGTGTAAGGTGTTGTTGCTTCCATCTTTCACTTTGTCTTCTCGTCTTTTAATTAATTTGCCTTTCTAGACTTTGTCTCAGGATTTGTCGAATGATAAAATGAACTCGTCTTCTAATTTCCTTCTTTTATTAGATTTGGTTCTTCGACTTCGTTAAACTTCCGTCTTTAGTCTTTTTCTTCGATAAATCTTCAGAATAGACCTTTGACTTCCATTCTTTTTCCACTTTTGATCTTTTGACTTCGTCTTTTCTCTTTTTCTTAGATAAAAGCCCGTGAAAGCCCGTGTTTTCTTTCTTTCTCATCTTTTGGTCCTAAAACACAATAAAAACACAAACCACGCATAATTCCTACTTTTACGACGTTAAATACACGTTTTGGCTTGGTTTTTCCTTGTTTAAGTGGTAAAGGATAAGTGTGATCTTTTTAAGTGGCTTGGTTTTTCCTTGGCTTGGCTTGGTTTTTCCTTGTTTAAGTGGTAAAGGATAAGTGTGATCATTTTTTCCCACCGTCTAAGACAACGGTTTTAAAAAACGAGATTACAAGATTTTGAGCAAAAACCGAATGAATCATTTAGAGACGCGTGTGATCTTTTTAAGGATTTGCTTAGGCAATTTCCTTACCATGGATTTTCCTAATTACACCAAATCGATACGTTCTACAATGGTCTTAGTTTTCAAGAACAAGATTCGTTGAATTCCGCCGCCGGTGGTAATTTTTTGTGTAAAACTCCGAAAGACGCTTTAAAGATTATCAAGAATCGATCCAAGGTTTACCAACTCCGCAACGCACCGAGTGTTTCCAATGTCACCAATGTTAGTAATTCTAATCGCGACATTGAGAGGGTTGATGCGAAAGTTGATAAGTTGACGAATGTGTTTACGTCTTTTCTCATTGAGATGCAAAAGAAAGACGGTGAAAGCGGTTGAGGCATCATGTACGTTGTGTGGTGGACCTCATAATTATTACGAGTGTAAGGCTACGGATGGCCAAACGTCGAGTGTTAACGCGTTAAACAACAATTTTCAAAATAAAAATAACGCGGGTCCATCACAAGGAAATTTTAATCAAGGCAACAAATTTATTCAAAACCGAAACAATTTTCAAGGAAATAATCAACAAGGAAATTTTTCGAATTAAGGTTATAATCAAGGTCGTAATTTGAGTTGGCAAAATCGAGATAATAACAACAATCAAAACTCGAATTTTTAAAACAACGCTAATCAAGGTAACAATTTTTCGAATGGTAATCAAGGGAATTCAACGAAATAATCAAAACTAAGGGAACTTTAATTCAAATCAAAATAGTTCGTCAAACGATTTTCAAGAATATATGAAAACGAATGAGGCTAATATGAGACGTTTAGAGGGACAAATTGGTACTTTGAAAAACGACTTTTCCAACATGCTGAAAAATCAAAACACGAAGATTGAGCAAGGACAAATCAACATTAAAAAGATGTCATCAGGATATTATGAACAAAACCTCGGGTGCATCATCGAGTTCGTTACCTAGTGACACCGTTGCAAATCCGAAGGAACAATGTAAAGTCGCCTCGTCAATCGGAAAAAGTCATGTGATTATCCCAAACCTTGATGTATTTAGAGTTGTTCCTTCTTCTCAACCCTCGACTTCTAAGACGCCTTCATGTTCTAAAGTCGATGCGGTGAACGTGGCGACAAAGGGAAAGAGTGCACACCCTCGTGTACCTCGAATTCCATCCACGATTCAAAAAGAGAGCTTTATAGACCTTACCCAAGTAACCCTTGAAGAAACTTGTGCATCGATCCTTCTGTTGTCCCTTATAATATGATGATAAATTAAAAAAATGAGATGGAAAAGATATGAATTTTAGAGAGAGAAAGTAGAGAGAAGAAGGTGATTAACTTGGGAAATTAGATTAAGAATTATGAGAACATCCACCCTCCTAACATGCTAGGAGGGTACTTATATAGTCCACCCACATGCGGGCTCTCTAATGGACTATATTTCTTTTGGGTCGGGCTTGAATAAATGCTTAGTACCTTGAAAGAGGCCTTTTAAGCTAACCATCAACCCCGTAATGTCACGACTATTTTAACTAACTATTACAACGTTTTAATAAATATTACAATATAAACCTATGACCGAACATTCTTATTTGACTCAATATTTTGAGGCTAACAATCTCCCCCAATGTGAGGTCATTCCTCTTCGATATTTGGAGTTCATTGGAGATTACGAATTTCGTCATATATGAGTCATGAACGTGTAATAGTAGTGTTGTTCCTTCATGATGTGATCTTTGAGCCTTTGTCATTGAATTTCGACTTTGTCTTTTATCTTGAGATCTTCAAATCATTCTTGACTAGTCTTTCCCATCTTGTGATCTTGTGTCTTTATCCACATGCTCATACTTTGCACAATCTTGAAAGCTTGCTAACAATCTCCTTTGATGAGAGGTCATTCCTCTACATTGATTGATAAGGAAGATTTTGATCATCGATTTGCGGAAGTCATTAGCTTTCTTGATTGTTGAATATATTTGGGCATGAGAATGTGGTTTTGAATCTTTGACTTTGCTGAGTACATCGTAACATCATCTTCTCGAGACAAAACTTAGACACGGACTGAATGGCTTTGACATTTGTCCTAAATCGGTAGCGTTTTACCTCCGGTTGGTGAAGACCGTTACACGATATTAAATATCATACTTATGATTAGGTAGATTTAATTAAAAATCTCCTTGACAGGGTTTCGCGGCTGTACTAGCCGTTCTCTTTACTCGACCGTCTCAAAGCAAGACTGCGAACATAAAGAGTGAATCAATTGGATAAATATCCGCTTGATTAAATTCGTCAATTCAAAATCTTGGAACAAGTTTGATTCATTAAGAATCTTACCATTGTTGCTTTCTAGTTGACACAAGCTTGATTCATAAGAATCTCGCAAGTTACCTACCGTAGCGCTGTTTGATGTTGACGCTAGAAGGATTTCCATTTATCAATGTGAATATTAATAAATATCACTCTGAATGTTCTGGCAAGACCATAAAGATATTGCGTAGAAACCTGTAACGAGTTTGAATCGATAAAGAAACAAACCACTGTTGCTTTTCAGTTTTACATATGTTCAATTCATAAAGAATCTTACACATGACCTACCGTAGTGTTGTTTGATGTTAACACTGGAAGGATTTCCACTCTTCATTGTGAATACTAGGTGGTATCACTCTGAGTGTTCTAGCAATATCGCAAGGATATAGCGTAGGACTCTCTTGATCTTCATCCGTGTGTCCTAACGAGATTTGACTGATCTCTTGGCTCTAGACTCGATTTGTGCACTTTTTGTGTTCGGAGGCTGGAGCAGATGCCACCTATTCAATATCAACTATCTTGGAGTGAGAAAGTCAATAGAAGTCATATTGATCTCCGTGACAATAAAACAAACTTCTTTTGAGAGAAGCCTGAGTCAGCTGGGGAGGGGTTGTGCATTATATCACTAGGTCCATGATGTGTTGTCTTCATGATGTATTGACCCGGTTTCTGCCTAAGTTGTATGGAGGGCTTCTTTATTTATACCCTTTATCCTTACATTTTTTTGCATTCTTTAACCCCTTCAATGCTTACCAAGACATCATTACTAGCACCTTGTTGTGATTGTTCCAGTGCTAGCATCAGTACTTAGTCGAAATTCAGCTACGTTCACATTCTCATCCATCTTTCCTAAGGACTTATAATAATCTATTGGATTGTCCATGGGAAGAACCCTCCGGTTCTGGTTGGATCATAGGACTTAAACCTAACCACCCTTTTGACACCAATAACGTCGTGAATTAAAGATGTTGTGGGTATTTGATCGTAACCATGAGTGCTTGAGTCTTTAGATCACATTTTAATCACATTTTCTCCCCCTATCTCTTATATATAAAATCGTTTGATATTAGAGATACCAAATTTGATTAAAATATATTTTAAAAAATAGTCTTGAAAATCTTTCGGGAGAAAAATGTGGCAAACTTATCATGAATTTAGAACACTCCCCCTCAAAAACTGATCCAATGGAATTGTCATTGCGAGGATATGATCCAATTAAACTTTTGAGGATAGGAGTTGTTGAACACGCAATTTTTGAAAGATTTTTAATATCATTGAAAATTCTTGAAAAAATTGTGTTCAACGCTTTTTGAAAAATCAATTCTTTTTGGCGAAAAGGTTTTTCTAAAGCATAAACTTGAGTTCATAGACTTTGAATGTCTTGATGAATCCACTCAAGTGTAAGAAGATTTCTCTTCTTTTGCTGAGGGTAAGCGCACTAAATCGTACACTCCCCCGTAAATATCGATCCGGGTTGCAATCTTAAAGTGATTACAAGCCATTATGTTGAGCTCAAAACGTTGAATTTTTTGTGACAAGCTCAACCCGTGATAGATTGCTCTACCCGTTGTTGGAAATATTGTCCAAAAGAGACAATTTCCTTTATAAAAGATAGAAATGACATGTTTTGAAAAATATTTATAACTTTCATTCGAGCTTTATGTACACACCCGTGTCGTTATTGAGCGACATTTCTAGGTACGTCCATATTATCGATATTGAAAGACATGTCGAGAAGAATATTTTTGGATTTTCAAAGATTTTTTAATTTTGTATTTTGCTTTTTCATTAATGTGTAAAAGTAGATGTTTAATAGTTGAATCAAGCAGGCTTCTTTGCCAGAATCTCCAGTTCTGCTGGAGTCAAACATCTCATACCAATTTGCCTAACTAGATACGCAAACCTCTCTTTCAAAAGAGCTTTTGTAAACAAGTCAGCTAATTGGTAATCAGTTCTAACAAAGTATAATTCAACGATACCCTTTTCAACTTAATGAAGTGATATCTGACATCAATGTGCTTCGTGCAGGAATGCTGTACCGGATTGCAGGAGATGGCTATGGCAGACTTTGAGTCACAGTACATAGGTACTTTATCAAAGTGGAAGCCATAATCCGTGAGTTGTGTTCTCATCCATAAAACTTGAGCAAAACACACAGATAGAGACACATACTCCGCTTCGGCTGATGATAATGATGTGCAATCCTGCTTCTTGGAAGACCATCCCACAAGCTTATCTTGACCTAGAAATTGTGCACCACCAGAAGTACTTTTTAGTGTATCAAGACACCCTGCATGATCAGAATTTGAATAGGCCGTTAAAAAGAAACCGGTTTCCCTCGGATACCAGAGTCCCATGTGAATGGTATTCTTAAGGTACCGAAAGATCCGTTTAACCTCCTTGAGGTGCTTTTCAGTGGGTCGTGCTTGATATCGTGCACAATAACACGTAGCATGTGATATATCTGGTCGGTGTTGATCCCAAACTTAGATCGATTTAGCTTGTGTAAACGAGATTAAATCAAGTTAAACACGTAGAGAAACTTTGTTGTGTATAAAACAATTTAAGTATTATGCGGAATTAATACTCAAACAAGAACACACAAACAATTGTAAAACAAACTTTCACTTGATTGATGATAACAAACTTGCATACAATGAAAGTGTTAAATGTATGAAAACTTATATGAAACAAAACCTAAAGGTCTTCTTTTATAGACATAAGAAGCCTTGTATAAGAGTCTACGTATCAGCTATTCTAGGTAAAGATAAATATAGAAAATACATTATTGATCCTATCTTTACTAGAAACAAAGTAGAAACATAATACGCGTAGACTATATCTTTCTATCAGTTCTTGACTTCATCCTATCAACGCTTGACTTCTTCCTGTCAACGCTTGATCTGTCAACGCTTGATCTGTCAATGCTTGTTTTCTTCTTATCAACGTTTGTTTTCTTCTTGTCAGCTGATGAGATGGCATTTATACATGATCTCATCGTTCTTTTCGGGCTTTATATGCATAAAAATGTCATAAAATACCATATATATGCTTGTGTTTGTTTACTTGTGTATTTTAGGTATGGATATCGTGAAAAAAGACAAAAGATCACAAGATACAAGGAAAAACGGACACGAGAAACGAAGCCGAACAAAGAACCGGGCCCTAATTCATGGAATATTCAACAAAAACCCTTGAAGACTTCAAGATATGCAAGATTGATCCTCATTTATTGAAGAAATGACACTTAAAACCCTTGTATATTGATAATTACAAGTTTGGTCCCTTAAGTTTGTCAAAATTACACAAAAGGTCCTTCAACTTTGAAGAAATGGCAAGATTAGTCCCTCAACAATTCCAAATTGCTAACAATGGTCCCCCATGAAGCCAAAGATACATTGAAGACCTTTGAAGATCAAGAATGTCCTAAATCAGTCCTTGAAATATCTCAAAATGGCAAAAATAATCATTTGAAATCCTTTTCCAAGGTTTTGCGCCAAAACTACCAAAGTGTGAAAGATAATAACAAAGGGATGGAAGTTTTTAGGCTGAAAAACATGTTATACATGTTTTACCAAAATACAAGGGCCAAATGTGTACACTGAAACATTCAAATATACAAATTGCGCCAAACAACTCCACCTCCCCCAATTTCGGATCAAACGTGTCACTATTCACTTTTTCACACCCAGATTTTACATCAAATTAAACAAAGGGTAAATCTAAATTAACCTTACTCACACTTGATTCACATGCCTATAATCCCATCCCAACCTTAAAACCCTCACTCCCACTCACCAAGAGGCCCCACCATTCAAACCCGTCCACCAATCAAAACACAACTTGATCTCCAAGCATAGCCACGTGTCAAGATCAACAGCTGACACTCATTGCTTCATCACAAAGCTATTTTAAACGGTTTGGATGCATTTTGGACAACTCATCAACAAGAAACGCCTAGAAGACCTCAAGGGCATTTTAGAGAATTCACTTCTAGGGTTTGTGAATAGTGTAGCCTGGCATTTGCCTATAAAAGGAGACCTCAACATGTGAGAGTCCCTTTGTTCCAGTCTTTACCTTTTAAACTTGTAATTCCTTTTTAAAATTTATAAAAGTTGGTATTTTGAGAAAATTGTAATTCCTTTTTATGTTTTTGAAAGTTGGTATTGTTTAAAGGTGATTCTGAGTTCCATTGATTGTTATAAGTGTGCTTGAATCATTTGGTTCAAGGACGTTTATGTTTGGTAAGTTTTTTTCAAGTTTGAAAAAGCTTGAAAAGAGGTTCTGATTTTGCTTATTTTTGTGTACTAACCCTTGGCCATAAGCTATAAGCTCTTGCAAGCTTGTTGACACCAAGCTTGTGAAGGGATTAGAGCCCTTGGTTGAGTTGTTTGCTGCTTGTGTTGAAGAAATCAAGCCCTTGACTTTCTGCTTTGAAACATCAACCAAGGCATTCATCATCTTTCTTGTTGAAGTACCTTGGTCTTGTTCTAGTTGTTGAACAAGGTCCAAGGAGCATAGCTGGCCCTCCTAGGATGTTGTGGAGGGCAGGTATAACCTCTTGTTAAGATTCCTCTCAAAATTTTTATGTTACTTCCTGTTTTGTACTTTGAGCTTTGATTTGGTGTTCTTGTGTTTGTGCTTTGTGTTTTATGGCTGGTATCTGTTAGTTGTCACCTAGTGTAGCTATTTGATCATTAAAATCAGTAGGTTGTGTTTGAAAATCAGAAGTTTGTTTGAAAAGTGGTTGATAAAGGATTGTTTGGGATTACTGGTTCATAAGGCCTTGTGGCCTTGTGCCCTTGGTTCTTAGGGTTTGGGAAGTCTAAACAAGTCTTAATATAGGCCTTGTGGCCTTGGTTCTTAGGGTTTGGGAAGTCTAAACAAGTCTTAATATACAAGGTTTAGTCATCGGATAAGTTCCTGCAAGTTTGGAAAAGGGATCTGAAGTTTTGCAAAAATCTGATAAAAGTGGTTTTGGAATTGGTCAAACACATCAGATCCAATAACTTATTTGTTACTTGGATCTAAGGTCTGAAATCAGGTTTGGGATTAGTTTGGGTGATAAGCTATCTATTGGTTATCTGGTTGTTGAATTTGGTGGATTATTGTGATTGTTATAGCTTATCAAAGTTTGCTGAAGTGGTCATTTGCATCAGCAAAGTGACCACCTCAATTTGTGCTTGCATTTGTTATCCTAGTGTATGCCTTGTGATTTTGCTGCTTTGAACTTGTTTATGTGCTGCTTGTGAGTGGATTTTGCTATTTGGTGTGCTTTGTATCTGGCTTATAAGCTAACTGGCTTATTAAGCCCTTATTGCCAAAATCTGTCATCAAAAGGTCAACTGACCTCTTGATTCACAAGGCCTCCTCCTTGAGTCCTTCACAAAATTTGCTTATAACAAGCCCTTATACCATTCCTGATCATTTGGTGAACTTTGGAGTACTTTGACTTTTTGTCAAATAAGCACTAATTGGCTTATTTTTGAGAACTGCTTATTGGCACATGCAACAACTTGGCTTTTGTAATAGAAATCATTTTTCTTAGCATAATATCTAATGTGGAAGGTTACAAGTCTTTTTGTTAAGCTTTTGCTAGAAAACTAGCTTATTTGGCTTTTTCAGCCAGCTTATTTGCTCTTACAGCTTATTCTACTTGGCTTTTTGTGGTTTTCTTGATTGATTATTCTTAGTTAAGCTATTTGTGAGCTTTTGCAACAAACTAGAGCTTCTGAGGTGTCCTAAATCTCAAACCCGACTATTTTGTCGTTTTGTGGATTTTTACTTTGCTTATTTCTGGCTTATTGAGTGTGCTTTTTCAAAATTTCTTTTTACAGATCTCATAAGCATCGCAAAAGAAGTTTGTGTGTCAAATTAGAGCTTGTGGCATTGGCTTATTGCTTAATGGGCTGAAAAGCCCAATAAGAATAAGCTGCTTGCTTATTAAGCTGTGATAAGCTCACATTCAGCTTTTGGGCCTTTAGAGTTTTGTTCTTAGAATTAAATTTTGAGTCAGATTGGGCTTTTCCAAGTCAATTGGGCCAAGTTTGACTTTTTGGGCCCAAAAGCCCATTAAGGTTGACTGTTTTTGTTTTTGGCCCATTTGAGGGCCCAATAGGGGTATTTTGGTCATTTCACTTTGATTTTCTGATTATTTAGGTTAAAATAAACTAGTTTGCAAGTTTTTAGAAGTTTTTATAATTTTTGGATTTTTAATATTATTTTAATATTATTTTATTATTATTTTTCTAATTTAACATTTTCCAACTTTTTACATTTTTCTTAGCTTAAATACATTAAAATAGGAATTTAGCAAATTTTAGAATAATTTTATCACTTTTATATTAATTTTTATAATTATTTTAAGTTTTAATAGTTTTTAAATCATTTTAAATAGTTTTTATTAGTTTAAAAATTTCTAAAAATAGTTTTTAATCTTTTTAGGTCATTTTAGAGGATTACCAATTTAAAAATCTTTATTTGGGCTTTCTGATAATTTATTTGATTTTTAGGGCTTTATTTAGCATTTAAAAATTAAATATTTAATTATTTAAAAGGTTTGAAAAAGTTTTGATCATTGGTAAACTCTTAGTTTATTAATTTTGATTTTTGGTGAATTTTTGGTAATTTTTGGTAATTTTTAGAATTAATTTTTATTTTTGTAGTTTTTACGGTTTTACGTTATAACATTCTAGTAGTAATTTTCACGTCTTCGTCATCTTCTTTTCTCATTCCCTTCTAAACCAATCATTAATCACAAACATTTACATCTTAATCACACACATATACCTCCTTGGGAAACGAACTTTCACACCAGAAGGGTCATTAACACTTGGTTTTTCCTAAAATCATTTGTTTAATACTTACCGCTCATTTACTCTCTTTTGTTTTCCTAAACAAGAGGTGTAATTTACCACAATCATTTTGGCGCCGCTGCCGGGGAGGTGTGTCGTGATTAATTTGCATTGTTGTTTTTAATATTAACCATAAATAGTATTTGTATTAGTAGAAATCTACTAATACGTATTATCGGTTTTCTTGGTTTTTCTTGTGAAAATATTATTACTATATTGTATTAAGTATCACAACAAATAAACAATATCTCCAAAAGTGTGAAAACACAACCTTAATTGGGATTTCATCACTCAATTATTGTATTCGAATCTCAAACAAAAAGAAAAAGGCAAAAATAGATAAATACTTTCGTGAAGCTCGATTTTGAAAAATACAAACTATAAGGTGGGTATAAGGCGGGTATTATAAAATATACCCTAAGGAAAAAGGCTCTTAAGTGCTTCGCGCCGCCTCGTTTCCCCGCTTGCTTGTGAGTATTTTGAGATTGAAGGCTAATCGAGGGTTTTGCCGCCCAAAGTATTATTACGTATAATATATTTGCTTGGTTTCTTTGTGATTAAAACCTCTTGAACAATTTGGTTTTCACCAAAGTTCTAAAGTCATTCGAAGGCGTTCACTCCACGTGATCGTTTTCATTCCTTTGAGGCTTCTTTAATCAAGAGTTTGATTCGAGGAGAGATTTTGTAGATTGTTGTCTACGAAGATACACCAAAATCCAAAAAAATTAAATATCATCAAAAACACAAAAAAATTGAAAATTCACAAAACACCCAAAAAGAATCTTCTTTGCTCACCTCCCATTCTTTGTGAAGTTTATGATCACTCGGAATCAAGCAAAACGAGCTCGTAAACGTCTTCAAAAGCAAGCCAATCAAGAGACGTTGATTGAAGAACAACCTCCAATTGTTGAACCTATTATAGAACAAGAAGTCGTCATGGCTAATCGTACTATGATGGAGTTGCTACAAGCACCCACCGAGGGTTTTGGAGAGGCCATTGTGATTCCCGCCATCCTTGCGGAGAATTTCGAGATTAAGACGGGTTTAATGTCGATGTTGCAAACAAATAAGTTTAGAGGTCATGAGAAAGACAACCCGCACTATCACATTAGGAATTTTAACCGTCTCACCGCTACTAGCAAGTTTAAGGATGTTCCACATGACGCCATTAAGATGATGTTGTTTCCATACTCGTTAGATGGACCCGCTAAAATTTGGCTTGAGAAAGAACCGCCAAATTCGATTTTGACATGGGTCGATCTCGTTTCTAAGTTTGTGAACAAGTTTTTTCCACCATCTAAAACAATACATTTGAAAAATGAGATTTCACGATTTGTGCAAAGAAATAATGAAAGTTTTTCAATGGCATGGGAACGCTTTAAAGAAATGTTACATGAATGTCCACACCATGATTTTTCAGAATTGCATCAAATTGATACTTTTTATAATGGGCTTAATGATCATGAACGAGATTATTTGAATGCCGCCGCGGGTGGTAATTTTTTGTGCAAGACGACAAATGAGGCTTTGAAAATCATCGAGAATAGATCTAAGGTTTATAGCCCTCGTAACACACCGAGTGTTGCCAATTTGGGTTCGTCATCATCGTCATCGTCTCGTAGCATTAATGCCTTACATGATGAAGCTAATGAGGAAAATCGGTTTTTTGATAGATTTGCTATTCTTATGTCCCATTGGAAAGCTCAAGAAGCTTCAAATTCCGCTTCGGTTAAAGCGGTTGCTAAGAGTTGTTTGTCTTGTGGTGGAGCTCATGATCTTTCCGAGTGCATTACCGCGGATGGTAACACTTCGAGTGCTTATGTAGCAACGGGAACTTACAACCAAAACGGTCAAGGTTCCCGCCCAAATCAAGCTCCACCAAACCAAAATGCTAATAATTATCGAAACAACAACCAAGGTGGTAATTACCAAGGCAATTCACGCAATTACAACAAAGGGAATTATCAAAATGGGAATGGACAAGTCACTAATCAAAACCAAAACCGTGATTTTCAAAACACTACACAAGTTTTTCAAAATGCTCACACTAAAACTCTTCAAGGAAAATTTTTGGATTATGCTAAAGCAAATGATGCTAAATTTGATAACATGCAACGTGAGATGATTAGCTTAAGATCCGAGTTGAAAAACGAGCTAAAAAATGAACTTGCTAATGAACTTAAAACTCATGCAAACAAAATGGAAGGAAATGTCCAACGTCTTCAACAAAATCAACAAAAGATGGAATTAGGACAACATGAGATTAAGCAAGAGTTTTTAAAAGCGGATGCTAGGCAATCAAAATTTGAGGACCAAATGGCTAAGATGTTTGAAGCAATCATGTGTAAACCCTCTTCCTCGGGTGGTCTTCCTAGTGATACCATTGCAAACCCGAAGGGAGAAATGAAGGTTATTACTACACGAAGTGGTAAAACTTTCAAAGAACCGATCTCTCGTCCAAGTACTTCTACAGAGAAGGAAATCGAGAAAGAACCCGAGGTGATGGTCGAAAAGGAGACATTACAATCCCACGAAGTACCGCTCAAACCACACCTACGGTTGAACCAATACCAATTGTGGAACCCGAGTTTCCAAGGCCGTTGCCTAATGACCAACCCACACCACCTTTACCCTACCCTTCGAGACGAAACAAAGAGAAATTGCAAGAACGTAACAAACAACAAATCGAGCTTTTTATAAAAATGTTTCAACAAGTGCATTTTGATGTGAGTTTAGCCGACGCGTTGTTATATATGCCTCGTTTCGCTTCCACTTTTAAAAGTATGATGAGCAATAAGGAAAAGCTTTCAAAGCTTGCTAATTGTTCTTCGGTTTATCTTAACCGCATACCGGAAAAAGTTGGTGACCCCGGAAAGTTTCTCATTCCTTGTGACATACAAGATATGAAAGAATGCCTCGCCTTGGCCGATCTTGGTGCGAGCATTAATTTGATGCCATTTTCCATTTGGAAATCGCTTTCGCTTCCGGCTCTTATTCCTTCGAACATGTCTATCGAGATGGCCGATCATTCTACGATTTTAGCATGTGGAGTAGCCGAAGATGTTTACGTGAAGGTGGGGATGTTCTACTATCCCGTTGATTTTATAGTAGTTGACATCCCCGCGGATCCTCAAGTTCCTCTAATTTTAGGTCGTTCATTTTTAGACACTTCGAGATCGCTTATCGATGTTCATGCGAGAACTATCACTTTGAGATTCAACGAAGAGGAACTTGTTATAAACGCTACTCAAAATTCGAAACCTTATCATGTTTATGCAATCGCTACCATCAATCACATTGACATCATTGATGTGGTTTGCGATGAGCTTTCACAAGAAGTGTTAGGTTTTTCCGATAGCTCGTCAAGTGGCAATCCCACTATTTTGGATCCAATTCTTGCTAATTCCACACCAAATCTAACTCCATTCCAAGGAGGCGATCTCACTTCAAATGAAATCGACAATGAAGATGAGGTGTTGATTAGTGATGATACTTCTATTCCACCATTTCTTCCGTCGATGGAAGTTATGAGTGTTGAACCAAAATCTTCAATCAAGGAACCACCTATCCTTGAATTGAAAGATCTTCCTTCGCACCTTGAATACGCATTCTTGGAAGGTGATGACAAGTTGCCGGTTATTATTGCATGAGGTCTTGCTAATGATGAAAAAACCGAGCTCTTGAAAGTTCTTAAGGCTCATAAAGGGGCAATTGCGTGGAAAATATCCGACATTAAGGGTATTGACCCAAAATTTTATACTCACAAGATTTTAATGGAGGAAGACTACAAACCCGCAATTCAAAGTCAAAGAAGGGTGAATCCCAAAATTCACGATGTCATTAAAAAGGAGGTCCTTAAACTCCTTGACGCGGGAATGATTTATCCTATATCCGATAGCCCATGGGTGAGCCCAATCCATTGTGTCCCTAAACAGGGAGGAATGACCGTTGTGCCTAATGAAAACAACGAGTTAATTCCCACTCATGTTGTGACCGGTTGGAGGGTGTGTATTGACTACCGAAAGTTAAATGACGCCACTCGTAAAGACCACTTTCCTTTGCCCTTCATGGATCAAATGTTGGAGCGACTTGCGGGAAATGAATTCTATTGCTTTTTAGATGGTTTTTCCGGTTACTTTCAAATCCCTATCGACCCTCGTGATCAAGAAAAGACTACGTTTACGTATCCTTATGGAATGTTCGCTTATCGTAGGATGCCTTTCGGACTTTGTAATGCACCGGGTACGTTTCAACGGTGTATGATGGCGATTTTTCACGATATGATCGAGAAGTCGATGGAAGTGTTTATGGATGACTTCTCGGTGTTTGGCAATTCGTTCACATCATGTTTATCTAATCTCGAGCAAATGTTAAAACGTTGTGAAGAAACCAATCTTGTGCTTAATTGGGAAAAATGTCATTTTATGTGTAAACAAGGAATCGTCTTAGGACATAAGGTGTCGAAGGCGGGGATTGAGGTCGATAAAGCTAAGGTAGACGTCATCGCCAAGTTACCTCATCCCAAAACCTTAAGGGAGTTAAGAGTTTCCTAGGCCACGCGGGCTTTTATCGTCGTTTCATCAAGGACTTTTCGAAAATTTCTCGACCTATGACACACCTTCTCGAGAAGGATGCTCCTTTTAATTTCAATGAGGATTGTGTTAGAGCTTTCGAAACTCTCAAAAAGAAACTTACTGAAGCTCCCATTCTTGTTGCTCCTAATTGGGAATTACCCTTTGAAATCATGTGCGATGCAAGTGATTATGCTATAGGGGCCGTCTTAGGGCAACGTTATGACAAGAATTTCCGTCCTATCCACTATGCTAGTAAGACGATGACCGAGGCTCAATTAAAGTACACCACAACGGAAAAGGAATTCCTTGCCGTGGTCTATGCTTTTGAGAAATTCCGACCTTATCTCGTCTTGACTAAAAGCATCGTGTATACCGACCATTCGGCTATCAAGTATCTCTTAGCTAAGTAAGATTCTAAGCCGAGATTGCTTCGTTGGATGCTCCTCCTCCAAGAATTTGATGTCACCGTGCTTGACAAAAAAGGAGCTGAGAATCTAGCGGCCGATCATCTCTCTCGTCTAGAAGATCCTCACAAAGATGTTTTTGAGAACAAGGAAATCACCGAAACATTTCCTCTCGAGACTCTCGGTGTAGTGAATTCTAAAGACACCACCCCATGGTTTGCCGACATTGTAAATTCCCATGCGGGCAATTTCATAATCAAGGGTATGACGACACAACAAAAACGAAAATTCTTTCGTGACGTCAAGTTCTATTTTTGGGACGACCCTTATCTCTTTCGGGTTTGTGCGGATCAACACGTTCGACGTTGTGTTTTTGGTGCCGAAGCTTCTAATATCCTTAGAGGTTGTCACGAGGGACCCACGGGTGGTCACCACGGTGCTAATCTCACGGCTAAGAAAGTGTTCGATGCCGGCTTCTTTTGGCCTTCTATCTATCGTGATGCACACGCACTTGTGAAGTCGTGTGATTCGTGCCAACGTCAAGGAAAATCGTCTCAACGTGATGAAATGTCGCAAAACATAATTCAAGTGTGTGAGATTTTCGACATATGGGGAATAGACTTTATGGGGCCGTTCCCATCGTCTCATGGCAACAAATATATCCTCGTCGCGGTGGACTACCTTTCTAAGTGGGTGGAAGCTAAGGCTTTGCCTACTAATGATGCTCGTGTGGTAGTGAAGTTTTTGAAGCAACTATTCTCTCGGTTCGGAACCCCTCGTGCTATTATAAGCGATCGTGGAACCCATTTTTGTAATGACCAATTCGAAAAGGTTCTAAAGAAATATGGAGTTACTCATCGTCTTTCTACGGCTTATCACCCGCAAACGAGTGGGCAAGTCGAGGTTTCAAACCGAGCTTTGAAAAGGATTTTAGAGAGGTCAATTGGAGAAAACCGTGCTTCATGGTCCGACAAACTTGATGACGCTTTATGGGCCTTTAGGAAGACATCTATCGGCTGCACTCCTTATAAGTTAGTCTATGGGAAGAATTGTCATTTGCCCATTGAGTTGGAGCATAAGGCATATTGGGCCCTTAAGCATGCAAACTTTAACTTGAAGACCGCGGGAGATCACCGGAAAATACAATTGAATGAATTGGATGAATTAAGAGATAATGCTTATGAAAATTCATTAATTTTTAAAGAAAAGACTAAAAGGTTTCATGATTCAAAGATTAAAAACCGGGTTTTTAACGTTGGTGATTAAGTGTTACTTTTTAACTCTCGACTTAAGATATTTTCCGGAAAATTGAAATCTCGTTGGTCGGGTCCGTTCACCATTACACAAGTGTTTCCTTATGGGACCATCGAGCTAGCTCAAGATGATGGTCCTAATTTCAAGGTGAATGGACATAGGCTTAAGCACTACTTTGGTGGGGAAATTCCTTTAATGGTTGCCCTCGACCAAGTCACCTTCCCCAATGATAATTAGCATTGAGAAGATCGAGTCGAGCTCATGAATCGGTAATAAAAAACAAGGTGCCTCATGGGGGAGATCCCATGCTTATCCTTTATGCTTAGTATTCACTAATAAGGTGACTTGTACCCTTTCAACTTGTTGTCTCGTGGTTGTTTGTGATTGTGTTATCTAGATCATCGTCATCATCTACGATTGAAGACTCTCGTGTTCGCTTACGTGAGCCTCCATCGTTTGCTTGAAGAAGTTTTTCATGAATCCATGACATATCCTTTATTGTTCTAGTTTAGATATATTGTTGATCACCCTTTCCATGCTAGATCCTAAGCATTCGATTCTTCGTCTCTAGTATGGGGGTGCTCCACCTTTAGACTCGAAACATTGAGGACAATGTTTGCTTTTAGTATGGGGGGGGGTGAATAGGTACTTGCTTTGCTACGCCCTCACGCTTTCCAACTTTCAATGTTTTGTTTTGGTTGCTAATAAGGCTAAAAATAGCAAATTTTTAAAATTTTTCTTAGTTTTCATAAGTGTTTTTAAGACACGAATGTATATTTTCCGATGGGTAGAATAAGAGTTAATTTTTGACTTGATGGGCATTTGGAGCCATTTACATTCCTTAACCCGCTCAATTCAAGTTTTGCTAGACTTTTATATAGGGAGCTTTAAAACGCGAAAGTTTTAATTCATATGGGTTAAGAACAAGAACTTTTCGCAAGTTCCTATAATTGATCCTAGAAAGTCACTTATCAAGGGAACTATAAAATACATTCTCTAAACTTGAAAAAGTCCAAGAAAGTGCAAGATCCTATAGGTGGCTTGAAAACCTAAAACTTTGATTTGATATAGTCTTAATGAAAGCTAATCCAAATTTGGCTTAATTTTGACTTGCATGGCCAAGTATTCACGAGTCTCTTTAATTAGAGGTCTTTATATAGTGAAGAACGAGAGATGATAGAGTTAGACAAGTGATCATGCTAAATGTAGAACATGAAAATCTTCTTTGAAAAACTCATATGTTTTTAATTGTGGCTTTTTCTTCCCATAAGATCAATGCATTAGGAATAAATCATAATTGAAATAAGTAAGGTCGTACGATTTGAAAGGTTACTTAGCCTGTAGCGCAAGATCGTTTAAAAGTTGCTCGGGGTTGAATAGAGTTCATAGCCAAGGCATAACTTATTGAAGCAGGACGCGAAGATTGGCGATCATCCAAAAAGGCCCTAACAAGGCATGAGGAGCTCTATTTTTTGCTAAAGATCCAAAGATGATGTGAAGTATCATTATTCTTAAATCAATATGAAGGATCGAGACACACGACGAAAAGCAATTACTCCCCTAAAGATCATGGAGAAAGTCTATCCAAAAAGACCCTTACAAGGTATGAGGATAAATTAATCCAAGTCTGAAAAGGAGGTGGATCGTTGTATATCAAAATCCAAAGTAAAGATTGAAGAAAAATGATGAAGTCGTGGTCCAATATGAAGAATCTCTCAAAAACGTCAAGAGAAGAAATTCCAAATATATGAAGAGAAGACCATAATTTCAAGAACGTCTTCCCAAGATTTGTAGTATGAAGTACATGCCAAATATCGGTCCGAGAAAGGTCTCAAATCGTGAAACGAGTTATGCCAAGATATGATCTTAAGGAGATACACGAGAAGCCGTTTTAAAAGATTTTGTCCTTCGGCTAACTATTGATCAAATCGTGCTACTTTGCTTTCGGACTAATAACTACTCAAATAAGTCAATATGAATCACTTGTGATCCATGACAAATAGATAAAAAATGCTAGTAACCCATTTCCTTTTATAATAACTAGGATTGCGGGGAGAAAAAGTATTACACAATTTGGACGTATGAGTAGTGTTAGCATTGTGACTTGTACCAACAATGATCTCATTTTTGCACTTAGCATGGAATGTATGACAATCAAGGATGACGAAGTTTACTCTAAGGGACATTTGCTTGTTTCTATTCTTTGACCCTAAAAGTCACTTTTGTGATGAAAATCATATGTTATGTCTTTACACATCTTCGTAGTATGTTGCAAGTCTTTTACTCTTCAATAAAGGTTAATAAAATTGAACTTTGGTGATGCTTAGATACTTTATTCTAGCATTGCGTGAGGGCACGGCAATGGCTTAGTATGGGGGAGTGATGAGATGGCATTTATACATGATCTCATCGTTCTTTTCGGGCTTTAAATGCATAAAAATGTCATAAAATACCATATATATATGCTTGTGTTTGTTTACTTGTGTATTTTAGGTATGGATATCGTGAAAAAAGACAAAAGATCACAAGATACAAGGAAAAACGGACACGAGAAACGAAGCCGTACAAAGAACCGGGCCCTAATTCATGGAATATTCAACAAAAAACCCTTGAAGACTTCAAGATATGCAAGATTGATCCTCATTTATTGAAGAAATGACACTTAAAACCCTTGTATATTGATAATTACAAGTTTGGTCCCTTATGTTTGCCAAAATTACACAAAAGGTCCTTCAACTTTGAAGAAATAGCAAGATTAGTCCCTCAACAATTCCAAATTGCCAACAATGGTCCCTCATGAAGCCAAAGATACATTGAAGACCTTTGAAGATCAAGAATGTCCAAAATCAGTCCTTGAAATATCTCAAAATGGCAAAAATAATCCTTTGAAATCCTTTTCCAAAGTTTTGTGCCAAAACTGCCAAAGTGTGAAAGATAATAACAAAGGGATGGAAGTTTTTAGGCTGAAAAACGTGTTATACATGTTTTACCAAAATACAAGGGCCAAATGTGTACACTGAAACATTCAAATATACAAATTGCGCCAAACAACTCCACCTCCCCCAATTTTGGATCAAACGTGTCACTATTCACTTTTTCACACCCAGATTTTAAATCAACTTAAACAAAGGGTAAATCTAAATTAACCTTACTCACACTTGATTCACATGCCTATAATCCCATCCCAACCTTAAAACCCTCACTCCCACTCACCAAGAGGCCCCACCATTCAAACCCGTCCACCAATCAAAACACAACTTGATCTCCAAGCATAGCCACGTGTCAAGATCAACAGCTGACACTCATTGCTTCATCACAAAGCTATTTTAAACGGTTTGGATGCATTTTGGACAACTCATCAACAAGAAACGCCTAGAAGACCTCAAGGGCATTTTAGAGAATTCACTTCTAGGGTTTGTGAATAGTGTAGCCTGGCATTTGCCTATGAAAGGAGATCTCAACATGTGAGAGTCCCTTTGTTCCAGTCTTTACCTTTTAAACTTGTAATTCCTTTTTAAAATTTATAAAAGTTGGTATTTTGAGAAAATTGTAATTCCTTTTTATGTTTTTGAAAGTTGGTATTGTTTAAAGGTGATTCTGAGTTCCATTGATTGTTATAAGTGTGCTTGAATCATTTGGTTCAAGGACGTTTATGTTTGGTAAGTTTTTTTCAAGTTTGAAAAAGCTTGAAAAGAGGTTCTGATTTTGCTTATTTTTGTGTACTAACCCTTGGCCATAAGCTATAAGCTCTTGTAAGCTTGTTGACACCAAGCTTGTGAAGGGATTAGAGCCCTTGGTTGAGTTGTTTGCTGCTTGTGTTGAAGAAATCAAGCCCTTGAGTTTCTGCTTTGAAACATCAACCAAGGCATTCATCATCTTTCTTGTTGAAGTACCTTGGTCTTGTTCTAGTTGTTGAACAAGGTCCAAGGAGCATAGCTGGCCCTCCTAGGATGTTATGGAGGGCAGGTATAACCTCTTGTTAAGATTCCTCTCAAAAATTTTATGTTACTGCCTGTTTGTACTTTGAGCTTTGATTTGGTGTTCTTGTGTTTGTGCTTTATGTTTTATGGCTTGTATCTGTTAGTTGTCACCTAGTGTAGCTATTTGATCATTAAAATCAGTAGGTTGTGTTTGAAAATCAGAAGTTTGTTTGAAAAGTGGTTGATAAAGGATTGTTTGGGATTACTGGTTCATAAGGCCTTGTGGCCTTGTGCCCTTGGTTCTTAGGGTTTGGGAAGTCTAAACAAGTCTTAATATACAAGTTTTAGTTATTGGATAAATTTCTGCAAGTTTGGAAAAGGGATTTGAAGTTTTGCAAAAATCTGATAAAAGTGGTTTTGGAATTGGTCAAACACATCAGATCCAATAACTTCTTTGTTACTTGGATCTAAGGTCTGAAATCAGGTTTGGGATTAGTTTGGGTGATAAGCTATCTATTGGTTATCTGGTTGTTGAATTTGGTGGCTTATTGTGATTGTTATAGCTTATCAAAGTTTGCTGAAGTGGTCATTTGCATCAGCAAAGTGACCACCTCAATTTGTGCTTGCATTTGTTATCCTAGTGTATGCCTTGTGATTTTGCTGCTTGGAACTTGTTTATGTGCTGCTTGTGAGTGGATTTTGCTATTTGGTGTGCTTTGTATCTAGCTTATAAGCTAACTGGCTTATTAAGCCCTTATTGCTAAAATCTGTCATCAAAAGGTCAACTGACCTCTTGATTCACATGGCCTCCTCCTTGAGTCCTTCACAAAATTTGCTTATAACAAGCCCTTATACAATTCCTGATCATTTGGTGAACTTTGGAGTACTTTTACTTTTGGTCAAATAAGCACTAATTGGCTTATTTTTGAGAACTGCTTATTGGCACATGCAACAAATTGGCTTTTGTAATAGAAATCGTTTTTCTTAGCTTAATATCTAATCTAGAAGGTTACAAGTCTTTTGGTTAAGCTTTTGCTAGAAAACTAGCTTATTTGGCTTTTTCAGCCAGCTTATTTGCTCTTACAGCTTATTCTACTTGGCTTTTTGTGGTTTTCTTGATTGATTATTCTTAGTTAAGCTATTTGTGAGCTTTTGCAACAAACTAGAGCTTCTGAGGTGTCCTAAATCTCAAACCCGACTATTTTTGTCGTTTTGTGGATTTTTACTTTGCTTATTTCTGGCTTATTGAGTGTGGTCCAAGTGTACTGGCTACATTTTATTCTCAACAATCCTCCCCTAAACTTGATATCTACTCTAGCAATCAAGTTTCTGAATAAAAATTAAGAACTAGGAGGAATCTTACAACTCTTATCATATTGGTAATAAACATGCCTAATCAAATCTTTGGTCACGTCACTTGAATAGTCAATCTCTAGCTGTGTTGTCTTCATCTTGTCCAAAACTTCTTTGGACATGGGATACTCAGCATCTACAACAAGATACTCAGCAAACTTTGTAGAACTCAAATAATACACACCAGCAGCTGAATACAAACGCCATTGAAGTCCACTGATATCATCCTCAAGATCCTTCCAAACAGGATCTTCTTCTTCTGGTGCACACATTCTTTTGAATGTTGACCAAAGCTTTATTCCATTGACTGAAGTAGGTGCTTCAGTCTCATACTTGGCCAACAACAACCTCCAAAGGTCTGCCAAGTCTTCCCTATCCATACTTGCAAATAGAGACATAAGAGTAGTAAATGTGTGTACCTCTTTCCCATATCTACCAATCATCCAAAACCCACTTGCATCTTCTTCATAGCTAATGATAGGGTTTCTGGCATCAAGAGGTAACACTTGTACTATATCCGAAGCTTCCATGGGTGAGAGCTTAATGCTCCTTCTAAGAACAGCTTCACTGGGAGTCACTTTATTTAAACCTTTAGGGAACTCAAGTCGAACTCCCTTCTTCAAAGGCCTTGGAACAATCATTGCCTTTTGAATCTCCATCTCTTCTGCAAGTTCTTCTTTCCTTTCATCTAAGAGAAGTCTGATAGTATTCATTTCTTGCACTCTTGCCCAAATGGGATAAGCCTTATACTCCAATTCTTCAAAGGATAATCCTTGCAATTTCTTGAAGGTCCATCCAGTTCCATGACATCTGAGTAACATGTAGTAAAGCTACCTTCTATCCCTCTTCAGCAGTGAGAAAACATTGCTAGCCTTATGCTTCAGAATTACCTTGCAGTCTCTTTGAACTCTTAGAAGAATCTCCAATCCCCAAATTTGATCTGAAATGGTCATATCTGGATTCTCCATAATCTTATCTTCCCAAGCATGGTACATCTGAGCAACTTCTGGCATATTATAGTCTACTTGCAATTTTAACTCTCTACGCTTCTCTCTTGCCAACTCATCACCATATTCAAGTCTTTCTGGTTGTTCAATTATCATAACACTTGAATCTGAACTCCCTTCATCACTTCCTTCTTGTTCCTCAGAAGTAACAACAAATGGTGATTCACCAACCTTCTTCATTTCTTGTTCCACAAGTTGTGCAGCCAACTTTGAACCAAACTCTACTTGAGCTGCATCCTTTGGAACTTCTGTTTCTACCATAATTCCTTTACCCTTATCTAATGGATCAATGATGGGTAAAGATGGTGATGGTCTGTGAAGACACTTCCTTGATGATAGCTGATGACTGGAATACATCAACCATATATGTAGGTCTATCAACACTCAAATTCGGTGTATCAGCGCCCAACTTACTCTTGTCAGCGCTTGGTGTGTCAGCGTCCAAAGTTTGCTTGTCAACGCTCACCTTACTTGTCTCAGCGCCTCTTGTGAACTGCTCCATCATAGCTGTAAAGGACAAGTTCAAGTTTGTAGGAGTAACCAAAGATGTATCAAAACCTGGTTGCTTCTTCAATTCAGTGAGGGCTTCAGCAACACCTAAAGATTCTCCATCATGTGAGCCTTTGTCACCCACATGTATCTGCTCATCCTCCCCTTTGGAAGAATCCTCCATACCACGCCTATTGTTAGCATCCTCCAAAAGAACAATCCTCTCCCTCAATTGCTTGAGTTCAAGGCCTTATGTACTGACTGTTTGTACCAGGTCTGCATTTTTCTTTTGCAAGCTAATGCAGACAGCCGTCAATTCCAACATTATGTATGGTTCCAATCTGCCCTCCTCTAGAATGGGTATTTGACCTCCCAAAGTAGAGTCATGGGGCATGGATAAGGTTTTAAAGATGTTAGGACTGGCTTGGCCTGCATCTAAGCGAGTACCAATAGTCCCAGCCTCATCCATAGCACCAACCACACTTGTCGTGGTGGTTCTCTCTGCAACATGGCTAGGACCACTGGAGGAGAACACTCCAGTAGTCCTTGGGCATTTTTGCAACCTATATTCAGGGGGTGTAGAAGATGAGGTGGATTGGGTGGTATTTGAAGGTTAAGGGGTGTTTGGGTCTGGGAAGGAAAGGTGTCAACGTTTGGATTACTAGTGTCAACGCCAACATTTAATGTGTCAGCGTTGAAGGATTCTTGGTCAATTTCCATGTGTTGAGGTGAAGGTAAAGGGTCTGGTATTGGGTCAAGTTGTGGTTGTGGGTCTGGTTGAGGTTGTGCTGCTGCAATAACAGCAAGCATAGCTTGGGTGAGGGGTAAGTCTCTGTGAGGGGGTGAGTTCATCTTACTAAAAATAGCTTTCTTTTGCATAGGGATCTCATAAAAATCATCATGATCCCTTATGCAGTACCTTTGTTCATCAAAAACCATTTGTAAAAATCTGGGATAAGCCAAAGTCATCTTATTCCCTTTATTTTTACACATGCCATCAAAAATCAGTTTAGAAAAATTATACTTTTGCCCATTTGTAATGCACACAATTGCACTAGCAATGGATCTGTTAATTTCATTATGTGTAGTACATTTGGGACTCAAACATTGAAGGATGACATGTATGAGGTACTTCCAGGCTGGGGGAAATTCTTGTTTATGATATTTATTTAAAGTACCCTCTTTAGGGAAAGGATACCCCAAATCCCAAAGTCCTTGTTTTATCTGATTAATGGGGAGAGTGGTTATACCATCTGCATCATTAAGATGCAAAGCCTAGCGAACCAAGGCTTCAGTAACCACCCAAGTACGCCCATGAACAATAGCTGTTAATGTAGTCACATTATTAAGCGTTGAGGAACTAACAGTGTTCCAAAACTATTTAATATGAGTGACAGGGATGAGAGGAGCATGAGAAAGAGCATACCGTAATGGAGATGCATTCAAATACGCCACCATCTGGGTGTATTGTGGAAACAAAGTATCATCAACCTCCAAATAAGCAATCATATTGTGCTTACTTCTGAATCCCAATACCAAGTCACTTGGTTTAAACTTTAGTGCCATTGTTGAAGAAAGCTGTTTGTGAAAGATTGATGAAAAATGAATTATAGGAGAAAAAGTGTTAGACAAGAATATGAGAGTACCCTGTTTAAAAATAGGAGCTAAATATATAGGAGAGATAGGCACATGTGATTGGTCAAAAAGAAGGCAAGTATTTTCAAAATATAATGATGAAAATATTGAAAAGAAAATAAGTTATCTTGTGTATTAATTAAAAGTTATCTACTCCCAAAATTATGGCCCCAAAATTCGTCAAAAATAACAACTGGGTAGGTCCCAATGAGTGTCAACGGTAAAAAATAACCCATCAACACCCAATGGCTATATTCTTGTCAACGTTTGCAAAAGCCATGTCAACGTCTAAATTGGTCACAACAACGCTTGGAAATATATTTGTCAACGTGCAAAAATAAAAAGTAATAAAAATGAAAAAGGACCTTAACAAAGTAATTTATCCTAGTGAAGATAACCTATAAACTGAAAATTATTATAGGGCGGCAAGCACTGTCCAGTTATGCACACTTGCTTATGCAAGATAGATATAACAGTCCTCTAGTGTCCCTTGCTAACCAAAATTCTTAACAATTAAGTTATCTCATAAAATCCCTTGTAACTCCCAGGTAAACCCAATATAAATCATACCCAAGTCTCCCATCAGACCACATCCACTTCTAGGCCAAAAAGGTCTTGGCAGCATGGATAGTATATCAACTTTGCATGCTACAGTGCCTCATGAGATAGAGAACTAACTCATACTCACCAATGGACACAATCTAGAATTATGATAAGAGTATCATAAGAATACCCAAAAGTCCTAAAGGTTCCTAAACCTCCCCTTAAACTGTGATATATAAGTTGCCAAATAATATGCATGTAAATAAAAATTTATGTCAAGATAGGAATATAAATATTCCAACCATAATCCATAAATTGACACATGCTCCAATGATTCTCCAAGGATCCATAAGCAACTCTGTATCCAATGGTACAATGCTAATAATGTCTGCACACTTAGATCAAAAACCACAAAACTAACATGTTGCTGACAATGTCACGATAACACTTATCAGCGTTAAAATAACCTTTGTCAGTGTTAGACAAAATAAAGTGGAAAATCTAACTTCTCAAAAAGACCAATAACAATGCATATCCTGTACATACTTTTACAAAAAGATCCCAAAACACATATTATGTGAGATTGATCATTCCAATACTTGTTACCAAGTATTGAAATCTTCCAGTATCAAAAGGTTTAGTTAATAAATCAGACACATTTTCTTCTGTGTCAACCCTATCTGGTTGTATTAAACCCTTTGCAAAATAATCTCTTATAAAATGATGTCTAATTTCTATGTGTTTTGTTTTAGAGTGATGTTCAGGATTTTTAATAATGCATAAAGTACTGTTATTGTCTACAAAAATCTTAGTATGCATGAAATTATACCCATAATCCAACAGCTGGTTCTGAATCCATAAGACTTGTCCACAACAAGCAGCTGTTGCAACATACTCTGCTTTAGTTGTAGAATTGGCCACCACTGTTTGTTTCTTGAATTGCCAAGATATCAACCTACTCCCAAGAAACTGACATCCTCCAGTTGTGGATTTTCTATCAATTTTGTCACCACCATAGTCACTGTTTGAATATGCAATAAGCTCCAATGGTGAATCTTTTGGATACCATAATCCCAGGTCTGGATAACATCTAAGGTACCTAAAGATTCTCTTGACATCATGAAGATGACACTCTTTGGGAGTCACTTGATGGCGTGCACATGCACACACGGCAAACATAATGTCAGGTCTTGAAGCTGTGAGATACATCAATGAACCAATTGATCTATAGTGCCTGACATCCACATCTTTTCCATCTACAACTTTTCACCAAGGGTGTTCTCTATCCATAGGAGTGCTAGCCCTTTTCTCATGTGGAGAAAAGCCAAACTTCTTCAAGACTTCTACTACATATTTATCTTGAGAGATGAAGATACCATCTTCTTTCTGCTGAACTTGTAACCCTAGAAAGAAGTTCATCTCCCCCATTGCACTCATCTTGAATTTGTCTGTCATAAGCTTGGAAAAGTCTTCACTCATATTTGGACTTGATGAGCCAAAGATGATATCATCCACATAAACCTGTACAAGTAAGAAATCCTTACCAGTCTTCTTTGTAAATAAGGTCTGATCTATGGTGCCCCTTTTGAATCCATTTTCCACCAGATAGGTGGACAATGTGCCATACCATGCTCTTGGGGCTTGATGAAGTCCATACATAGCTTTCTTGACTCTATATACCTTGTCTGGATGCTCTGAATCTTCAAAACTAGGAGGCTACATTACATAAACCTCCTCTACAATTGTGCCATAAAGAAAAGCACTCTTCACATCTAGTTGATAGACAATAAAGCCCATGCAGGAAGCATAGGCTAGAAATATCCTTATAGCCTCAATCCTTGCAATTGGTGCAAAGACGTCCTCATAGTCTATCCCTTCCTCTTGTGTATATCCTTGAGCCACTAAACGTGCCTTGTTTCTGACCACAATGCCTCTTTCATCCTTCTTGTTTCTAAGAACCCATCTTGTCCCAATACGTCTGACATGTCTGGGACAATCAACCAACTCCCAAACATCCTGTATAGCAAATTGGTGAAGCCCATCCTGCATTGCTTCCACCCAACTTGGTTCTTTGAGATCATCAAAAATCTTCTTGGTTTCCTGTTGTGACAGAAAACAGGCAAACAAACATGCTTGAACAAGAGGGGTATCAACCTTCTTGTGAATATTGGCAATAAATCCTCCAAGATTCTGATGAGATCTTCTAGTTTGAACAGGAGACATCACATCACCAATAATTAGAGAAGAGGGGTGATCCTTCAATGTAGAAGTAAGAACTCCTCCCTCAAAAAGTGTGTTGTCTTCAATCTCATCCTCCATATTACCAATATCTTCTTCAGACTCTCTTCCCTCAATATCTGAATGAACCTCTCCATTTCTGTTTGAAGGTTCACCTTGTTCAAAATTGGAAGAGAAAATATGGTTAAGAGAGCTGTCAGCGCCTGGATCATGGTTGTCAACGTTTGAGCCATCAACGTCTGAAGTTGTCTTGTCAGCGCCAGATTTTCCTTTGTCAACGCCTGAAAGATCATGCATGTTGTTAACTGGTGATACTTGGGGACCATCATTTTCCTTTCCAGCAGCAGCAGCAGCAACAAATGCAGCTGTCCATATGGGAATAGTGACATACTCAAGTATGGGTGATTATTTGTCTGCTTGTGATCCAACCTCTTCATTAACCTGTGTACTTGAAACATCAACAACTGGTTCTTCCACAACATTTGAAGTTACCTTCACAATGTTTGGATTAGTAACAGGCATATAATTCAAAGTCCTAGATAGAGGTTCCAAGTCAAATAACCAATTTGGACCACTTTCAGGATCACTGGGTTTACTTTCTAAAAACCTAACATGTACTTTTTCAAGTATACGTTTTTCCTTCTTAATGTAAACCCTATATCCTTTACTCTGCACTAAATAACCCATGAAGTAGCCTTCATCACCTTTAGAACTAAATTTACCTAAGGCATAACTAGTATCCAACACAACTACATGACAACCAAAAGGTTTAAGAAAACCAATATTAGGTTTCCTTCCCCAAAGTAACTCATAAGGTGTTTTGTTATGAATCTTGTTGACTAATGCTCTATACTGAACATAACAAGCTGTATTCACAGCCTCAGCCCAAAAAGCAATAGGAAAGTAAGCATCAGCCAACATAGTCCTGGTTGCTTCAATGAGGGTTCTATTCTTTCTCTAAACAACCCCATTTTGCTGTGGGGTTCTGGCTACACTAAACTGTCTAGTAATCCCTTTCTTGGCACAAAAATCATCCAACGGCTTATTTCTAAACTCACCACCATTATCACTTCTAAGCATCTTAACTTCATTACCAGACTTCTTCTCAATTTGGTTAATAAAGTTAATTAAAGTATCAGTAGTGTCACTTTTCAAAGCTAAAAAGAAAGTCCAAGTAAACCTAGAAAAATCATCAGTAATGACAAAACAGTAAGATTTACCATTCAAGCTTTCTATATTAGTTGGACCAAACAGGTCCATATGCAGCAAGTGAAGTGGTTTAGAACTAGAGTGCACCTGTTTAGACTTAAATGAGACCTTGTGCTGTTTGCCTTTAAGGCATGCAACACAAGAGTAGTGATTGTGGAAAGCCTTTTCAGGCAAACCATCAACCAAGCCATATCTCACAAGTCTATTTTTATTTTTAAAGTTAATGTGCCCTAATCTCCTGTGCCAAAGATTATTCTCATCAACTGAAGCCTTAGCATAAAGACATGACAAGTTATTATTCATCCTAATTCCATTAAGATTCACATTATAAATGTCCTTATGCCTAGGTGTTCTATAATCTATGAATTTCTCATCTGGTATTTTAAAATCCTTGCTCAACACCAAGCATTCAGTATCAGTGAAAAGAACCTTATTTTTGTTATCACAAACTTGTGATACACTAAACAGATTATAGTCAAGTTATTTTACCAGAAACACGTTTTCAAAATGCAAATTGTTGGTGAGAAAAGTTCATTTGCCTGTGATAGTTCCATATCCGCCTCCAAAGTAAACTTTGTCACCATCCTTAATGGGAGTGAAGTTTGTGAGATAATCTTCCTTCCCAGTCATGTGCCTAGAGCATCCACTATCCCAATAGCTATAATCATTAACCTGCTTTTGATCAGATAATTAAAGTATCAGCAGTGTCACATTCTCCTCCTCCTCCTCAACCCACAACATCAAGATTCCCATGCTAGACCCAGACAATTTTGAGTTGTGGAAGTTTAACTTTGAGAAATATCTACAAATCCATGACTACACCTTATGGGAAATTATTGAATATGGAAACACATTCAATAAGGCTCAAAAGATTGCAGATGCCATCCAACAAAGAACAGCTGTTCAAGTTTCTACTGAAGAGGATAGAAGAGAAAAACCAGAAGATGGTAGAGCTGTCTCAACTAAGGATATAGCAAAGAGAAGGGTTGACATGAAAACCTTAAGCATTCTGAAACTCTCTTTGGGACAAGAAAATCAGCATAAATGCAGAAGCTATGCGTCTGCAAAAGATCTTTGGGCAGCTCTTGAAGTTGCTTATGGTGGTAATGCTGATACTTTGCAAGAGAAAAAGAAGCAACTCTTGCATGAGTATGCTGTTTTTAAGGCTCAACCTAATGAGAAGCTAAGTAGTGTGAGAAGCAGACTTCTTGACATTACAAGCAAACTATCCTTCATGGGAACAGTGCTTGGTGATGTTGATATTATCTCCACTTTACTTAAAAGCCTTGGTGATGCATGGAAGATTGAAGCAAGGTCTATAATTGCTAATAACACTCACAAAAGTTCTACTTTTGATGATGTTTACAATAAACTGAGGATCAATTCCATGAATATTGGAGATTTTCCAAGCACTCGCTTTCTTGTGATTCTTCAGCACGGCGATAAGTCGATATTTTTCTTCCTCTTTCAAGTCCTTTGCGATGATGACGAGTGACTTCTTGTTGTCTTCAAGGAAAACGTACTCGAGATGAGACGGTAGGTCCTTAAGCTCTAAATCTAGAGGATTTTCGATGAAAGACGTTTTCAAATTCGGATCATCGATAGAAATATCCATAGGAGATGGTGGAGAAATATGGTCCTCATTGAGAAGTTTCTTAATGGTATGGATGTCTTCATCCCAATTGGAGGGAGAATCGTCACATTTTAAGTCCACATCTCCCAAAGTTGCTTCAAAGTCTTTGAAAATGAAATCACTTTCTCCAAATGGAGTTAGTGATGGAGCAATAGAGGCAACGGTCTCAACAGTGGGTAGAGAAGAAGAACCACTTTCACAAGCGTCTTTGAAATGTTCTTCACAAGCCTCATCAAGAACGTCAATGAAATTAACACTCTCGTTGTCAGAAGGCTGCTTAGAAAGTTTTTTTTTTTTTTTTTTTTTTGGGTAAAGGGGACTGACCCCGGTAAAATATATTACACCAAAAAACGTTGAAGTACAAACGGATGTAGGTGAAGTCCTACACCACGGCCCGTTACATGGGCTACAACCAGCACATACACAATGTGCACAAACCACAAAACTTACATAAGAATAACATGCCATTCTTATGACTACCAAATACATTGGAAAAAAAGAATATAAATAAACATTACACCGCCGATTTTCCAACATATAAAAACCAAAACAGTAATTTCGTTTCCAGAAAAGCGTTTCCGAGTGTTACGCCATGATTACTGCATAATGCCAACCCGTGTTGATCAATCACGTGACCTCCACATGGTAATAACCAAACCGAAACCCTAAGAAGTGTAGGGTATCGAACCAGCCGACTCTCCCAATCCATAGCAACAAAAAGCACTCATGCATGCACCTCCAGATCACGAACAACAAACACAGACATCCTGAACATCGTAGCAACCTTGCAAAGATCAAGTTATCATGAAAATAAACCTAAAAGGTTTTGCCAACGATCAAAAAACGAGTACCACTCGTAACTACTCTTAGCGAGTAGGATCATGTTACCCGAATCATAAGATTAAACGAACCAGTGGTAACCATGATAACAAAGCACACGATCCCCAGGATTGATATCGCAACCCTTAAGATGAACAACCTGTCAATAAAAACCCTAATTAAAGAGTTTACCCGATGCGATACCATGCGTGGATCCCACGAGTAGAACCTCCACGCAGTCGACCAATCGACCCATATAGATGTACAAACAAAACAGAGATCGAGAATAACCAAACCAAATCGAAGCCCTAATGAAGAATCAAAAATGAATGAAGGGTAATTAGGGTTTCGAGATGGGCGATGTCCATTAGATAAACAGATAGAAACCAAAGCACAACCATTCTACAATAGTAAAAATCTTGAACCGATTGCATATCTTACGGCCAAAAATTCCTAGATCTGATCCAATGAGACGAATGGTAACCTTAATCAGAAGCACCAAACGAAACCCTAAATCAAGAAAAAAGAAATTAATAACAAATAAGATAGAGAGGCGGTTGCTAGGGTTTTTTAGCCGGAATTTTAGGTAGAATGGTGGCCGGAAATCGCCCCCCTAGGGGAGAGAAATCGCCCCAACACTGTGCTGCTTAGAAAGTTTACCCATGTTGAAGACGATTTTATCGTCACCAACTCTCATGATTAATTCGCCCGCGGCTACATCAATGAGAGTGTGATAGTGTCCTCAAGAATGGACGTCCAACGATTAATGGATCACGGGGATCCATCTCGTAGTCAATGACAACAAAATCTGCCGGAAAGGTGAATTTGTCGACACCGACAAAGACGTCTTCGGCTATCCCCACCGGATAAGCAACCGTACGGTTAGCTAATTCCAAAGTCATTCGTGTGGGGACTAGCTCGGGTAGAGACAATTGTTTCCAAACGCTTAATGGCATTAAGTTTATACTTGCACATAGATCGGATAGGGCCATACAATTCTCTACCCCGGGGAAGTTGCAAGGAATGAGAAAACGACCCGGATCACCAAGTTTGGTGGGTAATTTCCTTAAGAGCACTGCAGAGCAATTCTCGTTAAGTTGGGTCTGAGCAATATCAAGAAGTTTCTCCTTATCACTGAGTAGATCTTTAAACATTTTAGCATATTTGGGCATGTGAGCGAGAGCCTCAGCAAAGGAGATATTGAAATTCAGTTGTTTAAACATTTTGAGAAAGTTAGAAACCTGAATATCATCCTTGTTCTTCAATTTCTCTTTCCTCAACCTTGAGGGATAAGGTATATTGGGTTGAGATGAAGGCTTTGGAATGGAATTCTCACTCACATCCTTGGGTGGTGGAGGGGTGGAAGTAGAAGGTGGTAGAATTGGAGAATGAGAAGTTGGAGGAATAGAAGTTGGAGGAATTGGAGAAGTAGACTCATTTTCCTTTGTCACAATCACCGGTGTAGGTGTAGGAAGCTCGGGTTCCTTTAAACCTTTTCCACTGCGAGTGGTGATTGCTTTCATCTCCCCTCTTGGATTAGCAACAGTCTTACTCGGAAGAGAACCCGATCCAGAGGCTTGATTACTTGGGAAGAAACTAGCCATCATGTTCCTTAAGTCATTCGTTTGACTTGCAAAAGAGTTTCGCATATCGGCTCGAAGATCATTCCCTTGTTTCATCATATCTGCTTTCATGTTGGCCATTTCCTGCTGAAGATTCTGCATTATCGCATCATTAGTCCTCATGTAAGTTTCAACCTCGTGATTAAATACGGTGGGTTGGTTGGGAGGAGGAGTATGGTAGACAGGTGGTTGATAAGCTGGTTGTTGGTAAACTTGGTTGTTTCTTTGAGGTGGATATGGGGTTCTTTGGGTTTGATATTGATTTGGAGCACGAGGTTGGTTTTGATTGTTGCGATTGAGGTTGTTTGGGTTTTGTGAGGGAAAACCGGGTGGTGAAAGAAAGTTGTTTGAGCGATAGCTGAGAAAATTGCGGTCACCTTGAGGACGTGCTTGATAGCCTCCCGTGGAATAGTTACCGTTGGCGGCATACACATTTTCCGGATTGTCGTGAGTCGAAGGACAATCGGTGTATGAGTGAGATCCCCCGCATATTTCACATGATTGACTCAAAGCATTAGCTTGGGCAGTGATTTGTTTGGCATTGTTGGCGGTTTGGAGAGCAAGTGATTCAACAAGCGAAGTAAGCTTATCAATTCTCTTGTCGCTCTCATTCGTGCTAGCACTAGCCACATTAGTCCGAACACTTTTGGTTTGCACTCTAGACTTGTTCTCAATATTATCCCAAGCGGCATTAGAAGACTTAACCAAAATATTACCCCCTGAGGCACTATTTAGTGAATCTTGGTCATTCATGCTTAACCCATTGTAAAAAGTATTTATTTGATGTACTTTTGTGAAACCATGTTGTGGAAACTTTCTTAAAAGTTCCTTAAAACGGTCCCAAGATTCACTACATGTCTCACCGTACTTTTGTTCAAAGGTAATGATTTCATTTCGCAAAGCGGTAGTACGTGAGGGTGGGAAAAAATAGTTGATGAATTTAGTCTCTAAATCCGTCTACGTAAGAATACTTTGTGGCGGTTCCTTATCAAGCCAATTCTGGGCTTGTCCCTCTAAGGAGAAAGGAAAAAGTTGCAAGCGAATCATTTCTTGTGAAACCCCATTATACTTGACCGTATTAGTGAGTTGAAGGAACCTTTTTATATGGTCATTAGGATCATCAAGAGAACGCCCCAAGAAAGGTTGAGCAGAGACCATTTGAATGAAGCCGGATTTGAGTTCAAAATTGTTGGCTCCAATCTCAGGTATGACAATAGCATCAGTGTTGCCCTCTACGTGCGATTGCAAAAGCTCGATCATTGGTTGATTGTCCATGGTGACAACAGGTGGAGTAATGACTTCGGCTTGAGCTACTTTCTTCTTACGAGCACGAGTACGCATGCACACCTACAAAAGGAAAAGAAAGATATACAAGAAATATTTTTGGTTTTTATATGTTTTTCTATTTTTTTGGATTTTTGAAATTTTTTATAGTTTTTAGGATTTTTTTTTTGAAAATTTAAGCAAGAAAATAACGTTAAAAAATGAACGGATCCCAAAATCCAACGCGCCTCTCACTTAAAAACCGTTAATCTTAACGAAAAGAGCTGGCAGCGGCGCCATTTAATACAAGGATTTACTAAGTATCAAAGTTCGTTGTTCCAATCTTTTCGAATTGATTACCGTTAATTAGTGTGACTCAGTCGTTCTTGGTGGATAAAAGAAAATGGTTTGGTTATCTATTTTAAACTAAAAGTAAATAAATTTCGTTGAGTAAAACAAAAAATTTTAAAAATTTAAACTTAAAACACTTGAAAACTAGAAAACTTTGTAAAACTAGAAACTTTGTAAAAATAAACTAAGATGAAACTTGTTTAAAATAATTCTAAGTTATAATGGTGGGAAAAATTAAATTTGAAAACTAAGGAAATTAAAACAAAAACCTGAGTCAGATCGCAATGCGATCGTACTCAAATTGTAAGATGGATCGCAGTGGTGGATCGTGACCACCGATCGCAACCTATGAATCAGATCGCACTCAATGCGTTGGGGAAAAGGGATCGCACTCACTGATCGCAACCACGATTGCAACAAGTGGATTGCGGTCTTTGATCGTGGTCTGTGATCGTAACAACAATGATCGCAATCAATGCGATCGTACTCAAGGATCGTGACACACCATCGCACTCACAGATCGCAATGAGTGATCGTGGTGTGGATTTGAATTGTAGCCAAAGAAAGAACAAAGGATCGCACTCAATGCGATCGTAGCCAAGGATCGTAACCAAGTAAAACCCTTCTAAGATCGTAATGGCTTCCAAAGAGTAACTAAGCTTAAACGAATAAGCAGTTAATCCAATAAGCACATACCAACTTAAACAAGAGTAATTAAGCCCAAATTTGAAACCTTTTGGAATACTAAGCACGTGAACTTAATAATCCGAACTTTAAAACGTTAAAACTTTTAGGAAAGCTTAAAAGTGAACAAGCTAAACATACAAATAAGCCAATAAGCACAAAAAGCTTATAGCTTATACGTATAAGAGCTTATGAAGGAATGAAAAGATTAACTTTTTAATCACGAAAACATCAAAATCAATCACGGATCAAATGTACTTCGGATCAAATGTAAGCCAAAATCAAGAAATGTTGAAAGAGATTAAAGAACAAAAAGCTTAACTTGAACTTATGATTAATGAAATCCAAATACAAGGATGATTAAAAGCTTAAACTTGAAAGATAAAAATAAAGAAAAGAAGAACTTAGTGAGAGAAAGTTTGAAACTTTCTCTCTCTAAAAACTAGAAAGGAAAAATTGAAGAATGAAAACTAGCTAACCACCCTCCTAATGTGTTTAGGACGGTATTTATAGGGAAATGGGGAGGTGCATGTGTTGCCTCCTCTTTCTTTCTTCTCGGCTCTTCGTCTTTTAAGTTCTTCGACTTTTCTTGACGTCGTCTCGGGATTAATTAAACTCGTCTTATAAATTCTTCACTTATTTAGACTTGAGTTCTTCGACTTCATTAAACTTCCGTCTTTAGACATTTTCTTCGATAAATCTTCAGAATAGGCCTTGGACTTCCGTTCTTTTTGCACTCTTGATCTTTTGACTTCGTCTTTTCTCGTTTTCTTCGATAAAAGCCCATGAAAGCCCGTGTTTTCTTCCTTTTTCATCTTTTGGTCCTAACACACAATAAAAACACAAACCACACATAATTCCGACTTTTACGACATAAAATACACGTTTTGGTCTAGTTATTATTGGAAATAAGTGGTAAAAGGATAAGTGTTTTCGCACTTATTAGCTTAACAAGATCACCATCAGAAATAGATATCCGTTGCTACGCATCGATGACTTGTTTGACCAACTCCAAGGGGCCAAACATTTCTCCAAGATTGATCTGAGGTCGGGCTATCATCAGTTACGGGTTAAAGAGCATGACATCGCCAAGACTGCTTTCCGTACACGCTATGGGCACTACAAATTCGTAGTCATGCCTTTTGGCCTTACCAATTCTCTAGCTGTTTTCATGGACTTGATGAACCGTATCTTCCATGAGTTCCTGGATAAGTTCGTCATTGTCTTCATTGACGACATACTGATTTTCTTTATGTCAAAGGAGGAACACGAAGACCATCTTCGTACTGTACTACAGATACTTCGCTAGAAGCAGCTGTATGCCAAATTCTCCAAGTGTGAGTTCTGGTTAGACAAGGTGGCATTCCTAGGCCACATTTTATCAGCAGAAGGAATCACCATGGATCCAGCAAAGGTTGAGGCTATTACCAAGTAGCCAAGACCGACATCAGCGACCGAAGTTCGCAGTTTCCTCGGCTTAGCTGGTTACTACCGTAGGTTCGTAGAGAACTTTTCTCGTTTAGCACTGCCATTGACCAAACTAATATGGAAAGGGGAGAAATTCATTTGGACTAAAGAAAGAGAGAAAAGCTTTGAAGACCTAAAGAAGAAGTTAGTATCGGCACCGATTCTTACTCTCCCATCTGGTACAGGTAGATTTTAAATCTATAGTGATGCTTCAGGGAAGGGACTTGGCTGTGTTCTCATGCAACATGGGAAAATGATTGTGTACGCTTCACGGCAGCTTAAGCCTTATGAGGAAAATTACCCAACGCATGACTTGAAACATGCAGCAGTCGTGTTTGCATTGAAGATATGGAGGCACTACTTGTATGGAGAATCATGTGATATCTTTACAGATCACAAGAGCCTGAAATACATCTTCACTCAACGTGAACTGAAATGAGACAGAGAAGATGGTTAGAGCTGTTGAAGGATTATGACATTAATCTAAAGTATCATCCCGGCAAGCCGAATGTAGTGGCAGATGCACTTAGTAGAAAGTACGGTATGATCAACGGCATTAAAATTGAGGGAGAGATTATAAGGGACTTGGAGCGACTAGACATTGAGATCATGGTACGTGGACAGCACGGTTACTGGGCTAATCTTAGAGTGGAACCTGAGTTACTCTCTAGGATCAAGGAAGCTCATAAGGATGATGGTGAAATGTGGGCGATCATTAAGAACTTGGATCAGCAGACGGAGTTTCGGTTGGATGACGGTGGTATCTTATGGCAGGGCACTAGACTTTGTGTTCCTGATGATCATAGATCCACATTCTCCATTCATCGTGGTTCAACCAAGATGTACCACGACATCAAGCAATACTTTTGGTGGAGTGGTATGAAACAGGATGTTGCTACTTATTTCTCCAAGTGTCTTACCAGCCAACAGGTTAAGATCGAGCATCAGCGGTCTAGTGGTCTACTACAAACGTTAGACATTCCAGAATGGAAGTGGTATAAGATCACCATGGATTTTGTTACCGGTCTTCCGCAGACAAAGAGGAGGCATGATGTGATTTGGGTTATCGTTGATCGACTTACTAAGTCAGATCATTTCTTACCGATTCGCAAGGATGATCCGGTCAGCAAACTCGCCGATACTTACAAGAAGGAGATCATGAGACTTCAAGGTGCTCCATCCAGTATCGTCTCAGACAGAGATCCTCGGTTCACTTTGCGATTTTGGAAGAGTCTGCAGAAAGCTTTGGGTACAAAAGTTAAGCTTAGCACGGCTTTTCATCCTCAAACAGATGGACAATCAGAGTGGATTCAGACATTGGAAGACATGCTCCGAGAATGTGCATTGGAGTGGACATGAGATTGGGATGATTACATATGTTTAGTAGAGTTTGCATACAATAACATTTGGCACGCCAGCATTAAGTGTGCGTCATTCGAGATGTTATATGGCAGGAAGTATCGTGCCCCAATCTGCTGGGATCTGGTTGGTGAGCGAACACTTGAAGGACCAGAGATGATAGAGTTGACCAACGAGAAGGTCGCTGTAGCAAAGCAGAAATTTCAAGAAGCTCATACACGTTAGAAGAGTTATGCCGACAAGCATCGTGGGGACTTACATTTCAACGTAGGAGATCACGTCTTTCTTAAGGTATCACTGGCACGTGGTGTTAGATGTTTTGGAATCAAAGGGAAACTCAGTCCTCGATTCATCAGACCGTTCGATGTCATCGAGCGAGCCGGTGAAGTATCTTATCGCTTAGCGTTACTTTCGCAGCTTTCTCACGTTCATGACGTTTTCCATGTGTCCTTACTCAGAGGGTACAATTATCGTCCCCTTCACATGGTTCAGTATCCACTGGAGCAGATTCGTGAAGATCTTACCTTCATAGAGGAACCCGAACGAGTTCTTGACAGGCTAAAAACGAGTCATGAGGAAGAAGACGATTCCATTCGTCAAAATCCTTTGGAGGGACCATACCGAGCGGGAAGCCACTTGGGAAACAAAGGAGTCTATCCGAGCTTCTTACCCTCATTTCATATTTTGAATTCATGTATGTTCCTCTTTCAGTTTATTTTATCTATAATTTAGGGACGAATTATTCTTTTTAGGCGGGGAAGAATTGTAAAACCCGCATGCTTTTACCATGAACAGTATACTTAGTAAACGTACGTACATATTAAAACTTTCCTTTTATAGCATGAACACGTGTCACGATTAGTAATTTCAGAATTTATGTACGTATTATTACACGATAAGTATTAAGTACGTGATAGTACAAGATAATTATTAACAATAATAATTATAATCACGAACATGAAATCATGAACGTTAAAATCACAAACATGTAATTACATACTTAATTAATATCATACGATTAATATCGTTATGTACAAGTATTTAAATATAACACAAACAATTGTAACACGAATATACGAACATACGAGCATGTAATTTAGAACACGAGAAAACTTCGGGTTTCCCTTGTCGGCCCTACTCGCCGCGACACCAAGAGAGAAAGGAGGGGCCCAAAGCCCACTTTTGGTTTAATTAAAGGAAACTAAAAAAAACACAGAGTTTTAATAAACATATATTACAGAAAATCAAAACCCTACTCTTTCTTCTTCTCTCTTGGCCAGCGGCAAACCACAACACCAAGGGGGGGGGGGGGGTGCTTGTTTGATTTTTAGCTAATTGAATTCAAGATCGTGTTCGTGTTATTGTTCTCCAATCTTTACACGCATTCGGTAATCCGTAAACCTTTTATGTTATTCTTTTTATTTAATTAATTAACACATGAACATGGATTAAATAAAAACAAGGATTAAAAATATGTCACGTGATCAAGGGGGTAAAATTAAAGGTTTGTTTCGAGTTTGGTTGCTCGGTCGACACACAAACCGAGAGCCCAAGGCTCTCGACGTGTTTTTGATCACGCCACCAACCGAGATCTATGATCTCGGTGGTGTTTGGTTCGGTTGGGAGCAGGAACAAGGAACCCCAACGCGAGTCGGGGTGTCCTTGTGGGTTGGTTGGGTCTCGGCAGCATGCATCCACCATCGCCGGCACACAACCGGTGGTAGTCGTGGATCAAGCAGGGGGAACGCAGCGCAGCAGGGGGACCACCGACACATAGTCAGTGGGAACACCCACTGTTGGCAGCCGCTAGCCGAGATAAAAGACCACCGGTAGCCGCCGGTGGCAGCATAAACAAAAACAGTGGCAACCGGCCAAGCCGGTTTGCTACGGTTAAGGGGTGTTTGGTTCGGACCGGTTCAAGGGGTTCCGGGTCCAGTTTACGACATGTCTAAATTAAATACATGGGTCCGGTTCATGACCAAAATATGTAGAAGTATTTTATTTTTACAAGTATTTATTTTAACAAGATATTAAATTAACTAAAACATGACATGTAATTAATTTAATTAATCATGGACTTAGGTTAACTATTATTTAGTAAATAATACACGTTTTAACCTAAGTATTTATTTATTTAATTTAGACTATAGTATAAATTAATTATTAAAACATGGAATATGATTAATTAATAATCATGACTTAGGTTATAATTAATATAATATTAATACACGTTTTAACCTAAGTATTTTATACACCTTAATTTAGTTAAATCATGCTTATATTTAATTAAATCAAATAACCTATAGTTTATTTAATTAACATGATATTATTAATAAACTATACTATAATCACATGACTTATGATATTTAACCAGTAAACTTAAGCTTATATTATTAGCTTATTAATTCAGCTTAATTCTAATTATGGAAAATTTTTATTTCAGGAAACTTACTATTTTTGGAAACTTTCTATTTTTAGAAGCTGATCTATTTTAAGAAGTTAATCTATTTTTGGAAACTTTCTATTATTGGAAACTTTTTATTTATGGAAACTTTCTATTTTAGGAAACCTGCTATTTTTAGAAAGTTACTTATTATTACACAACAAGTATAATAATACAAGAAATACAAGTAATACTTAATCAGAATACGTAGAATACATGATAAACACAACATAGCCTTAAAATCAGTCAAACAAGACATGAACATATAAAACAAGCTAAGACACGAAATAAAATCAGTTACATACTCAATAAACAGAATACTTATACATGTATACTATTTATGTAGCATTAGTGAGATCGAAGTAGGACTTCCATTATTTCGTCTTCTTCGTTCACTGGACATAAGGTACGGATTTCCCGTCCTTTCAGTATGGACATTCTTTCCTTATTAGGATTCCCCGTTTGCAGCCAACTATTTTCCCAGTATTTGTTTTATATGTTTGATACTTATGTTAGAATAAGAGCCTAAGCCATATACATGCATGACCAGTGTCACCTTGTTATGGAGGTACCATAACCATAGCACTAGAGGCACCAGTGTTATGACTTCCCCACAGAAAAGTGATTGCTCGTGGCGACCTTTTTCAGCTTTGGCCATTATATTATATTATCATGTGGGGCGTATGCGTGCATCCTAGTTACATGTTTACCAGTATTATCAGAGTGATTGCGATGTGTGCCTTGCATCCTTCACTAGGAGTTGATCCCTCCTACCTAGACTATTTAATTAGAGGCAACCCCTCTAATTGCATGAATAGGTCTCCCCTCCAAGTATTCATGCACGGTGGAACATCATGACCTATATGGGCTATTTGGCTAATTAAAACAAATTTTCATAGAAACATAAGTCTTTTCAAACTATAAAATCATTTTTATGAACATGAATCCAGATTACTTAGAACTTAGAATATTCTTCTACTATTAGTCTTATATGATTACGTTATTCCATGCTATACTTGTATATCCGTGCACTGAGTGTTATGCTCAGCCGTTTTCCTTTCATGTTTCCAAACGGCAGGTACTCAAGGGCGCTCGTAGACTTTAAGCGTACGTGCATATGGATTTGCAGCTATCTAGCCTTCTCTACTTTATGCCTTTCATCATACATTTGGCTACTTATTTCTTTGGACATTGTGTAGTCCTTTTTTCTTTACAGTACTTATGTTTGTGTGTGATGAGCTTATATTTGGGGTACCGATGTTTGTTTTTGGTATTTCCTTTCATGGTCATTTAATGTTTTTAATACATTACCTTGTATGCTTTGATCACAGGCCATAATCACGCGTGACATTCCATTTACCAAAATGGGGTGTTACATCTACACATTTCCTCCCTATCCGTAAGAATTTTCTAGTTAACCGGTTGACGGAGCTATTTCAGCAAGAGATCGTACGATTTTACGATACTCCGTGAACAATCATATCAACTAGAAATTTCGTTCACATTCACGTATACGTTCACTTTCACGTTTACGTTGACGCTCACAATTACGTTTCAAGTTCGCATTCACGACTTTGTACGCGTTCACGTCCTTATTCCATTTCACGATTTGCTTTTCACGCTCACATTCATGACATTGTTCCCGTTCATGATGTTATTCTATCTTCCGACTTACGTTTCACGTTTCATTCTGGAAAGTTTTGTAGAAACCTTGGGAGACCAGACTCAAGTTTAGCATAACTTTCCATCCTCAGAAGGAAATTTTACGTCACATTTCACGTCTCATCTCGTATCGTTTGGCGTTACCTCCTTAGTTATCACACGTTCATGATATGTTTCACATATCATGTTCACCCTGCATTCCCATATCACGTTCACGATATGTTGCACGTACCACGCTCATCGTATGTTGCACATATTCCATCCACCATATCTCCACGTATCACGTTCACAATTATTCACGTATCACGTTCATAATTGTTCACGTACTACGTTTCAGTATGCCTCGCGCTTCTTTACTTAGAGGTCACAAATGTCATAAATTCAAGCTATCTCGCATCGTAACGTTTCATTTACCCTTGCACGTTATTTCTTATCCACTTGACCAGATTCACGAGGATCTATCTTACGTTGATAAACCAAAAATTTTCCGTATCGTCAAGACAAGGTCATAAAGACCAAGATTATTCCTTTCGTGAAGATCTTTGGAGGAACCATTCCGAGCAGGAAGCCACTTTGGAAATGGAGGAGTCCATCTGGACTTCTTATCCTCTTTTCCTTTCATAATCCGAATATATTTTTCCAGCCACGTCATGTCCCAGGTTCTATTCAGCCATGTCACGTCCATGTTCTTTCCAGCCATATCGTATCTCTAATTCAAGGAAGAATTATTATTTTAGAGGGGAAGAGTTGTAAAACCCGCTTTAAAATACCTTAGAACATTATATGCATGAAAACACGGTCAAATTAAAACTTTACGAATAATTAAAATACAACACGTATCACAAAAATTTAATATAATTATTACGTATATGAATTCATTACTATAAGTATTACGTATATTAATATTATTATTAATACACGATAAGTATTTACGTATAATACTTATAAACGTAACAAGAATAAAACACGACATTTAAAACACGAACACACATGATTAATAATTAAACATGAAAAACAAAAACTAAACTATATAAACGGGTGTGCTTGGACGGCTAGAAGAGAGGACAAAAAGGGGCTTTTGGCCCGGCCCATTTACTACTCCTAATTAATAAACAAATATACTCTAGGGATTTTCATTATACACTTTTCAAGAAAATCAATTAAAACTCAACCTCCTGTTCTTCTTGGCCGCGGCATACACACCCACAAAAGGAAGAAGATTTTTCTTTTTGATGTTAAATAAATTTGGGTATATGTTTGTGTTCGAATCATTAATCTTTTCACGCATACAGTATCTTTTAATCTTTAATCTTTTAATTATTTTTCTATGTTCAAGAATCATTAAAAACAGTTGGTAAAACATGTTATTAAAAGGATTAAACATGGGATCGGGATAAATTTTGGTTTGGTTGTCATGGACACATAAACTGAGAATCTCATGACTCTTAGTGGTGGGTTTTGCGAGCAGCCGAACCTCATAAGGGCCGGCATGTGTTTTTTGTGGTCAGCAGCCGAACTCCAGGGGCTGTTAGGTTGATAACAGTTGCAACCGAGAGTCATGTGACTCTCGGTGGGTAGATATTGCACATCAGGGGAAACCGGTTAGAACCGGTAGGAACATGGGTCACAGCAGGGGGAACCCTGGCTAAGCCGGGGGGTACTTTAGTGCTTGACCGTTGCACTGGCATTGCAGCCGGTGGCTGTTGGTGATCAGGGCACCAAGCCACAGCCAAAGCTGTGGTGTTGCTGTGGTTTTCGAGGCAAAGCGAGACCTCTAAGGTCTCGGTGGGTTCCTTGAGGGGCACGGGTAGAACCAAACACACCAAGGGGTGTGTTTGGCTAAACTTTTACTAAAGCGTGTTATGTTTTTTTTCATTAATTAATTTTATTAAATAATACATGTAACAATTAAAATTAAGTAATACAAGATTTATGTTATAGTTATTAATATAATTATCATGGTAAATAAAATATGGCCATTTTATAAACTTTAGGTTAAAATAATTATTATATAATTATTCATGTTACATTTAATTAATTAAGAAACTTAGCTTAATTAATTTTTATTCATTTTAACCAAGGTTTAATTAAATTAATAACATGTCTTAATTTAATTATACATTAATCATTCAAGGTAAAGTTTAATTAATAAAATCATGAAATATTATTCATTAATAATTACGTATAATATCATGTATTATTATTATTAATTAATAATTATATGTTAAGACTAAGTATTGAATATTAATAAACTTTACTACATAATAATCATAGCTTATAATATCCTTATTAAAAACTATAGCTTATATCATTCACTTATTTAATAAGCTTTGTAACACCCCACTTGGATAAGTGGACCGTTACGTGTAGTATGGCGTGTCATCACAGCATGCAAGGTAAATGTATTAAAAACATTAAATGACCATAAATGAAAATACCGGAATCAAACATCAGTAGTCCAAACATAAGCTCATACATGCAAAAGTAAGTACTTAAATGAAGGACTAAACAATGTCCAAATGAGCAAAGTAATGTATGAAGTGCATAAAGTAAGAAGTCTGGATAGCTTCCATCTAAATGCACATAATCTCAGAATCCTAAGAGCGTCCCTGTGTACCTGCCGTTTGGAACATGAAAAGAAACTACGACTGAGCATAACGCCCAGTGAACGGATATAAAAGCATGATAAGAAGTATTAAGCGCAACAGAGACACATAAATGAAACTCATAAACTAGTATGCAACATGCAGCAGAAAATTGTGTATGTCCTAGAAAACCTAGTTTATAACTTGTAAAACTGAACTACTAACTATTAAATCTGAAAACATGCATGTACTGTATTTTAAGTACCAAGAGCTTATATAGGTCATCTAATATTACACGTGAGCATGAATACTTAGAGGGGTGTCCTCGTCATGCTGTCAGAGGGGTGACCTCTAACTAATAATCTAGGTGGAGGGATCCACTCCAATGTGAAGAATGTAGACTACACACCACATTCACCTGCTAAACTGTAAACTGATAAACTAGGATGCACCTATATGCCAACTGATAAATACTGATAAATGGCCAACTGAACAAAAAAGGACGCCACGAGAAATCACTCCCTCGCAGAGGAGTCATGACACCGGTGCCTCAAGTGTCATAGTTATGGTACCTCCGTAACTAGATGAAACTGGTCATGCGTGTATATAAAGCTCATGCAATTAAACATGATAATCATGGAAAATCATGAAACTTTTTATAACATATAACTGGGGAAAATAGATGGCTACAAACGAGAAATTCTAATCATGCATAGTAAGGAATGTCCATACTGAAGGACGGAATATGCGTACCTTGTATCCAGTAACTGACTAAATATGAAAAGACGAAAATCCTACTTGACTTCACGCGAATTACATGAATAAAGGGATATGTATGATTTGTCTGATTACTATATACATTACGGGTTTCTGCGTGTTGTTAACTTTTTTTACATGTTCTTGTCTCGTTTTACTGTTTCATGAGTTGGCGTGTATTTATTCATGTTTTCCATGTATCCTGATTAATGTATTGCGCGTATTCTTGTGTTATTATACTTGTTATATCATACAAAGTAACTTACTAAAAAAGTAGGTTCCGAAAAATAGAAAGTTCCCAAAATAGTAAGGTTCTCATAACTGGTTTCATGAATGATTAATTATTTAATTATATTCTATTTTTAATTTACAAAAACGAATCATTAAATGTTTAATTTAATTTACTAGTTAAATTAATAAAGCAATATATAGCATGGTTAATTTAATGTATAATAAAATTAAATTAACAAAATTGAATTTAATAAATACTAAGCCGAACGCCCCCTTGTAATTTATTTCGTGTAACCCAAAACCCAAGTTGAGTCCAAACTGAGACACCCCTTGTCTCAGGTCAGCCTCGAACAAAAAGTCCACAACAACCATAAGGGCTGTGGCCTTGCTGTCGTTTGCTGATAATAGTATTTTCCCACTTGTTTAGGAAAACAAGGTAAAAGTGGTAAGTATTAAGCATACGTTTAGGAAAACGTAACCCTTATGACTCTTTTGTGAGTTCGTTTTCAAGGAGTATTAATGTGTGTGTTAAACTTGATGGTATTTGAGATTAATATTAAGAAAGAAAAGAGGAAAGGAAAATGATGACGGTTACGACTAAAATTAATCTACGACGAATGATAAGACGTAAAACGTAAAAACTTGATGAAATTTAAAAATTACTTTAAAAATTCCTAGAAAATCACAATAAAGTCTTAAAAATCTAATTATAGTTTACAAATAATCAAAACTTTTTCAAACCTTTTATTTAATTAATAATTAAACTTTTAATGCTAATTAAAGCCCTAAAATCAATTAATATAATAAAAAGCCCAAATAAAGATTTTTCAATTTATAAACCTCTAAAATAACTTAATTAAACTAAAAAGTATTTTTGCAAGATTTAAAACCAATTAAAACTATTTAAAATTATTAAAAACTAAAAATAAATATTAAAATAATATTAAAAATTCAAAACTTATAAAAAATTCTAAAAACTTGCAAACTAGATTATTTTAACTTAATAAAACTAGAAATGAAAGTGAAATGACCTAAATGCCCCTAATAGGTCTCCAAATGGGCCAAAAATGAAAACCGTCAAGTTAAATGGGCTTTACAAGGTTTTGAACAAGGAAAACAAGAACAAGAGAAAGGGTAAAACCTTAATGCCTTTATATAGGCTACAAGTGAATGCTAGAAAACTGATAAAGAAAGAAACCCTAATGTTGTAATCTTCCAGAAATGCCCTTGTGATTTTGAATAAGTCTTCGAACCCATGTGATGATTTTGGCGTTTTGTAGATGCAAAGCTGTCTTCGAATGATCTCATACGTTCATTTTGAGCGTATGAATAAAGCACAAGTTGTGGAGCGTTGATTTTCTGTCAATGGTTTGTCTTCTTCCCAAAAGTGTAGCAGGGGAGGTATCTTGTGACACATTGGGTGAGGTTGCAGCCAAGTAGTGGGTGGGGTTTTGTTTAGATTAAGGTTAATTATCATTCTAGAGCTAATTAAACAAAACCCCCTTGGTTTGATGGTGATTAGTGATTAGGGTTCATAACATGAATAGTGTTAAGTTTAATCTTGTTTGGGATTAGTGGGGGTGTTAAGCGCCAATTTGGTTTAATAAATACTTTTTTGAAATTAGTATTTATTAATCGGCTGAGTGGGATTGTGAGGTGGCAAAATGGTGAGAAGTGATTGGTTGATGGGTGAGTGGGATGAGGTGTCAAGATCTGGTTGGTCTAGGTATGTTAGCTTGTCTGCCAGCTTTGGTTCCTCACTTTTGATTCTTGTTTCATTTGAGGTTTAGCAGCCTAAAAACTCAATTCCTTTGTTAATGAAGTTTTAGTTTTTGCATTTTGGCCACAAAAACTTTCCAATGGTATTTTAAAGGACTTGATTTGTAATTCTATGAAATTTGAAGGGCTATTCTTGACATGTCCTCATACTTTAAGGTCTTCTCTTGTATCTTTGACTTTGTGGAGGAATAAAAGTGACAAGTCTTCATTTTGTAGGGACCAATCTTGCCAATTCTTCAAAGTTGAGGGTCCTTTTTTAACTTTGACAAACTTTAGGGACCAAACTTGTAATTATGAATATACAAGGGTATAAAGTGTCATTTCTTCAATGATAAATGACCTTTCTTGTACAATCTTCAATTCTTCAAGGACTTTTCTTGGAAAATCCACACTTGGGTCCGGTTCATTTTGCGGCTTCTTTTCCCTTGTTTGTTTTTGATTGATTCTTGTGATCTTTTGTCATTTTCTCGATATTCGTACCTAAAATACACATTGAACAAATACAAGCATATATTTGGCACTTTTATGATATTTTCATCGTTTTTAGCCTGTTTTCGACGATGAGACTATGTATAAAAGTAGTCTCATCACTCCCCCATACTAAACCATTATCGTGCCCCTCACGCACTGCAAGAATAAAGTATCGTAGCATCTCCAAAATTCATTTTTTCTTCGACTTTTATTGAAACTTATACTTACTACACTACTACTACTTGCTACTACTTGCGTTTTTAGACATAATGTATGACTTTCATAGCAAAATGGTACGTTTAGGTTCATAGAACAAGAACACGTGAATGCTTCGTTAGAAATAATTTTGTCGTCCTCGATTTTCACCCAATTCCATGCCAAGCGTGTAACGAGATCATTGTCATTATAAGTTAGTAATGCTAACACTACTCGTATGCCCTAATCGCGTATTTCGACTCCTTTAATCCTAATTGGTATCTCTTATATTTTATTTTTGTCTTGAATGATCATGATGATACATTGTTGACTTATGCGATGATAGAGATTAAGGTCCAAAAATAGAGTCATAACGGTGTAACCAAGACCATCGAATTAATAACCTCCCCTAATAGACAACGATGTCAAAAAATTAAGTCAACAAGAAGGATCGATAAACACGGTTTTATAACGGTTTTGAACATGAGACTTATTACCAAGACTTTTATACACCCCTAACGGATGGGCCTTATTATCATAGGTTTACCTCCATATTTTATTCAACTCCGTCATGGAGCTTTTATTATGACTTCGGTCTTGCCTTGCCTTTCATTTAACCTCGCCATGAGTTTTGGATCTTTAAAGCTTCAAAGTTTAAGGCTTTCACTTTCAATTTTGCATAGATTTTTCGGCCTTATGAGCTTTGAATTTTTGCTTGATTTAGGTGAGTGAGCACTTAAAGTTATTATTGGGTGAAGCTTTCGATTATTCGGGGTGTTGATAGGTGTGTAAACACCCATCCTTTTACCACTTATTTCTTACTAAAACAAGACCAAAACACGTATTTAATATCATTTGTTTGGAATTATGCGTGGTTTTTGTGTTTATTGTGTTTTCAGAGTCAACCGGATGAATATTGAAGAAAACATGGGATTGCACGGGTTTTATCGAGGAAAAAGACTCAAGACGAAGTCTATTGTCCAAGAGATGCAAAAGATTTGAAGTCAATGTGCCTATTTGAAGATTTTTCGAAGAAAAGGACCAAAGATGGAAGATTTTCATATGTCGAAGGAACTCAAGTCTATTAAACGAAGAAATTAAAAGACGAGTTGAATTTAATCGTCGACAAATCCCGAATCAGAATTGAAAACGTCGACTTTTCTGAAAAGACGAGAAGACAAGAAGAAAGGGAGAAAGCCCACTCACCAACCAAGGACAAGGAATATATATAGAGCTCCCTTCACACATTTTGGCCAGTTTTTAGTTTTTCTCTTTTTTTTTCTTCTTGTTCGTAGGTATCACCAACACCATTAGGGTGTTTGGTGATTTTGATTCTTGTTTTCACAAATCTTGTAGTTTTAATCATTTCCTTTGATTGTTTAAACCTTAATCATCAATATAATCCTTCCATTAATCTTGTTCATCTTCATCTTTTTGATTTAAAGCTTAAAGTTCTTATTTGGTTGATTTTGATCTTCAAAAGTTATTGGGTCTTATGTTTTTATTGTTGGGATTTGATGTTTATGGTTAGTAGATGATTGGTGATTAGTTTTTGTTTAAGTTTTGGTTAAAATCTTGGCTGATTTTTGGTAGAATCGTATTCCCTGTTTTTTCTAAGTTCTTCATATTTCCCCGATTCCGCATAAGCAATTTTATTAAGTATCAAAACCCTCTCTATCCGGAATATTTTATATTCCGGATTAACTCCTTCCATCCAGAATAATCTAATTTTCCGGATCAACGTTGTCTATTCGGAATATTCATTATTCCGCATCATCCATTATTCCGCATAGACTCATTATTCCGCATCACTTTTTTATTCCGTATAAAGATCATCCATTCGGAATATCTAATATTCCGGATCACCCCTGCTCATTCGGAATATCCATTATTTCGAATCACTCCATATTCCGCATGACCTTTTATTCCGCATAGAGCTTTTATTCCGCATAAAACTTTTATTCCGCATCACCCATTTTATTCCGCATAGAACTTTTATTCCGCATAGAACTTTTATTCCGCATTACCCAAATTATTCCGCATGAGCTGTATATTCCGCATAAGCAATTTATTCCGCATGAACCAAATATTCCGCATGAGTGAGATATTCCGCATGAAGGATTTTTGTCTGATTTATTCCGAATAAATAGAACATTCTGAATCAAGGATTTTTAAGGGTATTTACAAGTTACTGTTTTACTTACATTTTAATTCAAGTTTATTTTTACTAATCAATTGCTTCTAGTTTACTTTAATTTACTTCACACATTTACCCTTTTAGTAGAATAGAAAACCAAACCCCTTGTTTGTCACCAAGAACAACTATTCCACTTTGAGCTGTGATCAATTCGAGAAGATTCCGAGAAGATAAATATTGAACCCATACAAAAATCATTGTATTAGATGGCGCCGCTGCCGGCTCTTCTCGTTAAGATTAACAGTTTTTTGTGAGAACTTGGATTTTGGGATCCGTTCGCCGTGAACGTTACTTTTTCATTAAAAATTTCAAAAAAAACCCTAAAAATATAAAATTTTCAAAAAAAAATAAATAAATAAAAAATAAAAACCAAAAATATTTCTTGTTTGCTTTGTTAGTTCTTTTGCAGGTGCATGCGTACACGATCAACGTCTTATCAAGAGCCCGAGCCTCTCGAAGACTTAGACATGGCCGGTGTACACAACAACAATAATAACCCACCTCAAAACAACAATAATAACAACAACAATAACAATCTACCTCTAAACAACAATAATAACAACAATGAACCTCTACCGGACAATCGCCCGATGATTGAACTTTTGCAAGAACATGTGGAGGGAACAATGATCCAATTGTCATACCCGCGATTGCAGCCAACAAATTTGAGCTCAAATCCGGCTTTATTCAGATGGTCTCAGCTCAACCATTCTTGGGGCGTACCATTGATGATCCTCATGACCACATCAAACGGTTCCTGCAACTCACGAATACGGTCAAATTCAATGGTGTTCCACAAGAGGTAATCCGTTTACAACTTTTCCTTTCTCCTTAGAGGGACAAGCCCGTCATTGGCTTGCAAAGGAACCGCCACAAAGTATTCTGACGTGGACGAATTTGGAGACCAAGTTTATAAACTACTTTTTCCCACCCTCTCGTACTACCGCTTTGCGGAATGAAATCATTAATTTTGAACAAAAGTACAGTCTTTTAGTGAATCTTGGGACCGTTTTAAAGACCTTTTAAGAAAGTGCCCACAACATGGTTTTACCAAAGTGCACCAAATTAATACTTTTTATAATGTTTTAAGCATGAATGACCAAGATTCACTAAATAGTGCCTCAGGGGGTAATATTTTGGTTAAGACTTCCAATGCCGCTTGGGATATTATTGAAAATAAGTCTCGTGTGCAAACCAAGAGTGTTCGGACCAATGCCGTTAGTGCTAGTACTAGTGACAACGACAAGAGACTTGACAAAATTACTACGCTTCTTGAATCGCTTGTTACCCACACCGCTAACAATACCAACAACATCAACGCTAAAAACGCTCAAGACGCTCAAGTAAATGCTGTTAGCCAACCTTGTGAAATATGTGGGGGTCCTCACTCTTACACCACTTGTACCACCACCCAAGACTACCCTTCTGAGAATGTGAATGCAGCATACGGTACCTATCCTCCGGCCTCTTATCAAGCTCGTCCTCAAGGAGACCGCAACTTGCTTAGCTACTGCTCAAACAACTTTCTTTCCCCGCCAGGTTTTCCTCCTAACAACCCAAACCAACAACAAAACCTCAATCGCCCTCCTCAACAACAACCTCGTGCACCATACCAACCACCTCAAAAACAACCATTTCCACCTCAAAGAAACAACCAAGTTTACCAACAACCTGCTTATCAACCACCCACCTACAATACTCCTCCCAACCAACCCACCGCATTACAACAAGATATTGGAACCTACATGAGGACTAATGATGTGATCGTGGACAATCTCCAGTGGGAAGTGCTCAACTTGAAAGCAGACATGGTGAAACAAGGGAACGATCTTCGAGCTGATATGCGAAACACTTTGGCAAGTCAAACGAATGACTTAAGGAACATGATGGCTAGTTTCTTCCAAGGTAATCAATCCTCTTCTTCGGGTACTCTTCCGAGTAACACCGTTGCGAATCCAAGAGGGGAGATGAAAGCAATCACCACTCGCAGTGGCAAAGGTACCAAGGAACCCGAGCTTCCTATACCTCCACCGATGATTGTGACTAAGGAAAACGAGTCACCTTCTCCTATTCCTCGTCCTTCTACTTCCTCAATTTCTCCACCTCTTACTTCTACCCCTCCTCCACCCAAGGATGTGAGTGATCCTATTCTCCCAAAGCCTTTCTCTTCTTCCGATATACCTTATCCCTCAAGGTTGAGGAAAGAGAAGCTCAAAAGCAAGGATGATATTCAAGTTTCGAACTTTCTCAAAATGTTTAAACAATTGAATTTTAACATCTCCTTCGCTGAGGCTCTCGCTCACATGCCTAAATATGCGAAAATGTTCAAAGATATTCTTAGCGACAAGGAGAAGCTTCTTGATATTGCTAATACCCAACTTAATGAGAATTGCTCCGCGGTTCTCTTAAGGAAATTGCCAACCAATCTTGGTGATCCGGGTCGCTTCTTAATCCCTTGCAACTTCCCGGGAGTAGAGAATTGCATGGCCCTAGCCGATCTAGGTGCCAGTATTAACTTAATGCCCTTAAGCGTTTGGAAGCAATTATCTCTCCCTGAGCTAGTCCCCACCAAAATGACTTTGGAATTAGCTAACCGTGCGGTTGCTTATCCAGTGTGGATAGCCGAAGACGTTTTTGTAGGAGTCGACAAATTCACTTTTCCTGCCGATTTCGTCGTGGTCGACTACGATATGGACCCTCGTGTGCCATTAATCGTTGGACGTCCATTCTTGAGGACCAGTCGCACTCTCATTGATGTTGAAGCGGGTGAGCTTATCATGAGAGTGGGTGACAATAAAATCGTCTTCAACATGGGAAAGCTTTCTAAACAGCCTTATTCATACGAGAGTGTTAATTGTATCGACGTTCTTGATGAGGCTTGTGAAGAACACTTCAAAGATGCTTCTAAAAGTATTCCTACCTCTCTTCCCAATGTTGAGACCGTTTCCTCTATTGATTCATCACTATCTCTATTTGGAGAAAGTGATTTCCTTTGGAAATATTTTGAAGCAACCATGGGAGATGTGAACTTAGAAAATGACGATTCTCCCACCAATTGGGATGAAGACATTCGTCTCATTGAGAATCTTCTCAAAGAGGACAATATTTCTCCACCATCTCCCAAGGCTATTGCTATCGATGCACCGAATTTGAATACGCCTCCCATCGAAAATCCTCTGGATTTAGAACTTAAGGAGTTGTCGTCCCATCTCAAGTACGTGTTCCTTGAAGAAAAGAAGAAGTCGCCCGTCATCATTGCTAAGGACTTGAAAGAAGAAGAGAAATCTCGCCTCATCGCCGTGCTTAAAGATCATAAGAAGGCAATTGCTTGGAAAATTTCCAATATCCGCGGAATTGATCCAAACTTTTGTACTCACAAGATTCTCATGGAAGATGACTTTAAACCCGCAATCCAGAGCCAAAGAAGGGTTAATCCTCGTATTCATGACGTCATCAAACAAGAGGTTATCAAACTTCTTGATGCCGGCTTGATTTACCCTATTTCGGATTCGCCTTGGGTAAGTCCCGTCCATTGTGTGCCCAAGAAGGGCGGAATAACCGTTGTTCCCAATGAACACAACGAGTTGATTCCCACTCGTCTCGTTACTGGGTGGAGAGTTTGTATCGACTATCGTAAGCTCAATGATGCCACGAGAAAAGATCATTTTCCTCTTCCTTTCATGGATCAAATGCTCGAGCGTCTAGCGGGTAATGACTATTACTGCTTCTTAGACGGTTTCTCCGGGTATTTTAAAATTCCCATCGATCCCAAAGACCAAGAAAAGACCACATTCACTTGTCCCTACGGAACATTTGCTTACAAACGCATGCCTTTCGGTTTATGCAATGCTCCTGGGACGTTCCAAAGGTGTATGATGGCTATCTTCCATGACATGGTTGAAGAAACTATGGAAGTATTCATGGATGATTTCTCGGTTTATGGCGATTCTTTCTCTACTTGCCTTGCCAATTTAGAACGTATGCTTAAGCGGTGTGAAGACACTCGCCTTGTTCTTAATTGGGAAAAATGCCATTTCATGGTAAAAGAGGGCATCGTGCTAGGACACAAGATCTCCAAAGCCGGTCTTAAAGTGGACCGTGCTAAAGTCGATGTTATTTCTAAGTTGCCTCCACCTTCAACCGTGAAGGGTGTGAGAAGTTTCCTCGGTCATGCGGGCTTCTACCGTCGCTTTATCAAAGATTTTTCTAAAATCGCTCGCCCGATGACCCACCTCTTGGAAAAAGATACTCCTTTTATCTTTTCCAACGAGTGTATTGAAGCCTTCAACCTGCTTAAGGATAAGCTAACTAAGGCACCGGTCTTGGTTACCCCTAATTGGGAGTTGCCCTTCAAGTTGATGTGCGATGCTAGCGACTTTGCTATTGGAGCGGTTTTGGTCCAACGAGTGAACAAACATTTCCAACCGATCCATTACGCTAGCAAGACAATGACGGGGGCTCAATTGCATTACACGACAATCGAAAAAGAGCTTTTAGCTGTTGTCTATGCCTTTGAAAAATTTCGGCCCTATCTTGTCCTTTCTACCACCATCGTGTATACCGATCATTCCGCGTTGAAGTACTTGTTAACTAAACAAGATTCCAAACCAAGACTTCTTCGCTTGGTTTTGCTACTCCAAGAATTTAAAATCGAAATTCGTGATAAGAAAGGAGCTGAAAACCTAGCCGCGGATCATCTCAGTAGACTTGAGGATCCTTATCAAGGGGATCATCCGAACAAAGAGATCAATGACTCTTTTCCCCTGGAGACCTTAATGTCTATCAACTCGAGTAATGATGAAGCCCCGTGGTTTGCGGACATTGCAAACTACTTGGCGGGTGGAATTCTCATTGACGGGTTAACATCCCGGCAAAAGAAAAAGTTCTTCAAAGACGTTAAGACTTACTTTTGGGATGACCCGTATCTATTCAAACAATGTGCTGATTTGATTATTCGCCGATGTGTTGATGGACCGGCAGCTTTAGACATTCTCGAAGCTTGCCACAAAGGACCCTTGGTGGTCACTTTGGTCCCAACTACACCGCCAAAAAAGTGTTTGACTCGGGATTTTATTGACCCACCATTTATCGTGATGCTCACGAGATGGTTAAACATTGTGATGCTTGCCAAAAACAAGGCAAGATCACACATAAAGACGAGATGCCTTAAAATTTCATACAAGAATGTGAAATCTTTGATTTTTGAGGTATCGACTTTATGGGGCCATTCCCTTCATCTAAAGGAAACAAATACATCCTTGTAGCCGTTGACTACGTTTCTAAATGGTTGAAGCCAAAGCTTTACCCACTAATGACGCAAGGGTGGTTTGTAACTTTTTGAAATCGCTATTCGCTAGATTCGGTGTGCCTCGTGCCATTATTAGTGATCGTGGGACTCATTTTTGCAATGACCAATTCGCAAGAGTCATGGCTAAGTATGGTGTAAATCATCCTCTTTCCACCGCATACCACCCCCAAACTAATGGCCAGGCTGAAATCTCTAACCGAGGATTAAAGCGAATTCTTGAATGAACCGTGGGAGAGCATCGTGCCTCATGGGCCGATAAACTTGATGATGCTTTGTGGGCTTTTCGTACAGCATACAAGACTCCGATTGGTTGTACACCATATCGTCTCGTGTACGGGAAAGCATGCCACCTCCCCATTGAGTTGGAGCACAAGGCTTACTGGGCCTTGAAGTGGGCTAATTTCGATATCAACAAAGCCGGTGACCTACGCAAGATCCAACTCAATGAGCTGAATGAACTCCAGAATGAGGCTTATGAAAATTCTTTGATCTATAAGGAAAGGACTAAGCTCATTCACGACTCTAAGATTAAGAACCGAGAGTTCCAAGTTGGAGACAAAGTGTTACTCTTTAACTCTCGGTTGAAAATCTTTTCGGGCAAGCTGAAGTCTCGTTGGTCCGGCCCATTCACCATTGCCCAAATTTTTCCATATGGTACTCTCGAGCTCGCTCAACCTAATGGACCTAATTTTAAGGTGAATGGACAACGAGTGAAGTTGTACTTTGGTGAGGACATCTCTCATGAGATGATTCTATCCCTCACCACGTTCCCCATGAACTAATTTTGGGTCGAGTCAGGCTCGTGACTCGGTTATCAAAAACAAGCGCTCCTCGGGAGGCAGCCCGAGTATCTATCCTTTTCCGTTTTAACCTCCTAAGTGTAGGGGGCCTCTATAGGTTCTTTGTGTTTGTGTGGTGATGTGATTACAGGGATAAGTACACTCTTGGAATCTCTGAAGAACCGTGCTCCCGTGTTATCCGAAATCCGGTTCTATCTCTCAACTATCGTGATTCAATTTTCTTCATACTCACATTTGAAATTGATCACGTTAGTCGTCTCTTCCTTAACTTGATTTAACCAACGTGCACAATGTCATAAGTGTAGGGGAGACTTTTCCCACATGCTTAAACATTAAGGACAATGTTTATCTTAAGTGTAGGGGGGACTTCTATCGAAGTTTTAAGTGGACTTTTCCATTAAAATGCCTTCATTTAACCAGAAAATCATCTTTTTCAACATTTTTCAAATTTTAAATTGACTTTGGCCATTTAGTCGTAATTTTTAAATTTTTATCGTTGCATTCATATGTATATATCCCGCAATAAAGTCAAAAATATTAATAAAGTGGTGTAGCTAGTTTTGAAATATTTGACATATTAGGCCCGTTGCGATTTTTTTGACTCAACCCGAATAGACTTATCCAAGTTTATTCTAGCTAGTATCCTTAACCATGTAGACCTTAATTGGTTTATTAGGCTAAGCATCCACGAGTCTGATTACTTGAGATTTTAAATTGTGGAGAACGAGAAATGATAGAGCCAATTATAAGTCGGTAATCTTGCACAAGCTCACTTGGTGTAATTATTTGCCTATTCTACCATCACTTGCTAATAATTTATCTGCAATAAGTAAGGTCGTACGATTTGAAAATTTACTTAGCTTCTAGCCCAAGATCGTTTAAAAGTTGCTCGGTAATGATAAGAGTTCATAGCCAAGGCATAACTTATGAAGCGGGGCGCGAAGATTGGCGAGTCCGAAAAGGCCCTAACAAGGCATGAGGATTCAATCTTATTGCTAAAGATCCAAGGTGATGTGAAAGGCATTATTCCCAAAATCAATATGAAGGATCAAGACTCACGACGAAAAGCAATCAACTCCCGTAAAGATCTTGGAGAATTCTATCCAAAAAGACCCTAACAAGGTATGAGGATAAATAGATCCAAGTCCGAAAAGGAGGCCGATCGTTGTATCTCAAAATCCCAATTAGCGATTGAAGAAATACTGATGAAGTCGTGGTCAACAAAGTTGGAGTACCCCTCAAAAGTCTCCAAGTGAAGAAACTCTATTAACGAAGAGAAGACCATTATCTCATTGGCAAGTGGCATGCTTTTCCGTAGACCAACCTAAATGGTGTACAACCAATTGGTGTCTTGTAAGCCGTACGGAAAGCCCACAATGCATCGTCCAATTTATCTGACCATGAATGCGTTTTCTCCAATAGAACGCTCCAAAATCCTTTTAAGAGCTCGATTTGAAACCTCCACTTGACCACTCGTTTGAGGGTGATAAGGCGTAGAAAGTCGATGAGTGACACCATATTTCTTTAGAACTTTTTCAAATTGTTCATTACAAAAATGGGTCCCACGATCACTTATAATAGCCCGCGGAGTTCCAAACCTAGCGAAGAGTTGTTTCAAAAAGTTCACCACAACTCGAGCATCATTCGTGGGCAAAGCCTTAGCTTCGACCCATTTAGACAAATAGTCCACGGCTACGAGAATGTATTTATTTCCTTTCGAAGATGGAAATGGCACCATAAAATCGATCCCCCACATGTCAAAGATTTCACAAACTTGGATAATGTTTTGAGGCATTTCATCCCTTTGTGAGTTCTTTCCTTGACGTTGACAAGCATCACAAGTATTGATCAAGTCTTGGCATCACGATATATGGAAGGCCAAAAGAAGCCGGCATCAAAGACTTTCTTCGCGGTGGCGTTGGCACCATGATGTCCCCCGGTGGGTCCCTCGTGACAAGATTTAAGGATATCTTGAGCTTCTTTGCCAAATACGCACCTACGAATCACTTGATCCGCGCACACACGAAACAAATAGGGGTCGTCCCAAAAGTAATAGGATATATCCTTGAAAAACTTACGTTTTTGTTGGGACGACATACCCTTGATCACAAACTTCCCCGCATGGTAATTTGCGATGTCCGCAAACCATGGGGTACTATCATTACCACGAAAAGCAATCATACCAAGCGTTTCGAGAGGAAATGTTTCATTGATTTCCTTATTCTCTCGATCGCTTTGGTGAGGATTCTCAAGTCGAGATAAATGATCGGCCGTGAGATTCTCGGCTCCTTTTTTGTCTAGAATTTTGACATTAAATTCTTGAAGGAGGAGAATCCACCGGAGCAACCTCGACTTAGCATCTTGTTTATTAAGAAGATATTTGATAGCCCAGTGGTCCGTATACACTATGGTTTGAGACAAGACGAGATATGGTCTAAACTTTTCAAAAGCATACACAACGGCAAGTAACTCCTTTTCCGTTGTAGTGTACTTTATTTGAGCATCCGTTAGTCTTACTTGCATAGTGTATAGGCAAGAAATTCTTTGACTTACGTTTCCCCAAAACCGCACCTACCGCGTAATCACTAGCATCACACATAATTTCAAAAGGTAGGTCCCAATCCGGAGCAACTAAAATTGGAGATTTGGTTAATTTCTTTTTAAGCATCTCAAAGGCTTGAATACACTCATCCGAAAAGATGAAAGGAGTCTCTTTTTCCAAAAGATGGGTCATAGGCCGAGCTATCTTAGAGAAGTCTTGTATAAAAAGTCTATAGAAGTCGCATGGCCGAGAAAACTCCTAACTCCCTTAACGGTGGTGGGTGGAGGTAATTTGGAAATCACGTCGATTTTAGCCCTATCAACCTTAATACCGGCCTTAGAGATCTTATGTCCTAACACAATTCCCTCTTTGCACATGAAGTGACATTTTTCATAATTAAGCACAAGATTTGTTTCCTCACAACGTTGCAACATTCTTTCAAGGTTAGAGAGACATGAAGTGAAAGATTCCCCAAAAACCGAAAAGTCATCCATGAAGACTTCCATGGTTTTCTCGATCATATCATGGAAAATGGCCATCATACACCTTTGGAACGTCCCCGGAGCATTGCATAGTCCAAAAGGCATGCGACGGTAAGCAAATGTTCCATAAGGACAAGTGAATGTGGTCTTTTCTTGATCACGAGGGTCAATGGGGATTTGGAAATAGCCGGAAAATCCATCCAAAAAGAAATAGAATTCATTCCCCGCTAGTCTCTCTAACATTTGATCCATAAAAGGTAATGGAAAATGATCCTACCTAGTGGCATCATTAAGTTTCCTATTGTCAATACAAACACGCCAACCGGTCACAAGTCTAGTAGGAATGAATTCATTATCCTTATTAGTAACAACCGTCATTCCTCCTTTCTTTGGAACACAATGCACGGGGCTAACCCATGGACTATTAGAGATAGGGTAGATCATTCCGGCGTCTAGAAGTTTAGTGACTTCCTTTTTGATCACCTCATGAATCTTTGGATTGACCCTTCTTTGATTTTGGATAGCGGGTTTATAATCATCCTCCATTAGAATTTTATGAGTACAAAATTTTGGATCTATACCCTTAATGTCGGAGATTTTCCATGCAATGGCCCATTTATGTTTCTTAAGCACTTCGATAAGTTCATCCTTTTTGTTTTCCTTTAATCTCTTAGCAATAATCATCGGTAGCTTATCCATTCCCTCGAGAAAATCATACTCCAAATGAGTGGGAAGTTCCTTAAGTTCTAATTCGGGTGCTTCCTCAATAAATGTTTTCACTTTAGTTTCATTTTCACTCACAACTTTTAATTCCATAGGTGGTGATTCAAAAGGATCCATATTCAACAATTTTTCAATCAACACAATATCTCCCTCGGGATCAAAATTCTCACAATCAAACTCACTAGGATCAAATGGTGTGCTAAGGTAATCATCAATTTCCTTATCGATTTTTGAATAACCATTATTCTCAAGCTCTTCAAGAACGAAGTCACCTCCCTCAAATGGAGTGAGTGGAGGTTTAGCCAAAGAGATAATAGGATTCGACGAAGTGGGATTGCCACTTTTAGAAGAAGCGGAGAATCCAAGCACTTCTTGAGAATATTCCTCACAAGCAACATCAATCACATCGATTTGATTAATTGATTCCTCGTAATACTTGGAAGAATATTTAGAGATATGACCAATATCAAACGTGATATTTTCATCATCAACTCTTAAAGTCAATTTCCCCGCTTTCATGTCCTAAAGCACTAGCCGTCATCAAAAACGGTCTTCCCAAAATAAGTGGTACACGAGAATCTTCGGGATAATCGCAAACTATAAAGTCCGTTGGAAAGACGAGTTTCCCTACTTTGACAAACACATCCTCGTTTATACCTTTTGGTAAAGCGATCGACCGATCCGCTAGATCGAGAGTCATCTTAGTAGCTGTAAGCTCAGGAAGTGATAACCTTTTCCACACGGAAAAAGGCATCAAATTAATGCTAGCACCAAGATCGGCTAAAGCTAAGCATTCTTCCATATTAGGGAAATCACATGGTATCAAAAACTTGCCCGGGTCTCCAAGCTTTTTGGGAAGCTTTTGTGTAAGAACCGCGGAACAATTTGCATCTAAAGATGTAGACACTTCAACCAATTTCCCTTTATCGTTCATCAATTTCTTAATAGTCGAAGCAAACTTAGGCATGTAAAGCAATGCATCCGCGAAACTAACATTAAAATAAAGATTCTTAAACATCTCTAAAAAAGTAGTCATTTGAGCATTGGACTTTTCGCGGAGCTTCTCTTGGTTATGTCTTGAAGGGTAGGGTAGTGTGGGTTTAGTCTTCGGAAGCTCGGGTTCCGGAATAGGCAATTGGTCAACCTTTGGTGGAATAGGAATTTCCTTTTCTTTAACCACCTCGGGTTCTTGCTCCACTTCCCTCACCGGAGAGGTACTCACATGTGGAAGCAAAGGTCCGTCTAAAGCCTTCCCACTATGTGTGGTTATAGCTTTCATCTCACCCTTCGGGTTTGGAATGGTGTTGCTAGGTAAGCCACCCGAAGAAGAGGATGGTTTGGACATAAAAGATTCAAACATCGAAAGCAATTTGTTTTGATTTTGTTCTAAACTTTGTTGCATACGATTTTGGTTTTGCTCTAGCCTTTGTTGATTAAGCTCAATCTTATTGTTTTGCCCTTTAATCGTATTTTGAAAATCGAGTTTCAAAGTATTAATTTGCCCTTGAATGTTGTTTTGAAAAGCTTTCAAATTTGCCTCATTTGACTTGATATAGCTTGACAACTCATTTTGGTTATTGTGAAAACCTTGATTGTTTTGATTAGCATTAAACCCATTTCCTTGATTGTAATTCCCTTGGTTACCACGGTTAAAATTATTCCCATTATTCCCATTGTTGTACCTATTTTGAACCGGTGGAAAACCCGGTGGAGCAACATGATTTTGATGAGGAACTTGACCGTTGGAGCCATAAGTTCCCGTCGCGGCAAAAGCACTAGCTTGATCAAACCCCGTGGTCGAAAAAGCATAATTAGGATGTGCTCCACCACATGATACACAAACATTCTCAACCATATTAATCGATCCATGAGGATTCTTCCTAATCTCATTCAACAAAGTCGCGAATCCACTATCAATCTTAGAGTCCAATCTAGCAATCTCGGGATTTAATGAATTCACATTAGAAACACCCGGTGTGTTTCGTGAATATTGTTGATAGGTGTGAAAACACCCATCCTTTTACCACTTATTTCTGACTAAAACAAGATCAAAACACGTATTTAATATCATTTGTTTGGAATTATGCGTGGTTTTTGTGTTTATTATGTTTTCAGAGTCAACCGGGAGAATATTGAAGAAAACATGGGATTGCACGGGTTTTATCGAGGAAAAAGACTCAAGACGAAGTCTATTGTCCAAGAGACGCAAAACATTTGAAGTCATTTTTCCTATTTGAAGATTTATCGAAGAATAGAGCCAAAGATGGAAGATTCATATATGTCGAAGAACTCGAGTCTACTAAACAAAAGATTATAAGACGAGTTGGAATGATTCACCGACACTTCTCAAAATCCAAAGTCGGAAACGTTTATTTAAAGAAACGTGAAGACTAAAGAAGAAAGAAGAAAAGAAGCCCAAACCAAAGCCCATTCACAAGCCCACCAACACACGCCTATAAATAGGACTTTACTTCACAAAATGGAGAGTTAGTTAGTCTTAGTTTTTCATTTTTTTATTTTTCTCTAGTTTTAGAGAGAGAAAGTTCCAAACTTTCTCTCACTAAATTTTTCTTTGTTTTCATCTTTTAAATTTAAGCTTTCTTTAATCTTTGTATTTTGGTTACTCTAATCTAATTCAAGTTAAGCTTTTAAGTACTTTAATCTCCTTCTATATTTCTTTGTTTACCTTAATGTTTGATCCGATTGTTTGATTTTACACGGTTTGGATGATAGGAAGAGTTTGTGATTAAAGCTTAATCTTTCTTGTTCCTTTTTAAGTTCTTATGCGAATAGGCTATAAGCTCTCCATGCTTATTGGCTTATTTCTTGTTTAAGCTTATTGTTTTCGGATTTCATCAAGGTTTTAATCATTCAAAAGTTCCTTTCATAAAGTTTAAGATTTTACGTTTTCAAAAGTTGTCAAATTTAATCTTTTTGAAGAGTTTAATTCCCTGTTAAGATAGCTTATTGTATGTGCTTATTGAAATTTCAGCTTTTCACCATTTTCGGATTGGTTTTGCACTTCATCGCAATCTTGGGGTTTTGTATATTCCGACGGTATTGAGTGTTAGATCGCAATAACCCAAGAGGGTTCTACTTTGCGATCGGGTGGTAATTCCCCCTTATTTCGATCTGGATTGCGATCGCTTATTGCGATCGCATATTCCGACGGGACCAAGGTTCCTTTCTAAGTCGAAACTCTGCCCATTTTCAGTTTGTAACTTTCCGATAGTAGTGCATTGCGACAGAAGCATTTATGCCATTCCGATCTGACTTTCCGATCTAGACTATTTCGATCGTGATCTTTGCGATTGACCTTATTGCGACAACTTTGATTTTGAGTATTCCGATGGTGACTAACATGGACATTCCGATGGATCATTTTTGTTGCATTCCGATGCTTATGACTTTAATGCATTCCGATAGGAATGATTTGCAATATTCCGATAGCTTAAGTTTTAAAGTTTTAAAGTTTTAGCAAAGTTTTTAAGTATTAGTTCAATTAAGTTTTCAAAGTATACTTCTAATCTTTTCTTTACGTTTTCAAGCATTTACTTTTAACTTGTCAATTTAGTTTAATCTTTCAAAGCTTTAATTTTACTCTTCGGCACTTAATTATTTGCTATTAGATAAGCAAACCAACACCTTTTTATTAACCAAGAACAAATTATTCCACTTAGAACCGATATCAATTCGAGGAGATACCGAGAACAATCTAGAACCCCATACCAAACGCGAATATCAAATGGCGCCGCTGCCGGCTCTTCTCGTTAAGATCAACAGTTTTTTGTGAGAACTTGGATTTTGGGATCCGTTCCCCATGAACGTTACTTTTTCATAAAATTTTTTCAAAAACACAAAAAAAAATATATATATAAAATTTTCAAAAATCCTAAAAATTAAAAAAACATTAAAAAAGACAAAAATATTTCTTGTTCGCTTTGTTAGTTCTTTTGCAGGTGCATGCGTACACGATCCACGTCTTATCAAGAGCCCGAGCCTCTCGAAGACTTAGACATGGCCGGTGTACAAAACAACAACAATAACCCACCTCAAAACAATAATAATAACAATAACAATCCACCTTTCAACAACAATAATAACAACAACAATGAGCCTCTACCGGATAATCGCCCGATGATTGAACTTCTGCAAGCACATGTAGATGGTAACAATGATCCAATTGTCATACCCGCGATTGCAACCAACAACTTTGAGCTAAAATCCGGCTTTATCCAGATGGTCTCTACTCAGCCATTCTTGGGGCGTACCATTGATGATCCACATGACCACATCAAGAGATTTTTGCAACTCACGAATACGGTCAAATTCAATGGTGTTCCACAAGAGGTAATCCGTTTACAACTTTTTCCCTTTTCTTTAGAGGGACAAGCCCGACATTGGCTTGCTAAGGAACCGCCACAGAGTATTCTTACGTGGACGGATTTGGAGACCAAATTTATCAACTACTTTTTCTCACTGATGAGATGGCATTTATACATGATCTCATCGTTCTTTTCGGGCTTTAAAAGCATAAAAATGTCATAAAATACCATATATATGCTTGTGTTTGTTTACTTGTGTATTTTAGGTATGGATATCGTGAAAAAAAGACAAAAGATCACAAGATACAAGGAAAAACGGACACGAGAAACAAAGCCGTACAAAGAACCGGGCCCTAATCATGGAATACTCAACAAATACCCTTGAAGACTTGAAGACAAACAAGATTGATCCTCAGTTATTGAAGAAATGACACTTAAAACCCTATTAATAATTACAAGTTTGGTCCCTTAAGTTTGTCAAAATTACACAAAAGGTCCTTCAACTTTGAAGAAATGGCAAGTTTAGTCCCTCAACTATTCAACATTGTCAATTATGGTCCCTCATCAAGCCAAAGATACATTGAAGACCTTTGAAGATCAAGAATGTCCAAAATCAGCCCTTGAAATATGCAAAAGTGTCAAAAATAACCCTTGAAACACTTTTTAGAAAGTTTTGTGCCAAAATTGCCAAGTCTTGGAAGTTGTTACAAAGGAAATGGGCGCTGACAGACTTTTAAACACAAATGGAAGGAAAGAAGAAATACAAGGGCTAAATGTGTGCATTTGAAACATTCAAACAAGAAATGCGCCAAACAACTCCACTTCCCCCAAAAAAACGGATCAAAAGGTGTTACTGTTCACCTTTTCACCCCCAGAAATTACTCACTTAAAACAAAGGGTAAATCTCAATTACCTTGGCACATGTGTGATTCACACATGCAGAAACACATCCCACACACAAAACCCTTAATCCCATTACCCAAAGGACCCCACCATTCAACACGTCACCCAATCAAAATGCAACTTACTCTCCAAGCAATCTGACGTGTCAAGATCAACAGCTGAGAGTCTTTGCTTGATCACAAAGCTAAAATGAACGTTTGGGATCACTTTGGACAGCTCATCAACAACAAACGCACTCAAGGACTCAAGGGCATTTTAGAGAAATCACTTCTAGGGTTTGTGAATAGTGTAGCCTGGCATTTGCCTATAAAAGGAGACCTCAACATGTGAGAGTCCCTTTGTTCCAGTTTTAGGCTATTATCTTTGTAATTCCTTTTTAAGTTTAAATAAAATTTGAATTTCTGAAATTTTGAAATCTCTTTTTGATTTGATTAAAAGTTGGTGTTTGAGTAGCCTAATTCTGAGTTCCATTTGATTGATTAGACCTTCCTTAACCTTGTGGTTAAGGCACGTCTAGGGTTGAAAGGTTTTCAAGGTTCAAAGGCCTTGAAACCCTTGTTTCTGATTTTGGCTTATATTTGTGTACTAACCCTTAGCCATAAGCCTTGAGCTCCTTCAAGCTTGTTGACACCAAGCCTGGGAAGAGTTCTAAGCCCTTGGTTGAGTTTGTTTGTTGCTTGTGTTGAAGACATATCATAATCAAAGCCTTGTTCTGCTTTGAACATCAGCAGGCTTTGATCATCTTCATTGAAGTACCTTGGTCTTGTTCTAGTTGTTGAACAAGGTCCAAGGAGCATAGCTGGCCTTCCTAGGATGTTGTGGAAGGCAGGTATAATCCCTTGTTAAGATTCCTCTTAAAATTTCATGTTTATGACTGATTTTGATTTGCTGCTTTGATTTTGAGTATTTGTGTTTGTGCTGGTAATTTTTGAGTTTGATTGTGTTAGTTGCTACCTAGTGAGTGTTTTTGATCATTAAAATCAGTAGGTTATTAGTTAAAATCATAAGTTTCTTTGTTAAGTGGTAGATTAAGGAGTGTTTGGATCTACTGCTTGAATTGGATTTGTGGTTTGCTAAGTGCTTGAATTGTGATTGCAAGTGTTGGTATCTGTTTGTTAGGTGCTATTGTTCATATGTTTGCAGGTTTGAGGGTTTTGAACACATAGATTCATAAATTGGCTATAAAATCTTAAATACTTGGTAAAATTGGCTAGGATTTTGAGGACACCTAGATCTAAGCTTTGGCTAGGGCTAACAAGTGCTAAACCTTAGTTAATCACACCAGGGAAGAAGGATTTGAGGTTTGAAATTGGATCAAGTGTCAAAAAGATCAGCAAAACTTGTCTGCATATTGTTCATTGTTCATCAGAAACTTTTCATGCTTTGATCTTGTTGTTTACTTTGATTCAGTGTTTGATTCTTGTTACTTTGTGTTTATTCATAGTTTACATATCTTGTGTATGCATCCTGTTAAGTTTGGTTGGCTTATTCTTGCTAAATCTTCTTATTAAGTGCTTAACTGCTTATTTCCATATCTGGGCTATATCTGGTGACTGTTTGGCTTATTGTGGCTTATTGTGTGAACCAAATTGTGATTTTCTTGTTGCTATTGACTCCTTGGGATTCACTGATCACAAGGGTGCCTTTGTTTCCAATTGAATCAAACCAGAACTCTCAAATAAGCTTGGTCAAATAGTCAAAGCAATGGGAACTCCTTTCCCCTGCTAGTTGCCACTGATAGTGTAAAATTGGGTTCAGCTTATCAATAAGCTATAATAGCTTAATTTAACCAGCAACAACTTTGTTTTTGTAATAGGTGCTCATTATTTGACCCATTTGTTCATACTGGAGCATTTGGAGGGTTGACTTTAGGGTTTGACTAGAAAACCAACTTCATTGACTTTTTCATAAGTTCATTTGTGCTTATTCTGGCTTATTGGTTATGCTTATTGGATTTTTGTTGATTGATTTGGCTTATTGAGTCCATTTGTGATCTTTTGCAAGTTGAATCAAGTTCGGAGGTGCCTTATTTCTTAAACCCGACTATTTTGTCGTTTTGTGAAATAATACTTTGCTTATTTCTGGCTTATTCAGTGAGATTTTTCAAAATTTCTTTTTACAGATCTCATAAGCATCCCAAAAGAAGGCTGTGTGTCAAATTAGAGCTTATGGCATTAGCTTATTGCTTAATGGGCTGAAAAGCCCAATAAGAATAAGCTTTGTGCTTAATAAGCTGTGATAAGCTCATATTCAGCTTTTGGGCCTTTAGAGTTTTGTTCTTAGAATTGAATTTTGAGTCAGATAAGGCTTTTCCAAGTCAATTGGGCCAAGTTTGAATTTTTGGGCCCAAAAGCCCATTTGTGTTGACTGTTTTTGGTTTTGGCCCATTTGAAGGCCCAATAGGGGTATTCTGGTCATTTCACTTTGATTTTCTGATAATTTAGGTTAAAGTAAACTAGTTTGCAAGTTTTTAGAATTTTTTATAATTTTTGGATTTTTAATATTATTTTATTATTATTTTATTATTATTTTTCAAAATTCACATTTTTCAATTTTTTTATATTTTTCTTAGGTTTAATACATTAAAATAGGAATTTAGCAACTTTTAGAATAATTTTATCTCTTTTAGAATAATTTTTATAATTATTTTAAGTTTTAATAGTTTTTAAATCATTTTAAATAGTTTTTATTAGTTTTAAAATTTCTAAAAATAGTTTTTAATCTTTTTAGGTCATTTAAGAGGTTTACCAATTGAAAGTTCTTTATTTGGGCTTTTTGATAATTTATTTTATTTTTAGGGCTTTAATTAGCATTTAAAAATTGAATATTTAATTATTTAAAAGGTTTGAAAAAGTTTTGATCATTGGTAAACTCTTAGTTTATTTATTTTGATGTTTGGTGAATTTTTGGTAATTTTTAGAATTAATTTTTATTTTTGTGGTTTTTAAGGTCTTACGTTTTAACTTTCTAGTAGTATTAATTTTATTTTTACATCCCCTTCTAAACCAATCATTAATCACAAACATTTAACAAGTTTTTCACACACATATACCTCCTTGGGAAACGAACTTTCATTTCATACCATAAGGGTCATTAACACTTGATTTTTCCTAAAGTCATTTGTTTAATACTTACCGCTTTTACGCACCTTTTCCTAAAGGTCGTAATTTTACTCTTTTCCTATAGTGTGGTAAAACACTACAATCATTTTGGCGCCGCTGCCGGGGAGGTGTGTCGTGATTAATTTGTATTGTTGTTTTTAATATTAACCATAAATAGTATTTGTATTAGTAGAACTCTACTAATACGTATTATCGGTTTTCTTGGTTTTTCTTGTAAAAATATTATTACTATATTGTATTAAGTATCACAATCAATAAACAATATCTCCAAAAGTGTGAAAACACAACCTTAATTGGGATTTCATCACTCAATTATTGTATTCGAATCTCAAACAAAAAGAAAAGGCAAAAATAGATAAATACTTTCGTGAAGCTCGATTTTGAAAAATACAAACTATAAGGTGGGTATAAGGCGGGTATTATAAAATATACCCTAAGGAAAAAGGCTCTTAAGTGCTTCGCGCCGCCTCGTTTCCCCGCTTGCTTGTGAGTATTTTGAGATTGAAGGCTAATCGAGGGTTTTTCCGCCCAAAGTATTATTACGTATAATATATTTGCTTGGTTTCTTTGTGATTAAACCCTCTTGAACAATTTGGTTTTTACCAAAGTTCTAAAGTCATTCGACGTTCACTCCACGTGATCGTTTTCATTCCTTTGAGGCTTCTTTAATCAAGAGTTTGATTCGAGGAGAGATTTTGTAGATTGTTGTCTACGAAGATACACCAAAATCCAAAAAAATTAAATATCATCAAAAACACAAAAAAATTGAAAATTCACAAAACACCCAAAAAGAATCTTCTTTGCTCACCTCCCATTCTTCGTGAAGTTTATGATCACTCGTAATCAAGCAAAACGAGCTCGTAAACGTCTTCAAAAGCAAGCCAATCAAGAGACGTTGATTGTAGAAGAACCTCCAATTGTTGAACCTATTGTAGAACAAGAAGTCGTCATGGCTAATCGTACTATGATGGAGTTGCTACAAGCACCCACCGAGGGTTTTGAAGAGGCTATTGTGATTCCCGCCATCCTTGCGGAGAATTTCGAGAGTAAGACGGGTTTAATGTCGATGTTGCAAGCAAATAAGTTTAGAGGTCATGAGAAAGACAACCCGCACTACCACATTAGGAATTTTAACCGTCTCACCGCTACTAGCAAGTTTAAGGATGTTCCACATGACGCCATTAAGATGATGTTGTTTCCATACTCTTTAGATGGCCCCGCAAAAATTTGGCTCGAGAAAGAACCGCCAAATTCGATTTTGACATGGGCCAATCTCGTTTCTAAGTTTGTGAACAAGTTTTTTCCACCATCTAAAACAACACATTTGAAAAATGAGAATTCACGATTTGTGCAAAGAAATAATGAAAGTTTTTCAATGGCATGGGAACGATTTAAAGAAATGTTACATGAATGTCCACACCATGATTTTACGGAATTACATCAAGTTGATACTTTTTATAATGGGCTTAATGATCATGAACGAGATTATTTGAATGCCGCCGCGGGTGGTAATTTTTTGTGCAAGACGACAAATGAGGCTTTACAAATCATCGAGAATAGATCTAAGGTTTATAGCCCTCGTAACACACCGAGTGTTGCCAATTTGGGGTCGTCATCATCGTCACAATCGTCTCGTAGCATTAATGCCTTACATGATGAAGCTAATGAGGAAAATCGGTTTTTTGATAGATTTGCTAATCTTATGTCCCATTAGAAAGCTCAAGAAGCTTCAAATTCCGCTTCGGTTAAAGCGGTTGCTAAGAGTTGTTTGTCTTGTGGTGGAGCTCATGATCTTTCCGAGTGCATTACCGCGGATGGTAACACTTCGAGTGCTTATGTAGCAACGGGAACTTATAACCAAAACGGTCAAGGTTCCCGCCAAAATCAAGCTCCACCAAACCAAAATGTTAATAATTATCGAAACAACAACCAAGGTAATTACCAAGGCAATTCACGCAATTACAACAAAGGGAATTATCAAAATGGGAATGGACAAATTTCTAATCAAAACCAAAACCGTGATTTTCAAAACAATACACAAGGTTTTCAAAATGCTCACACTAAAAATTTGCAAGGAGAATTTTTGGATTATGCTAAAGCAAATGATGCTAAATTTGACAACATGCAACGTGAGATGATTAGCTTAAGATCCGAGTTGAAAAATGAGCTTAAAAATGAACTTGCTAATGAACTTAAAACTCATGCAAACAAGATGGAAGGAAATGTCCAACGTCTTCAACAAAATCAACAAAAGATGGAATTAGGACAACATGAGATTAAGCAAGAGTTATTAAAAGCGGATGCTAGGGAATCAAAATTTGAGGACCGAATGGCTAAGATGTTTGAAGCAATCATGTGTAAACCCTCTTCCTCGGGTGGTCTTCCTAGTGATACCATTGCAAACCCGAAGGGAGAAATGAAGGTTATTACTACACGAAGTGGTAAAACTTTCAAGGAACCAATCTCTCGTCCAAGTACTTCTACGGAGAAGGAAATCGAGAAAGAACCCGAGGTGATGGTTGAAAAGGAGCACATTACAATCCCACGAAGTATCGCTCAAACCACACCTACGGTTGAACCAATACCTATTGTGGAACCCGAGTTTCCAAGGCCGTTGCCTAATGACCAACCCACACCACCTTTACCCTACCCTTCGAGACGTGACAAGGAAAAGGCACGAGAACGGAATAATTATCAATTTGAGCTATTTATGAAAATGTTCGTGATATACATTTTAACATAAGTTTTGCCGACGCTCTTATCATGATGCCTCGATTCGCCGCAAACTTCAAAAGTATGCTAAACAACAAAGAGAAGTTACAACAATCGTCTAGTTGTTCATCGGTTTTTCTTAGCCGCATACCACAAAAAGTCGGTGATCCCGGTAAATTTTTGATTCCGTGTGCAATTCAAGATATGGTGGAATGCTACGCCTTGGCCGATCTTGGTGCTAGTATTAATTTGATGCCTCTTGAGATTTGGAAATCGCTTTCGCTTCCGGCTCTTATTCCTTCGAACATGTCTATCGAGATGGCCGATCATTCTACGATTTTAGCATGTGGAGTAGCCGAGGACGTTTTCGTTAAAGTCGAAAAGTTTTACTATCCCGTTGACTTTATCATTGTAGACATTCCTATCGATCGAAAAGTTCCTCTCATTTTGGGCCGTTCATTTTTGGATACATCAAGAGCACTTATCGATGTTCATGCTCGAAAAATCACCCTTCGTTTCATTGAGGAAGAACTTGTCATCAATGCAACACAAAACTCCAATCTTTCTCATGTGTATTCTATTGCAACTTTAAACCATGGTAATTCAACCAATGTCGTTTGCAAAGAATTTTCACCAAGAATTTTAGGAAATGTCGCCAAAAACAATTTACCATTTCCTCCGCCGGTGGAGGTTATGAGTGTAAAGCCTACAAAGAAGAAACCGTCAATACTTGAATCAAAAAATCCTTCGCCTCACCTCGAACATTCATTCTTGAAAAGTGTTGATAAGTTGCCGGTTTCTACGGAAGATCCTTCGGATGATGAATATGTAGACCCCGATGGGGAGGTTTTCTTCGTCAATAAACGTTTTGAGAACTTGCCACCACCAAAACCAAAACGGTTTACAAACGTGAGAATTTTTAGTGTGACTAACATCGTCTTAGAAACACCAAACATTTTCGACATAATCAAAAAGGGTTTTCATAAGGAGAATTTAAAAGATAAAAATGGAAAAGATTTTAAATGTGATTTAATTGATTTTTCTACAAATCTAACTCCGTCATCACCACGTGTTTTGAGTGCTACAAGCTCGTCTACTCCTTTTGACGATGCTTTGTGTGGTTTTAGTATGGGGGAAGCCCCTTATGTTCCCTCATCCTTGTCCACCGAGGACGAGATATTCGATCCCGGAATTTCATGTAAAGGGAAATCTCGGTCTTCCACCGATGCAATAAATGGAAAATCTTTCTATTTGCTTGGTGCGAGTCTACCTCGAGTAGCTCAAAAGTTTGTCATACCCATTGTCCCACCCTTCTACTTCTCATCTCTTTTCTTCAAACTCTTTGAGTTTATGGCACATGTTGAAGTGGCGTTAATTTGTTTTTCCAATGAAAACGAGAACGCCATCTTCGATCCCGGTATTTTGCACCATCAAAGGAATTAGTCCTTAATACCGGTTGCTTTTTTGGGCCTTGTTTATCATGTAAGCCCCACCAAAAATTGACCATACCATGATTTTCCCTAAATGCTCACATTTTGAGGGGATCGAGTCGAGCTCATGACTCGGTAATAAAAAAAGAGGTGCCTCGTGGGGGAGATCCCATGCTTATCCTTTATGCTCACTATTCACTAATAAGGGGACTTGTACCCTTTCAACTCGTTGTCTCGTGGTTGTTTGTGATTGTGTTATCTAGATCATCATCATCATCAACGATTGAAGACTCTCGTGTTCGTTTACGTGAGCCTCCATCGTTTGCTTGAATAAGTTTTTCACGAATCCATGACATATCCTTTATTGTTCTAACAATTATCTTTTAGCATACCTAATAAACGGCTTTAGATATATTGTTGATCACCCTTTCCATGCTAGATCCTAAGCATTCGACTCTTCGTCTCTAGTATGGGGGTGCTCCACCTTTAGACTCGAAACATTGAGGACAATGTTTACTTTTAGTATGGGGGGGTGAATAGGTACTCGCTTTGCTACGCCCTCATGCTTTCCAACTTTCAATGTTTTGTTTTGCTAATAAGGCTAAAAATGGCCAAATTTTAAAATTTTTCTTAGTTTTCATAAGTGTTTTTAAGACACGAATGTATATTTTCCGTTGGGTAGCATAAGAGTTAATTTTTGACTTGATGGGCATTTGGAGCCATTTACATTCCTTAACCCGCTCAATTCAAGTTTTGCTAGACTTTTATATAGGGAGCTTTAAAACGCGAAAGTCTTAATTCATACGGGTTAAGAACAAGAACTTTTCGCAAGTTCCTATAATTGATCCTAGAAAGTCACTTATCAAGGGAACTATAAAACGCATTCTCTAAACTTGAAAAAGTCCAAGAAAGTGCAAGATCCTATAGGTGGCTTGAAAACCCAAAACTTTGATTTGATATAGTCTTAATGAAAGCTAATCCAAATTTGGCTTAATTTTGACTTGCATGGCTAAGTATTCACGAGTCTCTTTAATTAGAGGTCTTTATATAGTGAAGAATGAGAAATGATAGAGTTAGACAAGTGATCATGCTAAACGTAGAACATGAAAATGTTCTTTCAAAAACTCATATGTTTTTATTTGTGGCTTTTTCTTCCCATAAGATCAATGCATTAGGAATAAATCATAATTGCAATAAGTAAGGTCGTACGATTTGAAAGGTTACTTAGCCTCTAGCGCAAGATCGTTTAAAAGTTTCTCGGGGTTGAATAGAGTTCATAGCCAAGGCATAACTTATTGAAGCGGGACGCGAAGATTGGCGATCATCCAAAAAGGCCCTAACAAGGCATGAGGAGCTCTATTTTTGCTAAAGATCCAAAGATGATGTGAAGTATCATTATTCCTAAATCAATATGAAGGATCGAGACACACGACGAAAAGCAATTACTCCCCTAAAGATCATGGAGAAAGTCTATCCAAAAAGACCCTTACAAGGTATGAGGATAAATATATCCAAGTCCGAAAAGGAGGCGGATCGTTGTATATCAAAATCCAAAGTAAAGATTGAAGAAAAATGATGAAGTCGTGGTCCAATATGAAGAATCTCTCAAAAACGTCAAGTGAAGAAATTCCAAATATATGAAGAGAAGACCATAATTTCAAGAACGTCTTCCCAAGATTTGAAGTATGAAGTACATGCCAAATATCGGTCCGAGAAAGGTCTCAAATCGTGAAACGAGTTATGCCAAGATATGAACTTAAGGAGATACACGAGAAGCCGTTTTAAAAGATTTTGTCCTTCGGCTAACTATTGATCAAATCGTGCTACTTTGCTTTCGGACTAATAACTACTCAAATAAGTCAATATGAATCACTTGTGATCCATGACAAATAGTTAAAAAATGCTAGTAACCCATTCCTTTTATAATAACTAGGATTGCGGGGAGAAAAAGTATTACACAATTTGGACGTATGAGTAGTGTTAGCATTGTGACTTGTACCAACAATGATCTCGTTTTTGCACTTAGCATGGAATGTATGACAATCAAGGATGACGAAGTTTACTCTAAGGGACATTTACTTGTTTCTATTCTTTGACCCTAAAAGTCACTTTCTTGATGAAAATTATATGTTATGTCTTTACACATCTTCGTAGTATGTTGCAAGTCTTTTACTTTTCAATAAAGGTTAATAAAATTGAACTTTGGTGATGCTTAGATACTTTATTCTAGCATTGCGTGAGGGCACGGCAATGGCTTAGTATGAGGGAGTGATGAGATGGCATTTATACATGATCTCATCGTTCTTTTTGGGCTTTAAAAGCATAAAAATGTCATAAAATACCATATATATGCTTGTGTTTGTTTACTTGTGTATTTTAGGTATGGATATCGTGAAAAAAAGACAAAAGATCACAAGATACAAGGAAAAACGGACACGAGAAACAAAGCCGTACAAAGAACCGGGCCTTAATCATGGAATACTCAACAAATACCCTTGAAGACTTGAAGACAAACAAGATTGATCCTCAGTTATTGAAGAAATGACACTTAAAACCCTTGTATATTAATAATTACAAGTTTGGTCCCTTAAGTTTGTCAAAATTACACAAAAGGTCCTTCAACTTTGAAGAAATGGCAAGTTTAGTCCCTCAACTATTCAACATTGTCAATTATGGTCCCTCATTAAGCCAAAGATACATTTAAGACCTTTGAAGATCAAGAATGTCCAAAATCAGCCCCTGAAATATGCAAAAGTGTCAAAAATAACCCTTGAAACACTTTTTAGAAAGTTTTGTGCCAAAATTGCCAAGTCTTGGAAGTTGTTACAAAGGAAATGGGCGCTGACAGACTTTTAAACACAAATGGAAGGAAAGAAGAAATACAAGGGCTAAATGTGTGCATTTGAAACATTCAAACAAGAAATGCGCCAAACAACTCCACTTCCCCCAAAAAACAGATCAAAAGGTGTTACTGTTCACCTTTTCACCCCCAGAAATTACTCACTTAAAACAAAGGGTAAATCTCAATTACCCTGGCACATGTGTGATTCACACATGCAGAAACACATCCCACACACAAAACCCTTAATCCCATTACCCAAAGGACCCCACCATTCAACACGTCACCCAATCAAAATGCAACTTACTCTCCAAGCAATCTGACATGTCAAGATCAACAGCTGAGAGTCTTTGCTTGATCACAAAGCTAAAATGAACGTTTGGGATCACTTTGGACAGCTCATCAACAACAAACGCACTCAAGGACTCAAGGGCATTTTAGAGAAATCACTTCTAGGGTTTGTGAATAGTGTAGCCTGGCATTTGCCTATAAAAGGAGACCTCAACATGTGAGAGTCCCTTTGTTTCATTTTTAGGCTATTATCTTTGTAATTCCTTTTTAAGATTAAATAAAATTTGAATTTCTGAAATTTTGAAATCTCTTTTTGATTTGATTAAAAGTTGGTGTTTGAGTAGCCTAATTCTGAGTTCCATTTGATTGATTAGACCTTCCTTAACCTTATGGTTAAGGCACGTCTAGGGTTGAAAGGTTTTCAAGGTTCAAAGGCCTTGAAACCCTTGTTTCTGATTTTGGTTTATATTTGTGTACTAACCCTTAGCCATAAGCCTTGAGCTCCTTCAAGCTTGTTGACACCAAGCCTGGGAAGAGTTCTAAGCCCTTGGTTGAGTTTGTTTGTTGCTTGTGTTGAAGACATATCATAATCAAAGCCTTGTTCTGCTTTGAACATCAGCAGACTTTGATCATCTTCATTGAAGTACCTTGGTCTTGTTCTAGTTGTTGAACAAGGTCCAAGGAGCATAGCTGGCCTTCCTAGGATGTTGTGGAAGGCAGGTATAATCCCTTGTTAAGATTCCTCTCAAAATTTCATGTTTATGACTGATTTTGATTTGGTGCTTTGATTTTGAGTATTTTTGTTTGCACTGGTAATTTTTGAGTTTGATTGTGTTAGTTGCTACCTAGTGAGTGTTTTGATCATTAAAATCAGTAGGTTATTAGTTAAAATCACAAGTTTCTTTGTTAAGTGGTAGATTAAGGAGTGTTTGGATCTACTACTTGAATTGGATTTGTGGTTTGCTAAGTGCTTGAAATGTGATTGCAAGTGTTGGTATCTGTTTGTTAGGTGCTATTGTTCATATGTTTGCAGGTTTGAGGGTTTTGAACACATAGATTCATAGATTGGCTATAAAATCTTAAATACTTGGTAAATTTGGCTAGGATTTTGAGGACACCTAGATCTAAGCTTAGGCTAGGGCTAACAAGTGCTAAACCTTAGTTAATCACACCAGGGAAGAAGGATTTGACGTTTGAAATTGGATCAAGTGTCAAATAGATCAGCAAAACTTGTCTGCATATTGTTCATTGTTCATCAGAAACTTTTCATGCTTTGATCTTGTTGTTTACTTTGATTCAGTGTTTGATTCTTGTTGCTTTGTGTTTATTCATAGTTTACATATCTTGTGTATGCATCCTGTTAAGTTTGGTTGGCTTATTCTTGCTAAATCTGCTTATTAAGTGCTTAACTGCTTATTTCCATATATGGGCTATATCTTGTGACTGTTTGGCTTATTGTGGCTTATTGTGTGAACCAAATTGTGATTTTCTTGTTGCTATTGACTCCTTGTGATTCACTGATCACAAGGGTGCCTTTGTTTCCAATTGAATCAAACCAGAACTCTCAAATAAGCTTGGTCAAATAGTCAAAGCAGTGGGAACTCCTTTCCCCTGCCAGTTGCCACTGATAGTGTAAAATTGGGTTCAACTTATCAATAAGCTATAATAGCTTAATTTAACCAGCAACAACTTTGTTTTTGTAATTGGTGCTCATTATTTGACCCATTTGTTCATACTGGAGCATTTGGAGGGTTGACTTTAGGGTTTGACTAGAAAACCAACTTCATTGACTTTTTCATAAGTTCATTTGTGCTTATTCTGGCTTATTGGTTATGCTTATTGGATTTTTGTTGATTGATTTGGCTTATTGAGTCCATTTGTGATCTTTTGTAAGTTGACTCAAGTTCTGAGGTGCCTTATTTCTCAAACCCGACTATTTTGTCGTTTTGTGAAATAATACTTTGCTTATTTCTAGCTTATTGAGTGAGATTTTTCAAAATTTCTTTTTACAGATCTCATAAGCATCCCAAAAGAAGGTTGTGTGTCAAATTAGAGCTTATGGCATTAGCTTATTGCTTAATGGGCTGAAAAGCCCAATAAGAATAAGCTTTGTGCTTAATAAGCTGTGATAAGCTCATATTCAGCTTTTGGGCCTTTAGAGTTTTGTTCTTAGAATTGAATTTTGAGTCAGATAGGGCTTTTCCAAGTCAATTGGGCCAAGTTTGACTTACTGGACCCAAAAGCCCATTTGTGTTGACTGTTTTTGGTTTTGGCCCATTTGAAGGCCCAATAGGGGTATTCTGGTTATCTCACTTTGATTTTCTGATTATTTAGGTTAAAATAAACTAGTTTGCAAGTTTTTAGAATTTTTATAATTTTTTGATTTTTAATATTATTTTATTATTATTTTATTATTATTTTTCAAAATTCACATTTTTCAACTTTTTATATTTTTCTTAGGTTTAATACATTAAAATAGGAATTTAGCAACTTTTAGAATAATTTTATCTCTTTTAGAATAATTTTTATAATTATTTTAAGTTTTAATAGTTTTTAAATCATTTTAAATAGTTTTTATTAGTTTTAAAATTTCTAAAAATAGTTTTTAATCTTTTTAGGTCATTTTAGAGGTTTACCAATTGAAAAATCTTTATTTGGGCTTTTTGATAATTTATTTGATTTTTAGGGCTTTAATTAGCATTTAAAAATTGAATATTTAATTATTTAAAAGGTTTGAAAAAGTTTTGATCATTGTTAAACTCTTAGTTTATTTATTTTGATGTTTGGTGAATTTTTGGTAATTTTTAGAATTAATTTTTATTTTTGTGGTTTTTAAGGTCTTACGTTTTAACTTTCTAGTAGTATTAATTTTATTTTTACATCCCCTTCTAAACCAATCATTAATCACAAACATTTAACAAGTTTTTCACACACATATACCTCCTTGGGAAACGAACTTTCATTTCATACCATAAGGGTCATTAACACTTGATTTTTCCTAAAGTCATTTGTTCAATACTTACCGCTTTTACGCACCTTTTCCTAAAGGTCGTAATTTTACTCTTTTCCTATAGTGTGGTAAAACACTACAATCACCCACCCTCTCGTACTACCGCTTTGCGGAATGAAATCATTAATTTTGAACAAAAGTACGATGAGTCTTTTAGTGAATCTTGGGATCGTTTCAAAGATCTTTTAAGAAAATGCCCACAACATGGTTTTACCAAAGTGCATCAAATTAACACTTTTTATAATGGTTTAAGCATGAATGACCAAGATTCACTAAACAGTGCCTCAGGGGGTAATATTTTGGCTAAGACTTCCAATGCCGCTTGGGATATTATTGAAAATAAGTCTCGTGTGCAAACCAAGAGTGTGCGGACCAATGCCGCTAGTGCTAGTACTAGTGACAGCGATAAGCGACTTGACAAAATCACTGCGCTTCTTGAATCGCTTGCTACCCAAACCGCCAGCAACACCAACAGCATCAACGCTAAAAACGCTCACGACGGTCATGTCAATGCTATTAGCCAACCATGTGAGATATGCGGGGGTCCTCACTCTTACACCACTTGTACCGCCACCCAAGACTACCCTTCTGAGAACGTGAATGCAGCATACGGTACCTATCCTCCGGCCGCTTATCAAGCTCGTCCTCAAGGTGACCGCAACTTGCTTAGCTACCGCTCGAACAATTATCTTTCCTCACCCGGTTTTCCTCCTAACAACCCAAACCAACAACAAAACCTCAATCGCCCTCCTCAACAACAACAACAATCTCGTGGACCATACATACCACCTCACAAACAACAACATCCACCTCAAAGAAACAACCAAGTTTACCAGCAACCTGCTTATCAACCACCCGCATACCATGCTCCTCCCAACTAACCCACCGCATTACACCAAGACATTGGAACCTACATGAGGACTAACGATGTGATCGTGGACAATCTCCAACAGGAAGTGCGCAACTTGAAAGCAGACCTGGCTAAACAAGGGAACGATCTGAGAGCTGATATGAGAAACACTTTGGATAGTCAAACGAATGACTTAAAGAACATGATGGCTAGTTTCTTCCAAGGTAATCAACCCTCTTCTTCGGGTACTCTTCCGAGTAACACCGTTGCGAATCCAAGAGGGGAGATGAAAGCAATCACCACTCGCAGTGGCAAAGGTACCAAGGAACCCGAGCTTCCTATACCTCCACCGGTGATTGTGACTAAGGAAAACGAGTCACCTGCTCCTATTCCTCATCCTTCTCCTTCCCCAATTTCTCCACCTCTTACTTCTACCCCTCCTCCACCCAAGGATGTGAGTGATCCTTCAATCCCAAAGCCTTCCTCTTCTTCCGATATACCTTATCCCTCAAGGTTGAGGAAAGAGAAGCTCAAAAGCAAGGATGATATTCAGGTTTCAAACTTTCTTAAAATGTTTAAACAATTGAATTTCAACATCTCCTTCGCTGAGGCTCTCGCTCACATGCCTAAGTACGCGAAAATGTTCAAAGATCTTTTTAGCGACAAGGAGAAGCTTCTTGATATTGCTAACACCCAACTTAATGAGAATTGCTCTGCAGTGCTCTTAAGGAAATTGCCAACCAAGCTTGGTGATCCGGGTCGTTTCTTAATCCCTTGTAACTTCCCGGGAGTAGAGAATTGCATGGCCCTAGCCGATCTAGGTGCTAGTATTAATCTAATGCCTCTAAGAGTTTGGAAGCAATTATCTCTCCCTGAGCTAGTCCCCACCAAAATGACTTTGGAATTAGCCAACCGTACGGTTGCTTATCCAGTGGGGATAGCCGAAGACGTCTATGTAGGAGTCGACAAATTTACTTTTCCTGTCGATTTCGTCGTTGTTGACTACGATATGGACCCTCGTGTGCCATTAATTGTTGGTCGTCCATTCCTGAGGACCGGTCGCACTCTCATCGATGTTGAAGCTGGTGAGCTTATCATGAGAGTGGGTGACGATAAAATCGTCTTCAACATGGGAAAGCTTTCTAAACAGCCTTATTCTAACGAGAGTGTTAATTGTATTGACGTTCTTGATGAGGCTTGTGAAGAACACTTCAAAGATGCTTGCAAAAGTATTCCTACCTCTCTTCCCAATGTTGAGACCGTTTCCTCTATCGATTCATCACTATCTCTATTTGGAGAAAGTAATTTAATTTGGAAAGATTTGGAAGCCACCATGGGAGATGTGAACTTAGCTAATGACGATTCTCCCACCAATTGGGATGAAGATCTTCGCCTCATTGAAAACATTCTTAAAGAAGACAATCTTTCTCCACCATCTCCCACGGTTATTGCTATCGATGCTCCGACTTTGAAAACGCCTCCCATCGAAAATCCTCCGGATTTAGAACTTAAGGAGTTTCCGCCCCATCTCGAGTACGTGTTCCTTGAAGAAGATAAGAAGTCGCCCATCATCATTGCGAAGGACTTGAAAGAAGAAGAGAAATCTCGCCTCATCGCCGTGCTTAAAGATCATAAGAAGGCAATTGCTTGGAAAATTTCCGATATCCGCGGAATTGATCCGAACTTTTGTACTCACAAGATTCTCATGGAAGATGACTGTAAACCCACAATCCAGAGCCAAAGAAGGGTTAATCCTCGCATTCATGACGTCATCAAACAAGAGGTTATCAAACTTCTAGATGCCGACTTGATTTACCCTATTTCGGATTCGCCGTGGGTAAGTCCCGTCCATTGTGTGCCCAAGAAGGGCGGAATAACCATTGTTCCCAATGAACACAACGAGTTGATTCCCACTCGTCTCGTTACTGGGTGGAGAGTTTGTATTGATTATCGCAAGCTCAATGATGCCACGAGAAAAGACCACTTTCCTCTTCCTTTCATGGATCAAATGCTCGAGCGTCTAGCTGGTAATGACTATTACTGCTTCTTAGACGGTTTCTCCGGGTATTTTCAAATTCCCATCAATCCCAAGGACCAAGAAAAGACCACATTCACTTGTCCCTACGGAACATTTGCTTACAAACGCATGCCTTTTGGTTTATGTAATGCTCTTGGGACATTCCAAAGGTGTATGATGGCTATCTTCCATGACATGGTGGAAGACACTATGGAAGTATTCATGGATGATTTCTCGGTTTATGACGACTCTTTCTCTGCTTGCCTTGCCAATTTAGAACGTATGCTGAAGCGGTGTGAAGACACTTGCCTTGTTCTTAATTGGGAAAAATGCCATTTCATGGTAAAAGAGGGCATCGTGCTAGGACACAAGATCTCCAAAGCCGGTCTTGAAGTAGAACGTGCTAAAGTCGATGTTATCGCGAAGTTGCCTCCACCTTCAACCGTGAAGGGTGTGAGAAGTTTCTTGGTCATGCGGGCTTCTACCGTCGATTCATCAAAGATTTTTCTCAAATCGCTCGCCCGATGACCCATTGGAAAAAGATACTCCTTTTATCTTTTCCAAAGAGTGCCTTGAAGCCTTTAACTTGCTTAAGGATAAGCTAACTAAGGCATCCGTCTTGGTTACCCCTAATTGGGAGCTGCCTTTCGAGTTGATGTGCGATGCTAGCGATTTTGCTATTGGTGCGGTTCTGGGCCAAAGAGTGAACAAACACTTCCAACCAATCCATTACGCTAGCAAGACAATGACTGGGGCTCAATTGCATTATACGACAACCGAAAAAGAGCTTTTAGCTGTTCTCTATGCTTTTGAAAAGTTTCGCCCCTATCTTGTCCTTTCCACCACTATCGTCTATACCGATCATTCCGCGTTGAAGTACTTGTTGACTAAACAAGATTCCAAACCAAGACTTCTTCGCTGGGTTTTGCTACTCCAAGAATTTAAAATCGAAATTCGCGATAAAAAAGGAGCTGAAAACCTAGCCGCGGATCATCTCAGTAGACTTGAGGATCCTTACCAAGGGGATCATCCGAACAAAGAAATCAATGATTCTTTTCCCTTGGAAACCTTAATGTCTATCAACTCGACTTCTGATGAAACCCCGTGGTTTGCGGACATTGCAAACTACTTAGCGGGTGGAATTCTCGTTGACGGGTTAACATCCCAGCAAAAGAAGAAGTTCTTCAAAGACATTAAGACTTACTTTTGGGATGACCCGTATCTATTCAAACAATGTGCTGATTTGATTATTCGCCGATGTGTTGATGGACCGGCAGCTTTAGAAATCCTTGACGCTTGCCACAAAGGACCCACCGGTGGTCACTTTGGTCCCAACTACACCGCCAAAAAAGTGTTTGACTCGGGATTTTATTGGCGCACCATTTATCGTGATGCTCACGAGATGGCTAAACGATGTGATGCTTGCCAAAAACAAGGCAAGATCACACATAAAGATGAGATGGCTCAAAATTTCATACAAGAATGTGAAATCTTTGATGTTTGGGGTATCGACTTTATGGGGCCATTCCCTTCCTCTAAAGGAAACAAATACATCCTTGTAGCCGTTGACTACGTCTCCAAATGGGTTGAAGCCAAAGCTTTACCCACTAACGACGCAAGGGTGGTTTGTAACTTTTTGAAATCGCTATTCGCTAGATTCGGTGTGCCTCGTGCCATTATTAGTGATCGCGGGACTCATTTTTGCAATGACCAATTTGCTAGAGTCATGGCTAAGTATGGTGTAAATCATCGTCTTTCCACCGCTTACCACCCACAAACTAATGGCCAGGCTGAAATATCCAACCGAGGATTAAAGCGAATTCTCGAAAGAACCGTGGGAGAGCATCGTGCCTCATGGGCTGATAAACTTGATGATGCTTTGTGGGCTTTTCGTACCGCTTACAAGACTTCGATTGGTTGTACACCATATCGTCTCGTGTACGGGAAAGCGTGCCACCTCCCCATTGAGTTGGAGCACAAGGCTTACTCGGCCTTGAAGTGGGCTAATTTTGATATCAACAAAGCTGGTGATCTACGCAAGATCCAACTCAATGAGCTCAATGAACTCCGTAATGAGGCTTATGAAAATTCTTTGATCTATAAGGAGAAGACTAAGCTCATTCACGACTCTAAGATTAAGAACCGAGAGTTCCAAGTTGGAGACAAAGTTTTACTCTTTAACTCTCGGTTGAAAATCTTCTCGGGAAAGCTAAAATCTCGTTGGTCCGGCCCATTCACCATTGCCCAAATTTTTCCATATGGTACTCTCGAGCTCGCTCAACCTAAAGGACCTAATTTTAAGGTGAATGGCCAACGAGTGAAGTTGTACTTTGGTGAGGACATCTCTCACGAGATGATTCCATCCCTCACCACGTTTCCCATGAACTAATTTTGGGTCAAGTCAGGCTCGTGACTCGGTTATGAAAAACAAGCGCTCCTCGGGAGGCAGCCCGAGTATCTATCCTTTTCTGTTTTAACCTCCTAAGTGTAGGGGGGCCTCTATAGGTGTTTGTGTTTGTGTGGTGATGTGATTACAGGGATGAATGCACTTTTGGAACCTTTGAAGAACCGTGCTCCCGTGTTATCCGAAATCCAGTTCTATCTCTCAACTATCGTGATTCAATTTTCTTCATACTCACATTTGAAATTGATCACGTTAGTCGTCTCTTCCTTAACTTGATTTAACCAACGTGCACAATGTCATAAGTGTAGGGGATACTTTTCCCACACGCTTAAACATTGAGGACAATGTTTATCTTAAGTGTTGGGGGACTTCTATCAAAGTTTTAAGTGGACTTTTCCATTAAAATGCCTTCATTTAACCAGAAAATCATCTTTTTCAAATTTTTTATTAACTTTGGCCATTTAGTCGTAATTTTTAAATTTTTCTCGTTGCTTTCATATGTATATATCCCGCAATAAAGTCAAAAATATTAATAAAGAGGTGTAGCTAGTTTAGAAATCTTTGACATATTAGGCCCGTTGCGATTATCTTGACTCAACCCGAATAGACTTATTCAAGTTTATTCTAGCTAGTATCCTTAACCATGTAGACCTTAATTGGTTTATTAGGCTAAGCATCCACGAGTCTCATTACTTGAGATTTTAAATTGTGGAGAACGAGAAATGATAGAGTCAATTATAAGTCGGTATTCTTGCGCAAGCTCACTTGGTGTAATTATTTGCCTATTCTCCCATCACTTGCTAATAAATTATCTGCAATAAGTAAGGTCGTATGATTTGAAAAGTTACTTAGCTTCTAGCCCAAGATCGTTTAAAAGTTGCTCGGTAATGATAAGAGTTCATAGCCAAGGCATAACTTATGAAGCGGGGCGCGAAGATTGGCGAGTCCGAAAAGGCCCTAACAAGGCATGATGATTCAATTTATTTGCTGAAGATCCAAAGTGATGTGAAAAGCATTATTCCCAAAATCAATATGAAGGATCAAGACTCACGACGAAAAGCAATCAACTCCCATAAAGATCATGGAGAAGTCTATCCGAAAAGACCCTAACAAGGTATGAGGATAAATAGATCCAAGTCCGAAAAGGAGACGGATCGTTGTATCTCAAAATCCCAATTAGAGATTGAAGAAATAATCATGAAGTCGTGGTCAACAAAGTTGGAGTACCCCTCAAAAGTCTCCAAGTGAAGAAACTCTATTACGATGAGAAGACCATTATCTCAAGCACGTCTCTCAAGATATGAAGTATGAAGTACATGCCAAATATCGGCCCGAGAAAGGTCTCAAATCGTGAACCGAGTTATGCCAAGATATGAACTTTTTGATATCCCGAGAAGCAGTTTTAAGAGATTTTATCCTTTAGCTAACTATTGATCAAATCGTCCTACTTTGCTTTCGGCCTAAATAAACTATCAAAATAAGTCCAAAAATGCATCTTCATGATCATTCTAAGACAAAAATAAAATATAAGAGATACACCTAGGAATAAGGGAGTTTAAGCATTTTAATTAAGCCATGCGTGTAAGTGTTTGATATGCTAACTTATAATAACAATGATCTCGTTTTTAAGCTTAGTTTGGGGAACGTGAAACTTGAGGATGATAAATCTTCGCAGCACCAAAACCCTAATGTAAGTCCTTGATTTCTTTGCAAGTTATTTCCATATAGCTATTTTCAAAAGAAAATGGTTTTCTATCCTATTGTTTCCTTTAAAGTTTTAATTTCTCTTAGTACTTTAATTTTTGTTTAGTAGTATGTTAATAAGGCCAAGGTTGATTGATTATGAGAAAAGTGTAAAATTGCTTTATCACTAAGCATTGCATGAGGGCATGGCAATGGTTAAGTGTAGGGGATTTGATAGGTGTGAAAACACCCATCCTTTTACCACTTATTTCTGACTAAAACAAGACCAAAACACGTATTTAATATCATTTGTTTGGAATTATGCGTGGTTTTTGTGTTTATTGTGTTTTCAGAGTCAACCGGGAGAATATTGAAGAAAACATGGGATTGCACGGGTTTTATCGAGGAAAAAGACTCAAGACGAAGTCTATTGTCCAAGAGATGCAAAAGATTTGAAGTCATTTTGCCTATTTGAAGATTTATCGAAGAATAGAGCCAAAGATGGAAGATTCATATATGTCGAAGAACTCGAGTCTATTAAACAAAAGATTATAAGACGAGTTGGAATTATTCACCGACACTTCTCAAAATCCAAAGTCGGAAACGTTTATTTAAAGAAACGTGAACACTAAAGAAGAAAGAAGAAAAGAAGCCCAAACCAAAGCCCATTCACAAGCCCACCAACACACGCCTATAAATAGGACTTTACTTCACAAAATGGAGAGTTAGTTAGTCTTAGTTTTTCATTTTTTTATTTTTCTCTAGTTTTAGAGAGAGAAAGTTCCAAACTTTCTCTCACTAAGTTTTTCTTTGTTTTCATCTTTTAAATTTAAGCTTTCTTTAATCTTTGTATTTTGGTTAGTTAAGCTTTTAAGTACTCTTTCTACATTTCTTTGTTTACCTTAATGTTTGATCCGATTGTTTGATTTTACACGGTTTGGATGATAGGAAGAGTTTGTGATTAAAGCTTAATCTTTCTTGTTCCTTTTTAAGGTCTTATGCGAATAGGCTATAAGCTCTCCATGCTTATTGGCTTATTTCTTGTTTAAGCTTATTGTTTTCGGATTTCATCAAGGTTTTAATCATTCAAAAGTTCCTTTCATAAAGTTTAAGATTTTACGTTTTCAAAAGTTGTCAAATTTAATCTTTTTGAAGAGTTTAAGTCCCTGTTAAGATAGCTTATTGTATGTGCTTATTGAAATTTCATCTTTTCACCATTTTCGGATTGGTTTTGCACTTCATCGCAATCTTGGGGTTTTGTATATTCCGACGGTATTGAGTGTTAGATCGCAATAACCCAAGAGGGTTCTACTTTGCGATCGGGTGGTAATTCCCCCTTATTCCGATCTGGATTGCGATTGCTTATTGCGATCGCATATTCCGACGGGACCAAGGTTCCTTTTTAAGTCGAAACTCTGCCCATTTTCAGTTTGTAACTTTCCGATAGTAGTGCATTGCGACAGAAGCATTTATGCCATTCCGATCTGACTTTCCGATCTAGACTATTCCGATCGTGATCTTTGCGATTGACCTTATTGCGACAGCTTTGATTTTGAGTATTCCGATGGTGACTAACATGGACATTCCGATGGACCTTACCTTGACATTCCGATGGATCATTTTTGTTGCATTTCGATGCTTATGACTTTAATGCATTCCGATAGGAATGATTTGCAATATTCCGATAGCTTAAGTTTTTAAGTTTTAAAGTTTTAGCAAAGTTTTTAAGTATTAGTTCAATTAAGTTTTCAAAGTATACTTCTAATCTTTTCTTTATGTTTTCAAGCATTTACTTTTAACTTGTCAATTTAGTTTAATCTTTCAAAGCTTTAATTTTACTCCTCGGCACTTAATTATTTGCTATTAGATAAGCAAACCAACACCTTTTTATTAACCAAGAACAAATTATTCCACTTAGAACCGAGATCAATTCGAGGAGATACCAAGAACAATCTAGAACCCCCATACCAAACACGAATATCAATTGTGCTCTAGACTTATTCTCAATTATACCCTACGCGTCTCTCGGAGTTTTTCTTAAAAGATTACCACCCGCGGCGGCATTTAAAGAATCTTGTTCAATCATATTAAGTCCATTATAAAAAGTATTGATTTGATGCAATTCCGAGAAACCGTGGTGTGGACATTGTCTTAATAAATCTTTAAATCTTTCCCAAGCAACCCCAAACGATTCATGCACTTTTTGTACAAATTTATTGATCTCGTTCTTAGAGTGTGTTGTGTTTTATGGTGGAAAGAAATAATTCATGAACTTAGACACTAAATCATCCCATGTCAAAATCAAACCCGGTGGTTCTTTCTCATACCAAATCTTAGCATTACCCTCGAGCGAGTTCGGAAAAAGCATGAGCTTAATCGCGTCATTCGGCACATCTCTAAACTTGAGAGTCGAGGTAATTCGAAGAAAATTCCGAATGTGAGAATGTGATATGAGCAAAAACTCATATCAATTTATCAACAAATCACCCTAAAACATAATAAAAATACCCAAACTTTGTGCTATAAAGCAGAATTATGTGGTATGTTTTGTGTTTGTGCTCAAATAGGTAAGAAGGATACATTTTCAAGCAAACAAAGGAAAATCAAGCTTAATTTGATGAAAAAGACAAAGAAGGATCAAAAGTGACAAGACTTTAAAGACAAAGGACCTATCTTGACAATTTGCCAAAGATGAAGGACCAAGAGTGTAAATATGACAAAGTCAAGATCAAAGTCAAATCTGGTCAACTATCAAGTCAATCAAGTAAAAGGATCAAATTTGTTCAAGAATGAAGTTTGAAGGACTTAAATTACCAAAAGAATGAAGAATATGGCTCAAAATGACATTCTGCCAAGTCAAGGGACTAAATCTGCCAAGATTGGAAGTTTATACAAGTTCAATCCATGTGATATGCTCTTGTCCAATGAGAATGCAAGAAACTTATACTTTGGATTGCCATGTCATGGCCAGCTGGCCACTAACAGCCGCAACATTCAATGGACGAATCCAAACAGTGCTATCCCACTACTTAATGTTTCAACCAATCATAAATTGATATTTGGATAATGATCCGTGCACACTATTCTCAACCAATAACAACATGACACGTGGCTTTTCAAACTTCATACGCGCCCAGAATCAAGATTACAAAGGAATGAGTTTTAGAGCAAGTGTTTAACATCAATTTTGCTCAAAATCACAAGACGAATTCAGTGGTCACAACCAATTAAGCTGAAATCAAACCAAGAGAAAATCCCAAAATCTGTTCTTCATCAGCAAAATTCATTTGGCAGATTTTTGACACGTGGAAGCCTGGGATTGGTTCCAACACGTCACCAACCCCTACTGCTCTACTCCTAAAGTCTATAAATACCATGTTTAGTTCTCATTTCTGGGAGTTGTAGAAAGTGTGAAATCACACACACTTAGTTTTTCCTCTCAAATCATTTCTTAGTTGTAGCTTAACAACTCAAGAGTTTGACACACTCTTGAGTCTGTTATAGTTAGTTGTAACAGAAAACTACCCTTGTAACTACTTCTTTACTCAATAAAATTCAAATTTCAGTTTTCCCTCCAAAAGTTCTCATACTACTTTACTGTTCATCCTTGCTTCATTGAATCCTTTTGTTGCTGTTGTTAGTTTGTTATGATCATCTCTTGATCATAACTGGCTAAGTTGAAGATTGTAGCTGTTTGATCATCCAGTTCCATTTCTAGCAGATTTTGATGAGTTCAAGTTCTTTAATGGCGAATTTGATGATTGATTGCTGTTGATTGGTAGTTGATAGTGTGTTCTAGTGTTAAGGTGGTGGTTAACACTAGACTAGAGAGCTCAGCGCTCCTCTACTCCCCAAAGGAGGCCTTAGCATAAGGTTTTACTTTCCTGATTTTCAGTTCCTCTAAACAGTTGCTTGCCCGCTTCATTCTTAGATAATCTTGCTTGATTGCATGATAAAAGTTGTTTTAGCCTGTTTCTGATCTGATCTTAGTGAGTTTGTAGCTTAATCGACTTATTAGCTTTGTTACTTGTCCTGTTTTCTACATATTTCAGTCAGTTTAGCATTGTTAATCATTTTGAGTTCTTGTTGCTTAAAGTTCTTGTAACTAGTTCTCATTTACTTCATTTCAGCTATAAAACTTAGTGTGATATCTGTCTTAACTCAGTTTTATCATTTGCTTAATAATCTTTCATAAAAATTCAAAAAAGATCAGAAAGTGGTGTTTGGCATTAGCTTTGATTTAATGTTCAAGTGTTAGAAATTGGTAAGTTTTGGTTCATTTTCAGTTAACAAGTGATAACAAATGGTTTTAAGTCATTTTCAAGTCAATTAGCTAGTGAAAAAGGCAAAAGGTAATAAAAAAGATTGGGTCAGTTTTCTTCAAGTTCCTTATCAGAAAAGTTGTGATTTTAATCTGCTTAGCATTTCTTTGTTAGTTAATGAAATTACACCAAACCAGTTCTCAAATCTCACTCAATATATGAATTTTCATCTTGTATAAGGAAACTGTACAGTATTCAAAATTCAGCAAGAAATAAGCAAAAGTTTGAACCATTGAGCAAACTCAAGTTTCTGTAACTTGGTGAACTGCTTTTTCATATCTCAATTTCTACTTCATTAACTGGTCAATTTTCTTTCACAAAACCAATCAATAAGTGTTCCTGGTTGAATTTTAAGATTTTGGGCTTATTGAAAAATCTGGTCAACGAAAGTCAACATAAGCACTCTTTTTGCTTATTTTCAATTTCTGAGCTTATTACTGGATGATTTTTCATGAGACTTAATTTCCCGTCCTTTTTATGAGCTTATTAACAAGAATTTTCACTAAAATCTGGTTGTGCAAGTCTAGTTTTCCTTGTAGCTTATTGTGTGCTTATTGGATTTAGCTTATCAGCTTTTTAGTAACTTTTAGCCAATTTCCTTGGATAGGTCTAGCTTAAATCTGATTTTAAGTTGTTTGCAACTTGTTTGGTCAAAATTGGTTGAGAAATAAGCTCAAACGAGCTTATTGAAGTTAGTAACCCGTTTTTGGTAAAAAGTTTTGAAAAATTGCATTAAGGTCCTTTTATAATTAGTCAGTTTATAATGTTGGCTAATCTTTCAAGTTTTTTAGGTTTTGCAAAAACACAGTCCTTACACTTTCAAGTTTATTCAAATTCAGTCAGGAAGTTTCAATTTTGTTGAGAATTAGTTACTTGTTTGAACAATTTTCATTTTAAGTCCTCATAGTTTACTGTTTTTACACATTTAGTCCTTTTACTTGTTAGCTTTACATTTTTAGCATTTTAATTTCATAGAATTTACATTTCTAGTCCTTATAGTTTATAGAATTTACATTTTGCATTTTAATTGAATAAAAAATTGGTATTTGCACTGTGTTTTACATATAAGTAGACGCTATTTTTCATTTTTACAAGGCATTGTTTGAATTAGCAATAGAATATCCAAAAAACATTACCAACCAAGAACAATTAAAAACCCGATCTTGTTAGGACTTTCAATTTGTTAAGAACTGAGAAAAACGAACTTCTACTATACACATTTCAAATGGCGCCGCTGCCGGTTCTTTGACTTTACGAGAGACTATCGATTGACGGTTTTCATTGGCTTTTGGGATCCGTTCACCTAGTGAACGTTATTTTTACGTATCATAAATAAAAAACAAATAAAAAATAAAAAAATATAAAAATATATAAAAACTAAAAAATTAACAAAACAATTCTTTTCCTAAAGAATTGACCAAACAAATTAAAAAATCCAAAAAGCAATCTTTTTCCTAAGAGATTGCACCCAAAAATATATATTATTGGATTCTCTCGGTTTTTATGTACATATAGTATTTTCTCTTAAAAACTCATAAATACAAAAATATTTTCCATATATTATTATAAGTAAATACGTATACGTATAAGAACAACCAATATACATATTCTCCATAAGTATTGCCAAGGCAATACACCGTGTTGAGGGGCATTCCGGTCCTTGACACGTGTATCGATCAAACAAAATAAAGCAAGAATAGATAAATACTTCCAATAAGCAACAATTCAAAGAATACAAACAATTAAGTGAATAGAAAGGCGATGTGCTATAAAATGCCATCTAAGGGTCAATAGGTACTTAAGTGCTTCGCGCCACCTAACCCCCCGCTCACTTGTGAGTATTCTAAGAAGGAAGGCTTCATTGGGGGTCTTGCACCCAAGTAGTATATACGTATATTATTATTTTCTTGTGGATATTTCATATTGAAACTCGAGGAGGATAATCCTTTTCTCTTCAAAGTCACACGAGAGCTTCTCTCTCATTCCTCGTATTGAGTTGCATGCTCACTCGCGGGAGTGCACAAATACCGATTGGTGTACAACCTCTTCCTCCGAAAAGGAAGAATAAGAGAAAGAGTAAGACTACCACCGTCCATCAAGCCGATCACGAGAATCGTGCTTTGATTCATCCACAACAAGAAGCCATGGCTGTTGATAATCGTTCTTTGATGGAACGTATGCAATCCAATGTTCACGGATATGACAATGCTATTAGGATTCCCGACATTCCCGCAAATTCATTTGAGCTAAAAACGTCTATGATTACCTTGGTTTCAAACACACCTTTCTATGGTCACAAGAATGATAATCCTCATGATCACCTTAAGAGATTCCTTGCTCTTTGCAATACCCTTAAGTACAATGGAGTTCCACATGATGCTATTAAGTTGATATTAGTGCCATTTTCACTAGAGGGACAAGCTAAGCATTAGTTAGACACCCAACCACCCGATAGTATCACCACATGGGATGGTTTCACCACTAAGTTTTCGAACAAGTTATTTCCTCCATCTAAGACCACGGCTTTGAGGAACTTAATTATAGGCTTTCAACAAAAACCTAGTCAATCCTTTAGTGATGCTTGGGAGGAGTTTAGAGAGTTATTGAGGCGATGCCCTAACCATGGATTGGATGAAGTTCACCAAATCAATACTTTCTATGATGGCCTTAAACCTCATCACCAAGATTCACTCAATGCTTCTGCGGGAGGGAATATTCTTCTTAAATCCATTCAAGAGGCCTTGGACATCATTGAGACTAAATCAATGGTTCAAATAAATTCTCAATTTGAAGAAAGGGTTCATGTTATCAAAAACGATTCTCAAACACCTTGTGATAACCAATTCCTCAAGTATCAACAAGAGATTCTTCAAAAGATGGATAGAGGTCAACAAGAGAGATGATTCAAACCCTAAAGAGCCTTTCATTGAACAATTCTTCAAATGATGTGAATGCCATTACTCTTTCTTGTGTAACTTGTGGAGGTCCCCATTCCTATGAACAATGTGATAAGGTGCAAGGTTATCAAGAGGAATGTTATGCTTACCAAGAGGAACATCGTGAACACTTCAAGCCAAATATCAATCCAAATAACCTTTCTTACAAGTCCCAAAATTACCTTACTCCACCGGGATTCCCACCCCAACCACCTACCCAACTTCAACAAAATCCTCCTCAAGTGTTACAAAGGAATCAAGGTCAAAGACCACCTTACCAAGGGAATAACTATAGACCACCAAATACCTTTAATAATCAAGGAAATACCTTTCAAGGAAACAATCAAGGGTTTTACAATCAACCTCCACCTTTCCAACCCCAAGGTTTTCAAGGAAATGTGCCACAAGATTATAACACAATTGAGCTTCTTTACAAAATGAATCAAGAGCATGAACGGAGGTTCCAAGCTAATGAGAAGAGATTAAGAGAAATGAATGAAGCTCATGAGAGAAGAATGAGAGAAATGCATGAAGACACAAATAAGAAGTTTATGATGCTTTATAATCAAAGACCACAAGGGGCTTTACCTTCAAACACACAAACAAATCCAAGGGCAAATGTCAATGCTATTACAACAAGAAGTGGAAAGACAACAAAGGATCCTTCACCTCCTAAAACTCCTATGGTTCCACCCACTTTTGTTCCTACATGTGACAAGCCTTCTACATCTACTTCACCAACTCAAAATGCTCCCATTTCTCCCACTTCCACACCTTACCATGAAGAACTCAATAAGGAAAATCCTTCATCAACCACTCAATCACAACCAAAACCAAGTCTTCCTTATCCGTCAAGATTGAGAAAAGAAAAGCTTAAGAACAAGGATGATATCCAAGTTTCAAACTTTTTAAGGATGTTCAAGCAACTTAACATCAATATATCCTTTGCGGAAGCTTTAGCTAATATGACTAAGTTTGCTAAGATGATTAAGGACTTACTTTCTAACAAGGAGAGATTGGTGGATTTGCCTAATGCTTCTTTGAATGAAAATTGCTCTGCGGTTTTGCTTAAGAAGTTGCCTACTAAGCTTGGAGATCCGGGGAGGTTTTTGATTCCTTGCAATTTCCCGGGGGTGGAAAATTGTATGGCTTTAGCGGATTTAGGAGCAAGCATAAACCTAATGCCATTATCGGTTTAGAAGAAACTTTCACTTCCCGAGCTCACTCCTACTAAGATGACTCTTGAGTTGGCCAACCGTACTATAGCTTATCCGGTGGGAATTACGGAAGATGTTTTTGTTGGGGTTGATAGATTTACATTTCCCGCGGATTTTGTGGTGGTTGATTAAGATATGGATCCTAGAGTGCCTTTGATTGTTGGTAGGCCATTTTTGAGAACGGGTCGTACTTTAATCGATGTGGCGGAAGGAGAACTTACAATGCGGGTAGGAGATGAGAGAGTTGTGTTTAACATGGGGAAGTTGTCTAAAAAGTCTAATGAGCCCGAAGCGTTAAAACATATTGATGTTGTGCATAAGGAGGAAACACAAGATGATATTCTTGATGAAGTTTGTGATGAATACTTTTATGAAGCTTGCTCAACTGGAGATTATGATTTACCTCACGTTGAGACCATTGCTTCCATTACTTCATTTTTGGATTTTCATGAACATCAAGAGCTAAACTTTGGTGAAACCCCATATGACAACTCACTTTTCCACAATGATAATCATATTCATGAGGACTTTAGTGATGGAGAATCTTTTCTCTGTGATACACCAACATATGATGACTATAGTGATGATGAGCTTTCTACTTGTGACTCTCCATTTGTTTATGATCATTCTTCCTTTGGTTTTGAGGGATCACCAATTTTTGATAGACCAATCTATGATGTTTATGGTGATGAGGCGGATTCTATAATGGATGAGAGTGATGAGTTTTTAGCGGAGGATATATCTTTTGAGTACACTCTTGGTTATCTTGATGAGGAGGGGGACATACTCTATTTAGAATCTCTATTGTATGAAGATCCTTTACCTTCTTCCTTGCCCACCTCAACCTTTCAAAGTGATAAAGGAAAACAAGTCATGATGGTTTCTTCCAAGAGCTTGTTGTTACTCATACCTCCACAACCTTTCTCTCACCATGTGAACTACAAAGGAGAATCTTCTAAGGCAACCAACACTTGTTGTTTTCCCATCAAGGAACGGATTTTTGATCCTGGCATAGAGCTTGCTAAACCATCTCAGTATCCACCTAATGCAACAAAAGGAAAACTTGTGGAAGATTTGAGAGTTTTACCTTATCATTTTGTGAAGAACATATGGGAAACCATTTTGGAAAACCACACCTCACCCTTTTCACCATTGCTTGGGAAGATAGTTGTGGCTTTGTGTTATACGTGGGATGGTAATTATGTATTTGATCCTGGGGGATATTTATGGAGATTTGATAAATGAAAACTTGTTTTACCTCATCATGGAGATTTTTCTTAAAAAGAGCAAAATTTTTCTTCTCCATGATAGGTTTTAGACACTTTTAAGTGTGGGACGAGTCGAGCTAGAGACTCATTAACTCAAGCATTGTATAACTAGTTTTAGAGTGTTGTAGGTTAGCAATAAAGGTATAGACTTGGAGATAAGTGTAGGGGAGACCTTCTTTTGTCTTCATGATGTTTGTAGGATTGCTCACTCATTTCATGCTTTGGAGCTTATGGAGGAGGCCCTTGTATCCGGTTCACTTCGTTACTATTGTGATCTTTCATTGACACCATGTGCTTAAACATGAATTCACTAATAGTTGTCCTTTCCTTAACTTGGGTTAAGCAAAGTCTATTCATTGTCATAAGTGTAGGGGAAGTTTTTATACTTCCATGCTCTTAAACATTGAGGACAATGTTTAGCTTAAGTGTTGGGGGTCTTCTATCGAAGTGACCTTACCTAGAACTTGTCATTGTCGTCATGATAACATGGGAAATTAATTTTTCAAACATTTTTCAAATTTTTGATCTACTTTGCCACCAAAAATATGCATTCATAATTTTTGCATCAATCATTTTTCATTGTATATATTTTTTCTTTTGTTCTTTATGAAAAATTGAAAATTGAAAAAAATATAATAAGGATATGGTTTAACAAATTTAGACTTCTATGACATATTAGGCCCGCCATGGATATTTTGACTCAACCCGAGTTTGCTTATCTTAGCATTTTCTAGCTAGTATCCTTAACCATGTAGTCCTTCATTGGTCTATTAGGCTAAGCATCCACCAATTTCATTATTTGAGATTTTAAATTTGTGGAGAATGGGAAATGATAGAGTTGAAGCAAGTATAAAAGGGCTAGATAAACTTCATGATAATTACTTGTGGCTAAACCCTTCTCTTCTTTACCTCTATTTTCTTCGCATGTATATATGTTAATAAATAATCAAGAACGATTTTAATCGGTTTGTAATCTCTTATGCATTTTTGTCTAATCATTCATGGTTGATATAAGTACGTCTTAAGATTCTAAGTTAGAACGTTTTATGTGTACTAGACTTATGTCATGCTCAATATTTAGCGGGTGGTTTTCCTTTTATTCTTTTCAAATTTCTTAGTGAGGAATAAAGAAAAATAAGAGCGGCTTATGAAAAAAAAATGAGTGGCTAGAAAAAAAAGAAGAAAAAGAAAAAAAAATAAAAATAATTATACAAGACTCCCAAGAGGGGCAGTGTGGTGTTAATTATAGTGACTATTGAGTTCCAATATTACCTTGACGGGTTGCGGGGATTCAATAGATTGCTCCAATCCAATATTACCTTGACGGGTTGCGGGGTTGAAGATCCAATTTTATTTTATTTATTTATTTATTTATTTTTTTTTTTTAATTTATTTTTTTTTAATAGTTGTCAAATACCCTACAAAAAACATCAATGGCAGCCAAAAAATCCCTTCTTCTCATAAACCTAATTTTCTTTTTCCTTTAATCCGAATACCTTATAATGATGCTGTTTTCTCGAATAATCATTGATTATTCTTGAGTTAACAAAGTCTTTATTTGGTTGATTGATTTTAGGGTAAATTAAATTAGTTTATTTTTCGTTTTTTGGCCGTCATTGAATTGTGCGATTGTTTTGTCTATCTCGTTGGTGGTTACTTGTCTGTTTTTGGGTGCTCCCTGGACAAGCAGATTCGGTTTTGTTTTGGTTTAATAGTATTCGTATTTATTGTTTTTTTAGGGTTTCGTTGTCGTTGTGCTTGGGTTGTGGCCATTAAATCGTCCTTGTTTAATCATTGCAGCAATCAATATTCAATTGACCCCTCATTGCACAATTCATTGCAGCAATCAATATTAAAGGCGGCTGACATTAGTGGTCGGCTGACCCTTAATTGATTTGTCGGCTGACTCTCTTGTCGGTTAACCTTTGCTGGGTGGGACCGGTTGCTTGGCGGCTGAACTTATTCAGCAATAATCATTCGCTATTAATAGTCGGCTAACCTTTGTTTGGTCGGCTGACATTCATTAATTGCTAGGTTGGCTGAACTTGTTTTTAAGATTCACGTGTGTAGTTTTTTGTGACATCCAGTGACTACGTTCGATTGGGTATTGCGTCATTTGTTTTTTGTTTCTTAACAGTCGATCAATTATTTAGTTGTTTTTTAGGGGTTTTAGTGGTGGACTACGGTTATCTCGTTTATCTCAGTTTTGGCTACTTGTTGAACCGAAGATTCATCATGTCTTCAAAACCAAGTGTTGAGGTAAGTGAGTCTATTGCATCTAAGATTAATGCTATGCAGCCACTTGATATTAAAAAGGTGCTTGGATTGCTTGGGGTTGCTATCACCAAGATTCAAGATATTCGTGCTGTTGGGCAAGAAATTAAGGATAGAAAGGATCCTGTGTGTGCACTGATTTCTAAAGAGCGTTCTAAGGAAATTGTGGCATTATTGTGTAAACTTGAAACTGATATGATTGCTTTTCCCCATGTGGTTAAGGCAACCTCTTCTAGTGATGGTTTCGTTGACTTGATTGAAAAAGCTGCCACCATAAATGGAATGCATCCGTGTAATCTACATGATGTTTTGGAGTTATATGGTGTTACGATTCGTACGGTTTGTGATGCAGGTGTATTTATGCATAAACTAAAGATGAATAAATATCCATTATGGGCATTGCTTTCTCAAGATCGTGCTAAAGAAATTCTGGATCTACTTTGCAAGTTTGAAGTTGGAATGGTTACATCCACTAATCAAGGTACTAACTCTGATGGAGTCTCATCTTCATCTAATTTTCATTGTGTTAGTGACAGTGTTTGTGAAGGTGTTAATATCTCGATCCCTAGGAAGGTTGTTGAGAAAGTAAATACTCGCTACCACAATACTTTATATGGTTATTTTCTTGGTAAAAGGATAGCGTTTCCTGTGGTGGAGTATTTTGCTAAGAATAACTGGGCCAAACATGGTTTGAAGCGTATTATGATGAATGAAAAAGGATTTTTCTTTTTTCAATTTGGGACTTGTGAGGGGCTTAATGCGGTTCTTGAAGGTGGTCCGTGGATGGTAAGGAATTCGCCTATCTTTCTTAAGAAATGGACTATAAATACGTACCTTCTAAAAGAGGAACTAACTCGCATTCCGGTATGGGTTAAGTTTCATGATGTACCGCTACAGGTGTTTGAAGAGGAAGGTATTAGTTTAATTGCTTCGTGTCTTGGTAAGCTCATCATGATGGACACTTATACTAATACTATGTGTAAAGAGTCTTGGGGACGTAGTAGTTTCGCCCGGTGTCTAATTGAAATGAATGCTAATTCGGAGTTCATGGAAAACATTACTATTGGTGTACCCGATCTTGAAGGCCCTGGATTCACTAAGGAAACTATTCGTGTTGAGTATGAATGGAAACCTCCTAGATGCCCTACTTGTAATATTTTTGTTCATTCATTTGATACTTGTCCGAAAATTGTTAAACCTAAAATGGTTGAAAATGTGACAACTCATGTTGATAGTGATGGTTTCCAACAAGTGCAAAGCAAGGGGAAGAAGAACAAAGGTAACTTAGGGAATCAAATCCCAAGAGGTGTTCCATTGAGCAAGGGTTTTCAAACAGGTAAGTCTGTTGCTTTTCGTCCAAAAAATCACTTGGATGCTACAAGTAAGAGTGGTGATAATGGTAAAAAGTTGAATACTAAATTTAGTCAGTCACAGCAGTCTAGCAACCCTAGTGGTCTGAATAAATGTACGGATCCAATGAGCATTGTTTCTACCTCTAATAAATTTTCAACTTTGTCCAAGTTTGGAATGGAAGAAGTGGTTTAAGTTAGCGAAGAAGATAATGAGGAGGAAGTCGAGGTTGTCTATGATGAATCGGTAAATCTTCTCAACACTCATATTGGGGCAAGCACTCCAACTGGTTGATCCTATGTTGATGGTTTATTATTTTCTTCCTAATTTTATGTTTTCGTCTTGGTTTTTGTCTAGCTTATATTTTTCATCATTCTAGACTAGTTAATGTTTATGGTCTGTCATAAACATTTGTTTAACAAGCTGCCTGTAGCTTGCGGTTAATGTGGTATTTCAGCCACATTTATTGTACTTCAACGTTTTTTTAGTTCTATTTACCAGGGTCATTGTTACCCTTTTACCAAAAAAAAGACATGAGGATTTTACACATAAGGCGAATGACTTATTACTCTTGAAACGAACTTATATTAATTGTGAGCGTTTTTAAAGTAATGGATGAGAGGATTACTTAGGATTAAAACCGTGCTTCCTTATTTTTGGATTTTACATTTCTTATACTTCACACTTTAAATAATGAAAAATTTGCCCACAAGCAATTTGCTCAAATAATAACCGGTTCCACATTTAATTGTCATGAGGCACTTTTTACTTGTGAATACAATGATCCCATTTTTAAGCTTGGTATGGGGAAAGTGAAACTTGAGGGTGATAAGTGTCCATGGTACCCAAGCCCTAATCAAAGTCATTGAATTCTTTATGAGTTATTTCCATCAAAACCATTTCAAGAAAAACCAAAAAGATATAGATAGAATTGTATTTTGTTCATTGCATTGTTAAAAATCAAAATCATGCATCATTTAGTTTATAGTAGTGTAGATGCATTCCAAATGGCCAAGGTGGATTAATTATGAGGAGAATGTAAATTTTTGCTTAAATATATAACATTGTATGAGGACATGACAATGTTCAAGTGTAGGGGATTTGATATGAGCAAAAACGCATATCAATTTATCAACAAATCACCCTAAAACACAATAAAAATACCCAAACTTTGTGCTATAAAGCGGAATTATGTGGTATGTTTTGTGTTTGTGCTCAAATAGGTAAGAAGGATACATTTTCAAGCAAACAAAGGAAAATCAAGCTTAATTTGATGAAAAAGACAAAGAAGGATCAAAAGTGACAAGACTTTGAAGACAAAGGACCTATCTTGACAATTTGCCAAAGATGAAGGACCAAGAGTGTAAATATGACAAAGTCAAGATCAAAGTCAAATCTGGTCAACTATCAAGTCAATCAAGTCAAAGGATCAAATTTGTTCAAGAATGAAGTTTGAAGGACTTAAATTGCCAAAAGAATGAAGAATATGGCTCAAAATGACATTTTGCCAAGTCAAGGGACTAAATCTGCCAAGATTGGAAGTTTATACAGGTTCAGTCCATGTGATATGCTCTTGTCCAATGAGAATGCAAGAAACTTATACTTTGGATTGCCATGTCATGGCCAGCTGGCCACTAACAGCCGCAACATTAAATGGACGAATCCAAACAGTGCTATCCCACTACTTAATGTTTCAACCAATCATAAATTGATATTTGGATAATGATCCGTGCACACTATTCTCAACCAATAACAACATGACACGTGGCTTTTCAAACTTCATACGCGCCCAGAATCAAGATTACAAAGGAATGAGTAGAGCAAGTGTTTAACATCAATTTTGCTCAAAATCACAAGACGAATTCATTGGTCACAACCAATTAAGCTGAAATCAAACCAAGAGAAAATCCCCAAATCTGTTCTTCATCAACAAAATTCATTTGGCAGATTTTTGACACGTGGAAGCCTGGGATTGGTTCCAACACGTCACCGACCCCAACTGCTCTACTCCTAAAGTCTATAAATACCATGTTTAGTTCTCATTTCTGGGAGTTGTAGAAAGTGTGAAATCACACACACATAGTTTTTCCTCTCAAATCATTTCTTAGTTGTAGCTTAACAACTCAAGAGTTTGACACACTCTTGAGTCTGTTATAGTTAGTTGTAACAGAAAACTACCCTTGTAACTACTTCTTTACTCAATAAAATTCAAATTTCAGTTTTCCCTCCAAAAGTTCTCATACTACTTTACTGTTCATCCTTGCTTCATTGAATCCTTTTGTTGCGGTTGTTAGTTTGTTATGATCATCTCTTGATCATAACTGGCTAAGTTGAAGATTGTAGCTGTTTGATCATCCAGTTCCATTTCTAGCAGATTTTGATGAGTTCAAGTTCTTTAATGGCGAATTTGATGATTGATTGCTGTTGATTGGTAGTTGATAGTGTGTTCTAGTGCTAAGGTGGTGGTTAGCACTAGACTAGAGAGCTCAGCGCTCCTCTACTCCCCAAAGGAGGCCTTAACATAAGGTTTTACTTTCCTGATTTTCAGTTCCTCTAAACAGTTGCTTGCCTGCTTCATTCTTAGATAATCTTTCTTGATTGCACGATAAAAGTTGTTTTAGCCTGTTTCTGATCTGATCTTAGTGATTTTTTAGCTTCATTGTAGCTTAATCTGCTTATTAGCTTTGTTACTTGTCCTGTTTTCTACATATTTCAGTCAGTTTAGCATTGTTAATCATTTTGAGTTCTTGTTGCTTAAAGTTCTTGTAACTAGTTCTCATTTACTTCATTTCAGCTTTAAAACTTAGTGTGATATCTGTCTTAACTCAGTTTTATCATTTGCTTAATAATCTTTCATAAAAATTCCAAAAAGATCAGAAAGTGGTGTTTGGCATTAGCTTTGATTTGATGTTCAAGTGTTTGAAATTGGCAAGTTTTGGTTCATTTTCAGTTAACAAGTGATAACAAATGGTTTTAAGTCATTTTCAAGTCAATTAGCTGGTCAAAAAGGCAAAAGGTAATAAAAAAGATTGGGTTAGTTTTCTTCAAGTTCCTTATCAGAAAAGTTGTGATTTTAATCTGCTTAGCATTTCTTTGTTAGTTAATGAAATTACACCAAACCAGTTCTCAAATCTCACTCAATATATGAATTTTCATCTTGTATAAGGAAACTGTACAGTATTCAAAATTCAGCAAGAAATAAGCAAAAGTTTGAACCATTGAGCAAACTCAAGTTTCTGTAACTTGGTGAACTGCTTTTCATATCTCAATTTCTACTTCATTAACTGGTCAAATTTCTTTCACAAAATCAATCAATAAGTGTTCCTGGTTGAATTTTGAGATTTTGGGCTTATTGAAAAATCTGGTCAACGAAAGTCAACATAAGCACTCTTTTTGCTTATTTTCAATTTCTGAGCTTATTACTGGATGATTTTTCATGAGACTTAATTTCCCGTCCTTTTTATGAGCTTATTAACAAGAATTTTCACTAAAATCTGGTTGTGTAAGTCTAGTTTTTCTTGTAGCTTATTGTGTGCTTATTGGATTTAGCTTATCAGCTTTTTAGTAACTTTTAGCCAATTTCCTTGGATAGGTCTAGCTTAAATATGATTTTAAGTTGTTTGCAACTTGTTTGGTCAAAATTGGTTGAGAAATAAGCTCAAACGAGCTTATTGAAGTTAGTAACCCGTTTTTGGTAAAACGTTTTGAAAAATTGCATTAAGGTCCTTTTATAATTAGTCAGTTTATAAGCTTGGCTAATCTTTCAAGTTTTTTAGGTTTTGCAAAAAAACAGTCCTTGCACTTTCAAGTTTGTTCAAATTCAGTCAGGAAGTTTCAATTTTGTTGAGAGTTAGTTACTTGTTTGAACAATTTTCATTTTAAGTCCTCATAGTTTACTGTTTTTACACATTTAGTCCTTTTACTTGTTAGCTTTACATTTTTAGCATTTTAATTTCATAGAATTTACATTTCTAGTCCTTATAATTTATAGAATTTACATTTTGCATTTTAATTGAATAAAAAATGGTATTTGCACTGTGTTTTACATATAAGTAGAGGATATTTTTCATTTTTACAAGGCATTGTTTGAATTAGCAATAGAATATCCAAAAAACATTACCAACCAAGAAGAATTAAAAACCCGATCTTGTTAGGACTTTCAATTTGTTAAGAACTGAGAAAAACGAACTTCAACTATACACATTTCAGAATGCGGGTTATCGGTCTCATTGCCACGAAATTGGTCGGCACGAATGAGTGATTAAAGACCCGTCTTAATCTCAAAATGATCCACCAAAATAGCCGGCACAACGATTGCTTGCCCATACCCTTCGGTGGGTGCTCGGAGCAATTCCTCCATTGTTCGGTTATCGGCCATCTCTACACCAATAGGTGGAAGCTCGGGTTCCACTATTCGTTGTTGACGATTTCTATTTCTACGAGGAATATTTTCAAGCCTATTAAAATCAATCACAAGTCGAGAAGAACGTAATTGCATACACTACAAAGACGAGAATTTAGAGGATTGAAGAAAAGAAATTAGACAAGAAGAAGATTATTTTTGGTATCTTATTTGGTATTGCTCAATCAAAAATGATCGACAAAAAACAAGGAATAAGGATAACTACTATGGAAGTAAATTACCCTCGGTCGACATTGAAACGATAGGTGAAAACCTAAACGTCTCGAGGTTCAATAAGTAAACTACAAAAAATAAGATTTAATACTACTTGAGTTGGCAAACCAATATTAGGCCGTCCCTCTCAATATACGCACAAGCAAGTGGGGAAACGAGGTGGCACAAAGCACTTAAAAACCTTTTTCCTTAGACGGCCTTTTATAGCTCGTCGCCTTATACCTACCTTATAGTTTGTATAAATCGAGTTCAAACTTCAAACTTCTACGTAATACAGTATATTAATCACAAAAAACGAGAAAAACGATACATACTATAATAATAGAAAATAACAAAACTTTCCGAGGACGGAAAGGGTCTTCAAATCAACGATCAACAAATCTCCACAAAACGAATCGTACACAAGATCCCCGGCAGCGGCGCCAAAATTTTTGATGTGATCGTGATAGTATATGTGATAATTAGATACGTTATAGGGTAAATTGGTAAATTACCTATAGGAAAAAGTAATAGACTAAAATTACCAAAAACGAATTCAATTAAACATGTGGATGAACCAAGTTCGTTGTACACGAAGATCTTATGAATTTGAGACGTTTTGATTTGATTTGGACAATTGATTCGAATTGGTTTCGATTTTTAACTAAATTAATTCTACCAATTTTTAACCTAAAGTGCACGAATCTTAAACCCAAAATTATTTTAATCTAAAAACAATTACTAAAAACTTAAAGCTATTATAAAAATTAAACTACTTAAAAATCTATTAAAAATTAACCTTTCAAATTAAAATAACTCTTACACTATTTTTAAATCTATTTAAAAATACTAAATTATTTGAAATCTAAATTATTTAATAAAACTACTAAATAAATTTAACTAAAATGAAAACTATATTTAAACTATTTAAAAGAAACTGGCAGTCAAATCTGTTGACTATATTAAAGATGAAAATGGTATTAAAACATAAAAAGTGAGCTAGCTCAGATGGGTGACGCGTTGGGTGATATCCGTGAGGTCACGGGTTCGAGTCCCATGGAGGACTAAATTTTGTAATTAATTTTTTTTTGTGATAATAATTTTTGGACAAATAAACTAATAACAGATAGTTACATCAGTTTCCACTATGCGTATAGATAACTGATGAATATAGACAGCTAAATCAACAATTTAAAAGAGCTCAGTTATAGCTATACTTCTATTATCAGTTAAACCAAAGAACAAAAGCTAATAAAAAAGAAACAAAAACAGAATTAATTATATAGAAATTCAAACTCATTAAAAGCCAAAAAACCATAATATATCAGAAAAAAAAACTTCTACAAGAGGAAATATTAAACAGACTAAGAAACAATCAGTTTTACCACTAAATTCACACCAGTATTATCAATAGACTAGTGAGAAGCTGACAACTAAATAACTCAACCAAAACAATCAAAAACTCAGTTCAAATATAGATCCAGCAATATCCTGATTAAGACTCATCAATTCAGTGTACATTTATCAACTAGAAACCTCAACATTCTATACCAGAAGTTAACCAGATTTTTGACATACTCTTTAATTCCAGCAGATTAAACATCAGTAATATATATCAGATTAAATTCTTCAAATCAAAATATCCAAACTCATTAACGATCTTAACTAAAATCTCAGTTTATGAAATAAAAAACGAACAGATTAAACCCATTACACTAAGCAGACTAAAAATACAAATAGGATAGACAAAGCTAACACAAGTCTTACTAAAGCTTAATCAACTTAGCAGATTAATTCAATCTCTAAAAAGCATAAACATGGCAAATCCATAACATACCATATCTAACACAATTCAATAACATCAACAAGACTGCAACAAAATCAAACTCACAGTTCTAAAATAAATTCTTAAAAACTTAAACAAACTAAATAGAAATAAGAGAACGAAACCTTTTGAAGAAACCTTTGTGACGAAGCGCAGCGCTGAGCTGGCTTAAAAACTAAACGACATCACCATCATCGAATCAAAAACCATTCGAGTCCATTCTCAGACTTGAATCAAACAGAAACATAGACCTCGAACCACCATATATAAAAGTCAACCAGCCTCCAAATGAACCGGTCGTTCTATGGAAACTGAACCATTTTTACAAATCAAACCAGTAGGGTTTGATTTCTAATCCAAATCTCACTTTTAACCTATTTGATTCAAGCTATTGTTTCAGCTTAATCAAACAAGCTTTCATATTATAATGACAAAAATAAACAGTAAGTCAATATTATAAAATTTAACAGTTAAAAATAATTGAAATAACAAAGAGATTCTCAAATTAAATTTTATTAAATCATCGAAAAATTACAAAACTATCAAATTGAAAATACAATAGTTCCTACTTCTATTTTAGCATTATAACAGTAAAACTAAAAAAAGGTTGAAAAATACGGAGATATGGGAGGGTTTTTATAGGCTAACCCCCAACCTTCTTGGTGAGGTTGTTGAAGGAGATTCTTCACTTGTGGCCATCGATCTTTCTAATCTTCTCTCTCATCTTGATCCTACGGTTGAGATGAGCCAACTAGCACACGGATCGCCAACGTGGCATCCGAGTGTGCTAGTTGTGCTAGTTTGGAGATGAGGTGTTTCCTTTTCATTGGTGGATTAGGCTGGATGAGCTGTCTCTACCAATCATATGATGCCACGAAATTGATTCCTTCCATCCTCTCTTCCTTAAAACTTGGGAATAAATTCCCCATACGTGTGAATGACTCGTGTGAATTAAAAGCCCCAGTTTCTATTGAACAATTTTATTTTATTAGGGTTTGGAACAGTATAGGTTGTGTCTGGTTTATAGTTTGGGTGAAGTGAGGTGAGAGAGATGCAACATAGAGAGTATCGAAATTTTTATAAGTGAGATGAAGGTAAAAAAACGTGTGTGAGTGGGGAATTATATGGGACAGAATGTGAGTGGATAACAGTTTGACTGTTTGTGAGTTATAAAAAACTCAACAATCGTTCATATAATGTAACAAACCCTAAGCCCAAATCGTCTCACAATTTACACTCCCAAAATGGGCCTTGGAGTCCTCATAAATCCTTTATGTTGAAATGAATTGGGCTTTTGACCCAAATGCAATCCGTTTACTTCTTTTATGTTTAGATTTGTAAATGGGCTTCTTTATTGAAATTAATAATCCTCCATTAGCCTAATAATTAAACCCATTAGCAATTGTGGGATCCATAAGCCTTTTAAACTCCATAAATGATGAAATCCGCTAAAAATGAACTCGTTATTAGCTTTGTCGATCTTTTTCTTCAAACTCGTGTCGTTTTCGCTGGTTTTCGTGAACTTGGTACCTACACACATCAAACACCAAAACAAACATATACAAGGCATTTTTCAAACATTTTATGCATTTTAAACTCGTTTTAAGATACAAATGATATGAGTAATTACACTCATATCAGCCATCAAAGTTTTCTCACAGTCTAAGAGAGAAAGAAGGGAGCTTTATTATATGTTGCTTAGATGTCATCAAGGAGGTTGGACTTTTCAGAAGTTGCAGGAATTATCCTTTGATGAATTGAAGTATAAGGCTTATCCTATTTGGGCAAGAGTGCAAGAGATGAACACTATCAGACTTCTTTCAGATGAAAGGAAAGAAGAACTTGCAGAGGAGATGGAGATTCAAAGGGCTATGATTGTTCCAAGACCATTGAAGAAGGGAGTTCCACTTGAGTTTCCTTCAAATTTGAATAGAGTGAATCCCAGTGAAGCTGTTAGTAGAAAGAGTATTAAGCTCTCACCCATGGAAGCTTCACATATGGTAAAAGTATTACCTCATGATTCCAGAAACCCTATCATTAGTTATGAAGAAGATGCAAGTGGGTTTTGGATGATTGGCAGATATGGGAAAGAGGTACATACTTTTACTACTCTTATGTCTTTGTTTGCAAGTTTAGATAGGGAAGACTTGGCAGACCTTTGGAGGTTACTGTTGGCCAAGTATGAGACTGAAGCACCTACTTCAGTCAATGGAATAAAGCTTTGGTCAACATTTAAGAGAATGTGTGCACCAGAAGAAGAAGATCCAGTTTGGAAGGATCTTGAGGATGATATCAGTGGACTTCAATGGCGTCTATATTCAGCAGCTAGTGTGTATCATTTGAGTTCTACAAAGTTTTCTGAGTATCTTCTTGTGAATGCTGAGTATCCTATGTCTAAAGAAGTTTTGAAGAAAATGATGACAACACAGCTAGAGATAGACTACTCAAGTGACGTGGCCAAATATTTGATTAGATATGTTTATTTCCAATTTGATAAGATTTGTAAGAATCCTCCTAGTTCTTAGTTTTTATTCGAAAACTTGATTACTAGAGTAGATATCAAGTTTAGGGGAGGATTGTTGGGAATAAAATGTAGCCAATACACTTGGACGCTGACAAGAGCAATCTGGACGTTGTTAAGAAGAAATCAAGCGTTGACAGGACAAGCGTTGACAGGAAGAAGTCAAGCGTTGATAAGAAGAAGTCAAGCACTAATAGAAGACTTAGTATACACGTATTATGTTTCTAGTATGTTTCTAGTAAAGATATGATCGACAATGTATTTCTTATGTTTATCTTTACCTAAAGTAGCTGATACGTAGAATCTTATACAAGGCTCCTTATTCTATAAAAGGAGGCCTTTAGGTTTTAGTTTAATATACGTTTTTAACACTTTCATTGTACGCAAGTTCGATTTATCAATCAAAGTGAAAGTTTGGTTTATCTTGTTTGTGTGTTCTTGTTTAAGTATTAATTTCGCATAATACTTGAATTGTTACATATACAACAAAGTTTCTCTACGTGTTTAACTTGATTTAATCTCGTTTACACAAGCTAAATCGATCTAAGTTTGGGACCAACCTATGTCCTCGATGGGATAGTTTACATGGATGGAAGGATTGAGGGTGATCTTAGTCTCTTGTGGTTGTGAAGAAGATTCAGCAGCCATTGATGTTTGTTGTGTGTTTTTTTTGAAAAGAGAGAGAGTTGTGTGTGTGTTTTTTTTTAAGTTTTTGCAAATGATATGAATCATCATTCTTCAAAAGATATATGTAAACACCTTTTTAAACCAAGTTGTGAAATTTTTTAAAACATTTGAAAAGAGAATGAAACTTTTAGGGTTTCTTTTGAACAAATGGCACAAACTCTCTCATTAATGTTCTGAAAAAGGTGATGATTTTCTGTTGCTTTGAACAGTGAAACGCCTCATTGTGTCAGAAAATTGTTGACTGTGATATGAACTCTTGATATTTCTTAAATAAACAATTGACACCTTTTGAAAGAATGTTTTGTATTTATTCTCAAGAAATTTAATGCCATTTACTCCATTGAGTCACATGATTGATTTGTTTTAAAAGTTGTTGCTTAGATATGCTGAAGCTGATGGTTATACTTGTAAGCTTCAGTGCTTCAGATGAGGCGACAAAACCCCATATACATGTTCACATAAGTGAACAAGACATATGACATTGCACGCTCCTCTACTCAGGCCTAGCTACTCATTTGTATTAAAATTTTGTTCAGCATTGCTGAAGGAATCTTTTGATGACGGGTGATTTATTTGTTTAGCTTCAGTGAATCAGATAAGGCGACAAAACATCATATACACAATCACATAAAGTAAAATAGACACATGACATTGCACACTCCTTTACTAAGACAATGCAACTTAACATTAATCAAAATCTTTTAAGAAATGCTGAACCTTCAGGCTTCTTCAGTGAATGCTGAAGGTTCAGGTTTTGTATCATCAATGTTCAGCATACCAAGCTCCATTATAAATCTTTTGAAAGTTGGTTCATCCAATGGTTTGGTGAAGATATCAGCCAATTGGTATTGAGTGGGGATGAAATGTAATTCAATGTCCCCTTTCACAATGTGATCTCTTATAAAGTGATATCTGATATCAATGTGTTTTGTTCTTGAGTGTAGGACTGGATTATTGGATATTGCAATAGCACTAGTGTTATCACAAAAGATTGGTACCTTTTCATATTCTATGTCATAATCAGCCAGTTGGCTTTTCATCCAAAGAACATTGGCACAACATCCAGCAGCTTCCACATATTCAGCTTCAGCTGAAGACATGGCAACTGTTTATTGCTTTTTAGCACTGCAACACACAAGTTTGCCACCTAGCAATTGGCAGGCACCAGAAGTGCTTTTTCTTTCCAAATTGCAACCAGCATAGTCAGAATCTGAGTACCCCTTTAGATCAAAACATGAGGATTTGGGGTACCAAAGACCTAGACTTGGTGTACCTTTTAGGTATCTGAAGATTGTCTTAACAACAGTAAGGTGTGATTCCTTTGGATCTGCTTGGTATCTTGCACAACGGCATGTAGAGAATTGAATGTCAGGTTTGCTTGCAGTTAAGTACATGAGTGACCCAATCATAGCTCTATACTGAGTCTCATTGACTGATTGTCCAATGAGATCAGGTCCTAAGTTGTTAGGGGTACCATTAGAGTCTTCACTGAAGCACAATTGATATCATACTTCTTCAGCAGATCCTTGACATATTTTTCTTGATTGATGGAGATACCTTGGTCAGATTGTTTAATCTAAAGACCAAGGAAGTATGTGAGTTCTCCCATCATACTCATCTCAAACTTGCTGGTCATAAGCTTGGTAAATTCTTTGCAAAGTTTCAAGCTTGTAGAACCAAAGATTATGTCATCCACATAAATTTGTACCAGAATGGTGTCAGTTTTAGATTTATAGATGAACAAGGTGCTATCTATTTTTCCTCTGACAAATTTATGTTCAATGAGAAAAGTTGAGAGAGTTTCATACCATGCTCTTGGAGCTTGCTTCAGTCCATACAAAGCTTTGTAAAGCTTGTAGACATGATTTGGGTATTTACTACTCTCAAAGACAAGAGGCTAGGTAATATAAAATTCTTCTTTTAGGTCACCATTTAGGAATGCACTTTTGACATCCATTTGGTAGATTATGAAGTTCATGTAAGTTGCATATGCAAGGAAGATTCGTATGGCTTCCATACGTGCAACTGGAGCAAAGGTTTGATCAAAATCAACACTAGGATCTTGATTGAATCCTTGGGCCACCAGCCTAGCTTTATTTTTAGTCACTACATTGGTTTCATCTCTTTTGAGCTTGTAAACCCATTTAGTGCCAGTGGTTGATTTACTATATGGAAGAGGAACCAATTTCCAGACTTTGTTTCTTTCAAATTGATTGAGTTCCTCTTGCATGGCATCCACCCATCCAGGGTGTGTGAGTGCTTCAGAAACCTTTGTAGGTTCAATTTCTGAGAGAAAATTTGCATAAAGGCATTATCAAGATGAAACAGCACTCACTTTCTTTGCCAAAGATCTAGTGACTCTACCTTCACCAGGATTACCTATTATGTTCACCAGCTGTATGTGACTATTTTGAGTCCAAGATTTTTGTGGAGCTGGAGAATAGGTACTGGTATCATGATTAGAGCTAGAACTTAGAAGTCCATGACATGGACTTGGACTTGGAATGTCTCTAGTGTCTACTGAAGGATATTCAGTGGACAAGGGTTCAATCATTGGAGGACTTCATTCTTGGTCAGAAGAAGCATATCCAAGACTTAATTCCCTAGAGATGATAGGAGAGCTTTGAGCAAGGGGCTCAGATTGTTCTTCAGCAGCTGCATATGATTGATCATTTTGATCATGTGTGTCAGCATGCTGATTGTTTTGAGACTGACCATTTTGGTCATTTGTGTTTTCTTGCTGATCATTTTGATCATTTTGAGATTGATCATTATTTGATTGACAGCCATCGGTATGTGATACTGAAGGATTTCCTTTTGTAGAACTTGTCATATCTTCAAATTGATCAATATGAGGGACTGAATTACTTGTTTGATATTTTTGAGAAGGCTCATAATGATTAAATTCATCAGATGGATAATTTTGAGATTCATGTATATGAAGTTCATCATCTGATGGATTTGTAAAAGTGAGAGCTTCAGAACTTTCATTGAATGTGATGTGATAGGTTTCTTCAATATATTGTCTTCTTGTGTTGAAGACTCTGTATGCTTTAGATACTAGGGGGTATCCAAGAAAATAACCATCATCAGATTTGTTCATCAAGCTTTCCAAGGTGATCCTTGTGATCGTGAATGAATACTGGACACCCAAACACATGTAGGAATGAAATGTTTGGAATTCTCCCCTTGAAGACTTCATAGGGAGTCTTCATGTGTCTCTTCACAATAATGGATCTAGTTTGAGTGTAGCAAGCAGTAGCTAGAGCATCAGTCCATAAGTGCTTAGAGAGAGCAGATCCAGCAAGCATTGTTCTTGCTGCTTCAATCAAAGTTTTGTTCCTTCTTTCAGCCACACCATTTTGTTCAGGTGTGTAAGAAGATGAGAAATTTTTGGGAAATTCCTTTGTCATCACAGAATTTGATCAGTGAGTGATTTCTGAATTCAGTGCCATTGTCAGTTCTGAGTTGTTTGACATGAGTGTCATTTTGGTTTTCAACTCTTTTGATGAATGACATAATGGCAGCTAGTGCATGGCTTTTCTTTGTCAGAAAATATACCCAGGTGTACCTTGAGTACTCATCAACAATGACAAGTGTATATTTTTCATGACAATGGCCCTAGGTGATACTGGGCCAAATAAGTCCATGTGAAGCAAATGAAGACTTTCTTTGATTGAGAAAGTTTGCTTTGTTTTGAAACTGGCCCTATGGTGCTTCCCTTTTTCGCATGTTGAGCATGGTTTGTCCTTGGAGTAGACAAGTGAGGGAAGACCAATAACAAGATTTTGTTTTACCTGCACAGTTATTGTTTTGAAATTGAGATGTGAGAGCCTCTTATGCCAAAGCCAATTGGTAATATTGGAAGCTTTATCAAAGAAGCATGTCTCCTGAGTAGAGTTCATGTACATGACATAAACATCTTTGACTCTTGGAGCAATCATCACAATTTCATGATTGGAGTTGAAGATTGTACCTTTTTTGTCATCAAACAACACAAGATACTTTGCATCACAAAGTTGACTTATGCTGACGAGGTTGTGCTTCAATCCATTTACATATGTTACCCTTGAGAATACTATACCATTGCATTTTACTGAACCAAATCCTTCAGTAGTAGCTGATGAGTTATCACCAAAAACAACTTTAGGACCTTGTTCCTCCTTATACTTGTGCAGATAACTTTTGTTGCCAGTCATATACCTTGAGCAGCCACTATCTAGGTACCAAATAGGCTTCCTGAGATCACACTTTTTGATTGTGACATTGACCCATTCTCCATTTCTGGCACTTTCTCTGGTGACAACATTTGACCTTGCCCCTTCATCATCATCAAGTGCCATTAACACCTTTACATTTACCAACTCATCGCCATCTGAAGAAACATCTTCTTCATCCCATTCATATGCTTCAGCAACAAGTCCTTTGTTCTTGTCTTGCTTGGGGTTCTTGGATGAGGAGCTTTCAGTACTCATTAAGTCTAATCTTGTCTTGATTTCCCTGTATTTGGCCTCAAAGTCTTTTATAGGCCTGAGTTCAACCCTGCTTTGCTGAAATGGAGTAGAAGCAATTTGTTTTGGTTGAAATGATGATTGACTAGTTGGTCTTGATTGAGCTGGTGAGGAATATGAAGGGAGAAATGTTTTTGAATAACAATCCCTAGCATAGTGACCAGTCTTCCCACATTTGTAGCATTCAGTGTCAACTGAAGCTTTTGTGGAACTAGAGAACTTGCCTCCTTTCTTAAAGAACCTTCTAGACTTGGCCAGGAGTGCTCTTTCATGAAATTCCTCTTTGAGGTCATTCAGATATTCCTCACTAGATCTAGTATCTTCCTCATCATTAGGACTATCTTGGTAGTCTTGAATGACAGCTTCACTGAAGAAGGCTGTGGACAAGGGTGTAGCAATGGTTAATGCTTTACTCTTGCTTGAGCCTTCATAAATCCTATCAACTAGGTTTTCTTCATATTTTAGTTTCCCAAAAAGAGAGGCTAGATCACAATCTTTAATGTGATTAGCATTTCTCAAGCTTTGGCAGAAACTGAGCCACTTCTTTGGCAATGCATTAACAAAAACTGTGTTGATTTCAAGTTTTGAAAACTCAACACCACCATTCACAAGTTCATTCATCAGTGCTTTGTATCTGGTGAATGTCTGTGTGAGGGTTTCCCCTTCTTTGTGCTTGAAGGTGTTGTATTGAAGCTTTAAATCCATGATTCTGGTTTCTTTTACATCAGAGGGTCCCTCATGGTAAAGAATAAGGTCCTCCCATGTTGATTTGGGTGTTTTTGCAGTTTACAACAGAATTCATTTGGTCATCTGGGAGTACAGACATGATGAGACTTTTGAGACGCTGATTAAGGTTAGCAGCTTTTCTCTCATCAGCAGTCCATTGTACTTCAGGTTTTTTATTGTCCCCAACCATGGGAACAAAATGACCATTTTCAATGATTACAAGGAATTGAGGTTCAATTCCAACCATGTGGACAAGAAACCTTTTCTTCCAATTTGTAAAGTTGGCTACCTCTAGTACAGGAGCAGCGTTGAGTTGGCCACCCCTATATTCTAAGGTTTGTTGTATAACTTGAGCCATTTTGGATCTTGAATTGAAAACTTTTAAATGAGCAGTTTAATAAAATAAGAGTTTAACTAATCAAACTGCTCTGATACCACTTGTTAGTCCCTAGTAATTCGATATTACTTATTATCTTAAGTAATAACTATTACTTTGACTCAAGTGTGTTGTTTTAACATACGATAAGAACTATGAAAGATTAAAACTTATAGTTCATTTAAAACGTATAATCAATTGTTTGCTCATATATCCGGCACCACAATCGCGTCATCGTTTCCTTCAACGTGAGATTGGAGAATCTCAATCATTGGTCGATTATCCGTTGCCATCGTGTTGTTCAAAGCGCGATTCTCGGGATCGGCTTGAATGACGGTATTTTTGTTTTTCTTCTTCTTCTTTTTGGAAGAATTAGAAGTATTTGATACACCAATCGGTATGTATGTACGCACGCGAGTGCGCATACAATTAAAACTTGGAATGAGATAGGAAACCTCGGTCGACTTTGAGAGGAAAAGGATTATCCCTCCCGAGGTGCAATATGAAAAAGCTACAAAAATATATACTTAATACTAATTGAGTTGGCAAACCATTAATCGGTCGTCCCTCTCAATATACGCACAAGCAAGCGGGGAAACGAGGTGGCACAAAGCACTTAAAAACCTTTTTCCTTAGATTGTCTTTTATAGCGCGTCGCCTTATACCCACCTTATAGTTTGTATATATCGAGTTCAAACGTCTTACTAGTATTTATCTATTTTGCCCTTTTTCCTTGTTGTGGATTCGAATACAATAGTTAGGTGATGAAATCCCAACTAAGGCCTTATTTGAAAAGTAGGTAAATTAATTGTGCTACGTAATATAATATAGTAAATGAAAAATCTTTTTGTATTTTTTTTTGAAATATATATATTCACAATAAAAATGAAAGAAATCGAAATAAGAAAAATAACAATAATACGTAATATTTTTGGTGTAATACTTTTAGGAAAAAGTATTAGTTTTTGATTTTTTTAATTTTTTTTGGTGCAAATCTTAGGAAAGAATTTGCTTTTGTTGATCTTTTAATTTTTGTTGTATTTTTAAGTTTTTGATTTTTTTTGTGTTTTTGATTTTTTGCAAAAAAATTAACGTTCAAAATGAACGGATCCCAAAATCTAAACGTCTCACGAAATCGTCAATCGTAACGAGCGAAGCGGCAGCGGCGCCAATTTAATGTATGAATTTTTCAATTCTTTTTAATCTCTATTTTTCGTTTGCCTCGGCTCACTCGAATTGATATCAAATTAAACGTAAGACTAATTGTTTTTGGTAAAACGTATTTTATTGGTATTTTTTTAAAACTAAAAACTATTTAATATTAATAAAAACTAATTAATCTAATTAAAAGAAATAATACTTGATTAAAACTAATTAAACTATTTTAAGACTATTAAAATAAATTTGAAGACTAATTTAAAATAAAACTTGAATCTAATTAATTTTATGTAACTAAAACTTTTAATGTAAAAGAAATCTATTTAAAACTATTTTTTAAAATATAACTAAATTAATTAAAAACTAATTTTATATAAAATCTATATTAAATAAAATTTAAACTAAATTTAAAAACAATTAAAATTTATAAAAGTAATTAAAATATTTTTATTTTTATATTTTTAAAACTTTATAAAAGAAAACTTTTTAATAAAAATTAACTAAATAAAACTTGTAATAAAACTATTTAAATGAAACTGAGAGCCAAAAGGATCCTATATTAATTAAATGATTTGTAATTAAACATAAAAGAAAGACTAGAAAAAATGGTAGAGCTCGTGAACACCCGTTTAAGTGAGAATTGTTCCGCGATTCTTCTCAAAGAGCTTCCCGAAAAGCTAGGAGATCCCGGACGATTCGTGTTACCTTGCTCGTTTCCTCAAATTGATGATTGTATGGCTTTAGCGGATCTCGGCGCTAGCATCAATCGTATGCCACTCTCGGTATGGAAACAATTATCAGTACCCGACCTTGTACCGACTCGCATGACTCTCGAGTTAGCTAATAGAACTCTCGCATACCCCGTTGGTATTGCCGAATATGTTTTTGTTCTAGTTGGTACATTCACTTTTCCCGTGGACTTTGTCGTCGTCGACTATGAGATGAATCCTCGTATTCCGTTAATACTTGGTAGACCATTCTTACGATCCGGAAGAGCCTTATTTGATGTAGCCGAAGGGGAGTTAATTCTTAGGATTAGGGATGAACAACAAGTTTTTAAAATGGGAAAAATCACAACAAAATCAAATGGAAAAGAGTCGGTCAATATGATTGATGTTCTTAATTATGATAATGAAGAGATTTTTATTAATCCTTTTGGAATTCAAAAGTCTACTCAAAATGATTTTGTGATAACTTCATCCCTTCCCTTAGAGTCTCAAATTTTTGAAACTCCTATTTATGATACCTATAGTGATGACACTTCTTTAAGTGATCGCACTATCTTCGGTTTAGACGACCTATCTTTTGACCCACCCACTTTTGACCCACCCATTTTTGATCAACCAATCTTTGATACTTACGATAATGACACTTCTTTAAGTGATCTCATTAACTTTGATGACCCACCCCATGATCTTAATTCACCTCATATCCCTATGAGTGATTCTTCCATGGAGACTCCTTTTGACTTTTATACCCCAATTTTAGAAGTCATGACTTTTGAGGAAGATCCTCCACTTTTAGAGATCATTCCTACTTTAGAGGTTATTCCACTTGAGGAGGATATATATATCTTTCTAAATACCTATTTTCCTCACGAGGATGAGTTTTCCTATGACTCTGATGATACTTATGTTTTCACATCGAGTTTGGAAGAGGACGACTTTCCCACTTTGGATTATGATGATATTTTGAGCTTAAATGTCAACACCTCTTGCTATTTTCCCGTTAAGGAACCGGTATTTGATCCCGGAATAGAGACTTTTGTGCTTCCATTGCCTTATCACCATAACACCTTTCCACGTAAAAATTTTTTGACTAAGGGTACCCCACTTTTCTTTACCTTGTGTGATTCTACCACCTCGGGGTTTATTTCCTTTCGTGATGGAAATTATGTGTTTGACCCGGGTAGATTTTCATGGGGTATTCCTTATATGACTTTGTTTCACCCCTTTATCATGGAGAGATTTTCCTCCCTTGGAAATCTCGGTTTTTCCCATGATTTTCCCATTTGAATGATGACATTCGGGAAATCGAGTCGAGCTAGAGACTCGTGATAAATAAATCAAGCATCGTATAACTAGGTCAGTTTTTTACCTTTTCCATCCTTTCCAACCTTTTTCGCCTTCACCCATGTCCACCAATAAGTGTAGGTGGAGCCAAGTATGTTGTTTGTGTTGTGATGTTGTGTGCAGGGACATGTGCTTTAATGATCCACTTTTGGTGTTTTTGACGCGACCCGTAATCCCGTGTTTCCCGTGTACCTGGTTCCTTCGATAAGTTTTTGCTATTGTGATTCATACTTGTATATAAATAAAACGAATAAATATAATCACTTTAGTTGTCTCTTCCTTAGCTCGATTTTAAACAACGTACTCAATGTCCTAAGTTTAGGGGAGTTTATTCTCCCACATGCTTAAACATTGAGGACAATGTTTATATTAAGTGTAGGGGGGACTTCTATCGAATTTTAGTGGGCTTTTCATGAATTTGACCTTATTTAACCGAAAAAATTAAAAAAAATTTCAACGTTTTTCAAATTTTTGATCTATTTTGGCCTAGTAGTATTTTCTTTTATTTTCTTTCCTTTTATCCGCATCATATGAATAAATTCCATTTCAAGAATAAAGTAAAAAAATAAATAAATGAATAAAATGGTTTTAACAAGTTTAGATATCTTTGATATATTAGGCCCATCGTGAATATTTTGACTCAACCCGAGTTTGCTTATCCAAGTTTACTCTAGCTAGTATCCTTAACCATATGGACCTTAATTGGTTTATTAGGCTAAGCATCCACGAGTCTCATTCCTTGAGATTTTAAATTGTAGAGAACAAGAGATGATAGAGTTGATAATAAGTTTAAGGGTTAACTCTTATTTATATGAGTTTTTGTGGCTCTTTCTTCCCGCTTGTATATTTAGTTGCTTAATAAATGAGGATTTTTGCGGTGTAGATTCGATATCTTAGCTCTTAGCCAAATCTTTATTCTCCTTGTAATTAAAGCATGAACACATTGAGGGTGCCAGCGTTGTGGACTTCCGACTAAGGTGGCTCATAACCACTAAGTAGGAGGTATTCAGACCATGGGACCGCGGAATTTGGCCTACTATATATATCATAAATAAAGAAAGAATAAGATTAAAACATGACCTCAAGGAGCCTTAGGGTGTGGGGCATGTAGCACGAACCTTGTCATTAGAGCCTTAGGGTGTATGGCATGGTAAGTGTTGAATAAAAATTGATCAAAATATCAATTCCCTTGTTTATCGTTCCAGGAGCCTTAGGGTGTAGACAATAGATGAGGAGCATTTTTACATCTTAAAGAGCCTAAGGGTATATGATGTGAACTTGCTAAACTCCACATAAAGTCTACATGACTTTGGAGGAATAATTAATAAGTAGTACTATTGGCCAAATTTTGGATCCGGGAATTTATTCCCCAAATCGTGTTAAATCATCCTTGATGTGGGCTTACTTTAGTGACAACGTTTTTGAGGACGAGGTTAGGTTTTGATTGTCGGGTTTGCACCGTTTTGCCTTTATTTTTTGACTAATAATTATCAAATAAGTTAAATGAGCCTACGGGTGAATGACAATCAATAAAATCTAGAGATACAACGTAGGAATTAGAGGAAGAGTATTACACAATTGTCTTATATAAGTGATTTTAACCTAAGAACTTATGGTAAACAATGATCTCGTTTTTAAGCTTGGTATGGGGAACGTGAAACTTGAGGGTGATTAATATTCATGACACCAAAGCCCTAATCTAAGTCTTAGATTTCTTTACGAGTTTCTTCAATCAAATAATTTCCAAGTTAATAAATTGTTAAAACTTTTGTCTCCTTTTAAATTTTTATCTTTTCATCGTAGTAGTATTAGTATATCTTAATAAAGGCCATGATGGATTAAATATGAGAAAAATGTAACTTTATGCTTCAAAATAATGCATTGCATGGGGTCATTGCAATGGTCAAGTATAGGGGATTAATAAGTGTGTAAACACTTATCCTTTTACCACTAAAATCAAGGAAAAACAAGACCTAATCATGTGTTTAATATCGTAAAAGTCGGAATTACGCGTGGTTTTGTGTTTTTGTGTGAAATAGGTACAAAATATCAAAAGAAAAGAAAAAACAGGATTTCAAGGTCAAATGTTGAAGAAAAGTCCAAGAAAAAGGCGAAGACAAAGTCAAAAGACAAAAAGAGTGCCAAAGATCACGAAGACCGGCAAAATCGACACGATTTTGAATAAATGATCAACAAAGCCAAGAAAGAGTTCATTTTTAGCGGATTTAATCGTTTATGAAGATTTTGGGCCAAGTGGGTCCCACATTTTGGTATTGGGCCCAAAAACCCATTAATGGATTTTAGGTACTTTCTTTTGGGTCAAAAGGCCCAAATGACCCAAGTCTTATTGATATAACATACGAATGGAATGTTTACTTGGGCCAAAAGCCCATTCATGAAATAAAAAGAAATGGAGGGATTATTTTATCACAATATGGGCCGGTTTAAAAAAGGTGAATAAGATTAAACGTTTTGGTCAAGTTAAGCATTAACTCCCACACACACGTTATTTATTTACCCACCCTCACATTACCCAAAGTCTTTCGATAATAACAAGAAACCATTCACCCCCTTTCAGCTCCTTCTCTCTCAAACACAGCCACCATTTTTACTATTTACCCAAACCCTAAAAACACAAATCACCCAATTAAAATTGGGGCGTTTGCTTCACTCGTGTGATTCACACGAGTCCCAATTAATTCCCCCAAGAATCGGAGAAGAACACCAAGGTGGTGGTCCTCATCTCAATCCGACGTGGTCCTTTCTCCTGATTTTATTGGCTGTGACAACCAATATTCACCAATCCTCCAATCAAATGATCTCAAGTCATCCTTCGAAAACACAACTAGCACATATGCATGCCACGAGGGCAATCCGCGTGAGATTGGGTGTGTTTTCCATCATTGAGCAAGACAGAGAAGAAAAGTGAAGAAAAGAGCGGCTGGGATTTAATTCCTTGCTCACCAAGATCATGAAGAAGGTTTCTAGGGTTTTCCTATAAAAACCCCCTTCAAATCTATAATTTGTGTGCCTTTTTTATTTTATTTTATTTTATGCAAAATTAGATTAGATTTAAATTGTAATATTCTTTTCAGTTTTGTAATCAAGATTCAGTTATTAATAAAAATTATTTTTTATTTAATTCCTGTCTCTTATTATTTAAAGTTATTTGCAATTATTTTTATTCTGAATTTTGGATTAATTAATTTAAAATAAAAGTGGTATAAAATTTCCCCTACTGGGAAATTTCTTAAATCTGATTCGAAGGGTGTTATAGTTTCGATTACGTTGATGATTGGTTTTTTGGGGATGAATCGGTTTGATGATATGGTGGTGTGATTGATTCGGTCAAAAAGACGGCTCAGCGCCGCTCTTCGTCGCAACGGATTTTTCCACCAGGTTCATTCTCTTTTAATTGATTTTTGTTAATTTTAGATTTATGTTTGTTTAATTTTCTGCTTAATAATCTGCTTACGTTTGCGTTTAGATCTGCTTATGTTTATTTAATCTTGTGTTTGAATTAAGTTTGTTTGGATTTGCTTTACTTTTGGGTATAATATAATCTGCTCGTTTAGTTTTGATTATTTGGTATTAAGTTTGTTTGGAATCTGCTTTAAGTTTGATTATAGTCTGCGAGCTTGTTTTTAGTGTAACACCCCACCATGGCGGAATATAGGGCGTGACGTATGGATATCATCACAACAAATGGTGTCTCTTTAGAGAAAACTAAAATGCAAAAATATTGTCATAAATGGCGACACAAATGTCATGACAATATCTCAACAATGCAGGAGTCTAGGTAAGTAGGTAACAGTCCTACCTCTTACCCAAGACAAACAAATAACATAACCAAAACAAACATATGTGTGCCACAATATCACTTATTAAATGAACAAATAAAAACTAAGAAGGAACGGGGATGTCCTTCTAAATGCAATCCTAATGCATCCAAATCTAGCCACTTCTATCCTCAAGCTTAACCACATTCACACCTGAAAGAGACACTAAAACACGTCAACATAACGTTGGTGAGAGTCATAGGTTTAGACTCCAACGCCAAAACAAACCATAAGCTGTGAGTAACAACCAAAAGTTAAAAGAACGTATGGACAATGTGATACTAATATGCATTAACAAACTAACATTCAAGATTTAACTACTCAAACCAAAACTCAGGCTCCCAGCCATACCGAACACCATAATCCCATAGGCATCCAAACACCTATGAACCAAATCCCAATCCAAGGCTCCCAGCCTTAACAAACACCATGGTCCAATAGATGCTCACACATCTATGTACCTCCCCAAGGCCCCGCCTTGTCAACAACCCCTTGGTACCAAGTCAAAACATAAACAATCAAGAATCAACTAGCAGTTAATCATATAAGTATGCACACATAAGTCCATTACCAACGCCAAACATTCACAACATAATTTATAAATAACAACACAACAGTGTCTCTTCCATCCCATCTGGAAGTCAAATACAATAGTAAACATGGGACTATGAAACTCACCTGATTGAGCTTCCCCAAACATCCGCGTACTAGCAAAAAGCTAACAAACCAAAAACACATAATCAAAACATGAACCAAACACTAAAATGACTCATCAACCTATGATGGACATCTAACCTCCTCCCACATATATATCTCATATATATGCTCTAAGCATCTCATTACACCCCTCTATAAAGCCCTTAACTCGTTTTACTTCATAACACATCCCGTTAACATTTTGTCAAAAACAGTCCCAGTTTTAGGTCTCCAAACTATAAGCCAAACACCCACCTAAACACACCCATGATCTCTGTAAAGGGAATATTTATACCTTTACATATGTTAGCTAACACCTCCCACTTGCCCCAACCTTAAAGCTACTGTTAAGGCCCCGATATATATATATATATATATATATATATATATATATATATATATATATATATATATATATATATATATATATATATATATATATATATATATATATATATATATATATATATATATATATATATATATATATATATATATATATATATATATATATATATATATATATATATATATATATATATATATATATATATATATATATATATATATATATATATATATATATATATATATATATACTTTTGTCATTCCAGATTTACTGATTTTTAAACATACAAAAAGTTTGTTATGATTAAGGGGTCTTAACCTAAACCACAACCTTAGCCCAAGTGCAGATACTTATTACAATATATAAACCATCTCTCATGTTCGTTTGAAGATCCCAATGCAACCCTAAGTACCCCAAACAACCCAAAACTTAAAAAGAAAACAGGCTGAATTCAAAACTCCTTTGACCTCCGACTGTTGTAACTTGTTTTTGACCCACTTCCCATCCTCCAATTTAGTTCTCGTTTCTTGCATTTGAAAGCCACTTAAATTACCTTTTCAGGGATACTTGGATCGCAAAATAAGAGTTCATATAACTCCCGATATGATCAAAACAATTGACTCAAAATTCTGCCCGGTTTTTAAAAACGGGTTTAACAAAATTAACCTCATTAATTAACCCTAATCCCACTAATTACATGCCCTAATTTATGTAATCATTATAACACCATTAATATAACATTAATTTACTGTTTTTAAATTAAACCCTAACGTAAATCCATCATAAGATGATGTATACATGTTTAATTAAATAAGAACAAATATTAAAACAAGATTGTACCTTCAATTGATCAAAGATCAAGATTTTGAAAACCCTAATTTTTCTTCTTCTCTTTTTTTTTCTCCCCATGGCTGCGATTTTCCCCTTATTATTTTTATGAATCGTCCTTTTTTTTCACTGATATTGTTTTAGTACACCTTATGTACTAGTCCAAGCCCATTACAAACTTTCCTTTCTTTTTTTTTAATCGGCCTAAAACCGACTATATAGCCTTTTTTTTATTCTTTTTTTCTTTTTATTACTTATTATTATGTTATTGATAATACTTTAATTTACCTTAATTTATTTCAGCTCCGAAAACCTCCAAAACCTCAAAACCGTAAAACTAGTTAGTTTTTACGCGAATACCGTAAAAGACGAAAAATATACACTTTTATAAAAAAAATCTCAAATTTTGAAATAAACTTTATAACTAAGTCCTAAATGACTTAAAACCATCCCGAAAAATACTCCCGTGATTAAACACCTCATCCGAGACCTCAAAATGCTTACCGTAAATCGTAAAAATACGATTTTCTATAATACATATACGTATACGTGAAACCACTAAATATCAGCATCTCATTTCATAGTCACTACCATGTGAGCTCATGAACATGAAATCATCTCACATCGTTTCACTCACAAGGTACCTCGTACCGGAAACGATATCCAAACCACTATCTATACACTCCAATAAGCACATAAACACGTAAAGACACGTAACTAGCACAAAATAAAACTAAGTGACGAACCTCAAAACCAGGGTTGTCACATCACTCCCTCCTAATAGAAATCTCGTCCCGAGATTTACTCCTTAGGATCAAACACACAAACAACATATCACATGAGGATACTTGTTCTAAACGAACTCCCTCATTTCCACGTGAACTTTAGTTCAAGTTTCAAAATACCACATATACAAACCAAAAATAATTAAACTCATTTCCAAACTCTTGACCTCACAGTCAATAAAGCTTACAAGTGACTCTTTGATAAAACAAAGACTCTTATTAGCACAAATCCCGAATAACCGTACATGCAAAATGCATTCTCAAACAACCTTTACCAATCTTAATACATGAAATATATCATATATACCACTCATTTCCCTCAGGTAATCCTATGCTCATAAGCTACTGGTCCGATCTTTCCAAAGATCATAAATGGACCTACAAAACTCTACATCAACACTTCCATCTTTCCAAATCATACCACCCGTTACTATGGGTGAAACTCCCTACATAACTTTGTCACTAAATCTAGTGGTTTCCTCCTTTTCTACATAGCATCCCTTGTTGCTCTCATTCTGTCCACAAACACCATTACCACATTAGTAGCCTCTTTTACCAATTCTAGTCCACAATGGGGACAACTCACCCTATCCTTTCATATAGTGCCTCAAATGGCATTTATCGACTTCTAGTACGATAACTAACATTATATGAAAACTCAGCCATCGCTAACGAGTTTCCGAACTACCTCTAAATCAATCACCCATGCCCTCAGTGTAACACCTAAGGTTGTATAAATATCTCACTTGCCTATCCTTTTCCAGTTAGCTGGATATACTCATATCCAATCATGTTCATCAACTCCCTTTAGTCCGTATCCCAAACTACTTAAAAGTTCCAATTTCCTTACAAAGTGACCTATGACGGTCTTTCACATATCCATTAGTTCTTCCAATCCAAATCAACTTATGATCCATACACATCATCAAAAGGACGGTCATCTCAGTTAGACCAAGCCCTTCGTCCCTATGGCACATCACACCTATAACTCCTCATCCATTCGATTATCGATACTAAGCCTCCCAAACAATCAGTATAGGTCAGTGCCGTTTCCTTTTCCACACTACGACAGTATTAGCCTGCGTTGTGCTTTATTCTACTCATTAAACTCTACCAAAGTTTTACCTTCGGTTCCTATCTCGACCTATTTCATTCATGCTTCGCTTCTATACACACTTCCTTCTTCTTCCTCAACTCCTACCATACATCACGATGTGATGCTTCCCCTCGTTTCTTCCCTTGCCATAATCCTTCATAAGGCACTCCATACATATTAGGCTAACCTTTACGCAAAACCCTTGATTCCATCACATCCGTACGCAATTCTTCCAACTTCCCAACTACGTGACTTCTCATTCCTCTTGAAATAGGTGATGAATTAGTCAGTCTCAACTATCACCCAACTCTCATCATACTGAATCCTCCACCGCATTATGTATCCCTTCCACCAACTACGTCCTTACATCTCCCTTTCTAAACTACTCCTATCCATGTAGGAAGTATAGTCTACGTCCCTTTCCTCCCTACGATTGTCCAAGCCACGCAACATAAATGTTGACGTGTTCACTGCTTTAGACAACTCAACTCGTGCAACCTACATCCTTCATCCAAACCACTCTAATACGTCATCCATATAGTTCAAGTTCGTCTCAGCTTCACTTCATTCTTCTTATTCCATGTCTTATCAACCATGCTTGCCTTTCCCAGATGGTACTTGGCCATGCAATTTTCTTTCGTCACTTAACTCCACCCACCACCTTTGCCAAATGTTCAATCAAGATGATTGAATATGTGTTGGAGACGTTCATGATCCGTATAGATCATTCTCCACGTCTCCTACACCAAATGCCTCTAGCATTCTAGGCAGATATAACAGTCCAGCTCCATTAACTAAGTCTATCCAGTTCTTCCAAATCTTCAGTTCCTGCAACGTATAAGCGACCGCCATTCTTTGTCGTCCTCGTACGCGTCCAACTCCTTGATCCACGTATCGTCATGCTTCGCGAATTCATCCAGTCCTTCCGATAATGCCAAGATCGGCTCATTATCCAATCCACTTCTTCAGCCTCCAAAATGCTTCCTCATCCTTCTTCACTTCGCCCCTTGCTGGTTTCATGATATGCCATCATCTCTAACTACTCATCATGGTAAACTTAATACTAAAACTCACACTCAAAAATCTCACGTATAACTCCACTCCAAAACCAACACATAATTCGCCTCACTCTCCTTCTCAGATTTGAGTAGATCAAGATGTCGTCGATGTTCCCGATGACAACTCGTTTATACACGTTCCTGCACACTTGGTTCATTGACACCATGAAAACCGCTAGTGCTTTGGCAAAGCCAATTGCATAACCGTAAACTTAAAGCGTTCATACAACATCCTTAGCAGTTTCAACTATGTCGTCCTTGCACCCTCTCTCAGCGGCAATACGAATAAATTTCTACCTCATTCTATTTGCAAAATTCTACACGCATTTTAAAAGACCAATGCTTCCTCTCATCAGACCACTCAACCGCTTTCCTCATCCAATCTACTACTAAGCAACTCGACTTTTACCTTGCATCCGTTGCAAATTTCCATCAACTCTTGTTCTTGAAATCATTCCATCAACAATTTCCTTGGAAAGGCACTAACTCCAACTCCTCTCACTTCTCCTACTTGCTCTATTCATGGTTCTATCTCAAAATAATAGGCAAACCTACTAAATTTCAGGAAATTTTTTTTTAGAAAACATACATGTCTTACGAACAATATCCCCTTCCAACACTCTCTATGGCTCGTTACTTGTGCCAATATCCATACATTTCACAAATCTCTATTCATCTCCCTTGGCACTCCTAATAGACCTCACGCCCACATTAGTTCGTCTACAAACCTCTTTCCTCCCAACTAAGGGTATTTCGACCGTTCTCTCATGGTCACCTACTTAATCGTGTAGGCGCGACCAAGTCTTTCATATGACTACCTCAACGCTCCCAAACAATACGAAACCAAAACTACATCCTGAATCCACCAGATACGATCAACGAATCAAACCCACGGATAACTAACGACATTTCACGTGCACCCATTAAAACAAATTAAAAGCCACGAGACTCAAGAGAAAACTCAAACCCAAAACGTGTATCAATTCAAGATGACCCATGACAACAAAAAATAATCCCAGAAACACCCAATAGCAACCAAAACATATTACACCCCGCGACATATCATTTAAACCGTGCAAAAGATCGACCTTTGCAAAAGAATATACTTTTATTTATTATTAAATTTTTTTTACCTCCCCACATCTATGTGACTCAAACCATCTACAAACAACCTTCTAGGCGATCTCAAAACTCAACCCAAAGACTAGGTATCCCATGCACCCCAAATAAAAATAAACTACTATTCAAAACTCAACCTTGAACCCGACACTTGTACGACAATGCCGACCAATCCACTGACCTCTCATGACTATACTTTCTGAATATTTGAAAAGTACGTTCCGAGTACATAATTTTAGGCTTTTGAATCATCCAAAAAGCTTTAGAAACGAACAAGTTATGACCAAAATAGTTTTATATTAATGAGAGGTAAAATTGTATGTGAAATCTTCATAAACTCAATTTAACCTTGTATTAATAATTATAAATGACGTAAATCGGTTAAACCCAATTATATAAACTATGTAAGTAGAAAAGTTTTTTACTTCGCTCTATTTTAAAGAAAGTCTTTTAGAATTTGAAATAAATAAGTGTTGATTAAAAAAATCTTATGTTGCACCTTGTTTCAAACACGACTCCAACACCTTACCCTTATTTTACCGAATACAACCAACTATCTAACCATATAATAGATTTCCAAGTCCCCCTTTTTCATAATATATACCGACCAAAAGAAATGTAAGACCCAACACAAAAGATTTCATTATCTCAAAAGAAATCCCAAGTTATTTCAATAGACTTAAAACCAAGAACACCATTTTAAAACGTACACGTGAAATACGAAACTCAATGAATACGCTACAAGACACACTTCAAAAGATTCAAAACGTCGTTGAAACTCCACCAAACTCGAGCTCTAATAAACTGTTTAAACACAAGAGAGTACTAGGTACGTTCAAGTTATAATAACTACTGAACGACCGTAAATCATAACATAACATCTATTAGTATATATACATCCGCATATGTATACCTATCGAATCTCCCAAACATACTCGTTATCATACATGTCAAGTCAATCAATCGCTTTATACGCTCGTTTTTCCATACGAGTAATCACCTTCTCACCATGCCACAACAAGGCACAAAACCCATTATCAAAACCAAACCATATCGTGTGACCCCATAATCACACAACACAACTATAACCCAAAACATATAACACAAAAAGAACCATAGCCATATCATAGGCAGTCATTAGGTAAACCCATATATATATATATATATATATATATATATATATATATATATATATATATATATATATATATATATATATATATATATATATATATATATATATATATATATATATATATATATATATATATATATATATATATATATATATATATATATATATATATATATATATATATATATATATATATATATATATATATATATATATATATATATATGTATATATATCCAAATTCTACATATCATCATATACAAGCATGTACTAACCCTCTTCCATGCAATCATACTTGAGAACCCATTGAAGTTGTGGTACTTGTATAACTATGTTGGCCACCATACTTATACAATTACCCTTTCGCCAATGCACTCCCTCCTATGATGACACTTATAAGAATCAATATAACATATAACACATAAATCCATCTACTCACATAAGCTCATAACCACATAACCAAATAGGTCCAAGACCCCATCTATTAAAATAACAGAATAAAACTCTTGGAATACATAAATCCATAGTCTAGCTAAAACAGCCTAGACTAAATCCAAAACGAAAACATAATCAGTTATAAGTCACGTCGCCCATAAGAGTGGAAGCAGCATAAAATCCTTCATACCCACCTACTCCTAATAACTCGAACCACCACATGATTCTTAGGGAACATGACTTAAACATCAACAGAAAAATAACATACCTCAGGTATGTAAAATAACTCGACAAAAGATAGAAACTGCCTTGTACCAAATTATGTACTATAATGTACAATTTAAGCAAAATACAACAATGACTAGCGTGGACGATTATGGTTCAACCCGCACTAGTCACAAACCCGAAAAGAAAATAACATGTGACTAAGTATGAACATACTACGGTTCAATTCATACTAGTCAAAACATCGCAATAAATAACATCCAAACACATCAATTATTATAAAATGCACACATACTCCTATGACGCCTATATGCAGGGACCCTTAAGCTATAGACTAGGCTACGCGACTAGGCAACCTAATTCTCTATAACCATTGTCTTTGATACCATTCTGTCACACCCCACCATGGCGGAATATAGGACGCGACGTATTGATATCATCACAACAAATGGTGTCTCTATAGAGAAAACTAAAATACAAAAATAATGTCATACATGGCGACACAAATGTCATGACAATATCTCAACAATGCAGGAGTCTAGGTAAGTAGGTAACAATCCTACCTCTTACCCAAGACAAACAAATAACATAACCAAAACAAACATATGTGTGCCACAGTATCACTTATTAAATGAACAAATAAAAACTAAAAAGGAACGGGGATGTCCTTCTAAATGCAATCCTAATGCATCCAAATCTAGCCACTTCTATCCTCAAGCTTAACCACATTCACACCTGAAAGAGACACTAAAACACGTCAACATAAAGTTGGTGAGAGTCATAGGTTTAGACTCTAACACCAAAACAAACTATAAGCTGTGAGTAACAACCAAAAGTTAAAAAAACGTATGGACAATGTGATACTAATATGCATTAATAAACTAACATTCAAGATTTAACTACTCAAACCAAAACTCAGGCTCCCAGCCATACCGAACACCATACTCCCATAGGCATCCAAACACCTATGAACCAAATCCCAATCCAAGGCTTCCAGCCTTACCAAACACCATGGTCCCATAGATGCTCACACATCTATGTACCTCCCCAAGGCCCCGCCTTGTCAACAACCCCTTGGTACCAAGTCAAAACATAAACAATCAAGAATTAACTAGCAGTTAATCATATAAGTATGCACACATAAGTCCATTACCAACGCCAAACATTCACAGCATAATTTATAAATAACAACACAACAGTGTCTCTTCCATCCCATCTGGAAGTCAAATACAATAGTAAACATGGGACTATGAAACTCACCTGATTGAGTATCCCCAAACATCCTCGCACTAGCAAAAAGCTAACAAACCAAAAACACATAATCAAAACATGAACCAAACACTAAAATGGCTCATCCACCTATGATGGACATCTAACCTCCTCCCATATATATACCTCATATATATGCTCTAAGCATCTCATTACACCCCTCTATAAAGCCCTTAACTCGTTTTACTTCATAACACATCCCGTTAACATTTTATCAAAAACAGTTCCAGTTTTAGGTCTCCAAACTATAAGCCAAACACCCACCTAAACACACCCATGATCTCTGTAAAGGGAATATTTATTCCCTTACATATGTTAGCTAACACCTCCCACTTGCCCCAATCGTAAAGCTACTTTTAAGGCTCCGATATATATATATACTTTTGTCATTCCAGATTTACTGATTTTAAACATACAAAAAGTTTGTTATGATTAGGGGGTCTTACCCTAAACCACAACCTTAGCCCAAGTGCATATACTTACTAAAATATATAAACCATCTCTCATGTTCGTTTGAAGATCCCAATGCAACCTTAAGTACCCCAAACAACCCAAAACTTAAAAAGGAAAACATGCTGAATTCAAAACTGTTTTGACCTCCGATTGTTGTAACCTGTTTTTGTCCCACTTCCCTTCCTCCAGTTTAGTTTTCGTTTCTTGTATTTGAAAGCCACTTCAATTACCTTTTCAGGGATACTTGGATCGCAAAATAATAGTTTATAGAACTCCCGATATGATCAAAACAATTGACTCAAAATTCTGCCCAGTTTTTAAAAACGGGTTTAACAAAATTAACCTCATTAATTAACCCTAATGCCACTAATTACATGCCTTAATTTATGTAATCATTAACACCATTAATATAACATTAATTTACTTTTTTTAAATTAAACCCTAACCTAAATCCATCATAAGATGATGTATACATGTTTAATTAAATAAGAACAAATATTAAAACAAGATTGTACCTTCAATTGATCAAAGATCAAGATTTTGAAAACCCTAATTTTTCTTCTTCTCTTTTTTTTTCTCCCCATGGCTGCGTTTTTACCCTTATTATTTTTATAAATCGTCCTTTTTTTCACTGATATTGTTTTAATACACCTTATATACTAGTCCAAAGCCATTACAAACTTTCCTTTTTTTAATCGGCCTAAAACCAACTATATAGCCTTTTTTTTATTTTTTTTTCTTTTTATTACTTATTATTATGTGATTGATAATACCTTAATTTACCTTAATTTATTTCAGCTCCTAAAACCTCCAAAACCTCAAAACCGTAAAACTAGTCAGTTTTTACGCGAATACCGTAAAAGACGAAAAATATACACTTTTATAAAAAAATCTCAAATTTTGAAATAAACTTTATAACTAAGTCCTAAAAGACTTAAAACCATCCCGAAAAATACTCCCGTGATTAAACACCTCATCCGAGACCTCAAAATGCTAAACCGTAAATCGTAAAAATACGATTTTCTATAATACATATACGTATACGTAAAACCACTAAATATCACCATCTCATTTCATAGTCACTACCATGTGAGCTCATGAACATGAAATCATCTCACATCGTTTCACTCACAAGGTACCCCGTACCAGAAACGATATCCAAACCACAATCTATACACACCAATAAGCACATAAATACGTAAAGACACGTAACTAGCATAATATAAAACTAAGTGACGAACCTCAGAACTAGGGTTGTCACATTTAGCCTGCTTATTTTGTTATATAAGTTTTAGATTAATCTGTCTATTTTTGTTTTATTATTTGTTTTTTTTTGAACAGCCATTTATTAAAATGAAAACTAGCAAGGCGCTAGAGTTACAAATTCACCATGTAAGGGTTCTTAAGCCAATCGATCATATTGAACGAAGCTTGACTTCTAAACTTACACCAATAATATGAAAAAGACACAACATTATCAAAAATATCTGCCTTTGACGGAATCTTCACTTCAAAAATAGACTTGTTTCTAAAGGACCAAAGCGTCCACCACAGAACATAGAAAACACCTTCCAGCAGCTCCTTTCGTTTAGCCGAGAGACGAATCGTCTTAAACCAATGTAACCATTCCTCGTATGAGTTAACATTCACGTAGTACAAGTTCCACCAAGAAGTAATCTTTCTAAGAACCTGACGAGCTACATGGCATTGAAAAAATAAATGGTCGACAGTTTCAATTCCTCCATCACAAATTGGACAAGATAAGGATTCAAGGTCAATGCCTCTGCGTGACATATTCATTCTCGAGGGGATGGCATTCAATTTAATTTTCCAGGCCAAAATATTTACCTTAATTGGCACATATTTTATCCAATGAGTGCTGGAAATCTCGCCCATATAACTATAAGTATCAATCGCTTCTTGTAAAGAAGCAACAGAAAAATTACCCGAATCGTTCAGAGACCAAACATACCTGTCAATATTAGAAGAAAGAGACGTCGACCCCACCATCTGGACCAGCTCAAGATATTGACTCAGCTCAATCCCGTCTCTAGGATTCCGACGAAAAGAACTACCAAAATTAGGAGCTTGTAGTTTATCAGCTACTGTTCACGATTTATTATTCTCCAAAGCATAAATCCTAGGGAAAGAGTCCTTGAGAACAATACCATCATGCCATTTATCCTTCCAAAAAATTGTCGATTCGCCATTACCTAAATTAAGATGAATGTAATCGAAGAAGTTTATACCCTGAAGTTTAAGGTTATCAGCTTCATAAATAATACTACTCTAGCATGATCTATGAACGGAATTCACCCGTCTACCAATGTTCCCATCGTCACCATGGATAGCTTTGATCACTCTAGTCCATAGAGATGTAGTTTGAGTATAAAATTTCCACATCCACTTAAGGAGCAGACCCTGTTTAGAGCATACATACTAGCCACACCAAGACCACCTATCTTTTTCGGAGCGAGAACATTACTCCATTTTACCCAAGCTGCTTTGATACAACCCAAGTCCTGACCTCTAAAGAAGTTACTACGAATTGATTCCAATCTTTTGAGAACACAAGCGGGGGCTTTAAAAATAGACATATGAAAAAGAGGCAGAGATCCTAGCACATATTTGATGAGAGTTAGTCTACCACCAATAGACAAAGATTTCATCTTCCACCTTGATAAACAAGACAACACTTTCTCAATAACCTCATCCCATGATCTAATGCGAGACATAGAGCATCCCACCTTAGTTCCTAAATAGGTAAAAGGCGCATAAAGGATTAAACAACCAAGCCGAATAGACGCCTGATTAACCTTTGCCGGCTCAACGTTAATACCAAGGATTTTGCTTTTGCCCATGTTGATCTTCAAACCCGAGGCTCTATGAAAACAATCCAAGACCTTAACAAGAGTATTAATGTTCGTCTCCCGCCATTGACCTATGAACATCACATCATCCGCGTAGAATAAATGAGAAATATTCAAGGTAGAACAGAGATTTATACCTGTGAACATGCCCGCATCAATAACACGCTGACAAGAGAGATTTAGACTTTCCATAACCAAAATAAAGAGAAAAAGAGAAAGCGGGTCTCCTTGCTTGAGACCTTTGTATAATTGAAATTCTTCTGTTGGAGTGCAGTTAACAAGAATCGAACCACGGGACGAAATCAAACAGCTACGAATCCACCCTCTCCACGTGGTGCCAAAACCAAATTTATTCAATATGTCGTCTAGAAAATCCCATCTCACCGAGTCAAACGCTTTTTCAAAATCCTCCTTAAAGAAAAAAGCTTGTTTTTTCTTAGATTTACACCATTGCATAATCTCGTTTAAAATAAACGGGCCATCCAATAGTTGTCTTTCCTCTATGAAAGCAGATTGAACTTCGTCAACCAGGTTAGTCAACACACCAACCAAATGGTTAGCAAGAATCTTAGTCACAATTTTATAGATGCTCCCAATAAGGCTGATAGGTCTAAAGTCATTTACCATATTTGCATCAGCTATTTTAGGGATAAGAGCAATGAACACGGAGTTGCATCCCTTTGGAATCTTGGAGTGGGTGAAAAAGTATTTAACAGCCTCAAGAATATCATTATTTATAATGGACCAAAAGTGACGATAAAATCCGAACGAAAAACCATCCGGACCAGAAATTTATCAATCCCACAATCCCACACAGCCTTTTTCACCTCCTCCATAGTCACCATGCGTTCCAAGTCATGTTGTTGATCACTCGTCAAGGTTCGCGGAAAATTCATTTCTAGATGAATACGGTTGTCTTTTGGAGCGACAAATCTATCCCTAAAGTGTTGAAGAAATTGATTTTTAACTCTAACAGGTTCCTCAATCCACTGACCGTCGATCAAGACACCTCTAATGTTATGTTGATTCCGCTTTTTATTGAGCAACCCATGAAAGAACCGAACATTTTCATCACCTTCAACCGCCCAGTTCACTTTAGCCTTTTGAGCAATTTCAGCCGATTGCATATGATGAAACCTCCGTAATAAATCTAATATCTCAGTTCTTTTCTTTGCAATTTGTTCCGTTCCCATACCTTTATCGATACTATCATCGATTTTGGCTAAATCGTCTTTGAGTCTAGAACCTTCAGCCTGAACATGTTTCCTCTTTAAACCATCCCATTCCCGAATCCTTCCTTTAAGGAATTTCACTTGACCATTAGATTTCGAAAAGCATTAGCATTATCACCAGTAGCTTCCTGCCATGTATCTTGCACAAGCTTATCAAAGCCATCCAACGACAGCCAGTAATTGTAGAACCTAAAAGGAACGGGCCCGTAATCAAAACAAGATTCACGTAACAAGATAGGACGATGATCAGATAAGTAGCGATCCAACGTAACCGCACAGATGTTAGGACATATGTTCAACAAATTATCCGAAACCAAAAATCTATCAATTTTACTCATCTTGGTCGCGGACTTGTGACACCATGTGTAAGTACTACCACCTAGGGGTATTTCCACTAAACCCGCCATTGTAATAAAAGAGTTAAAATAATCCGCCCCTCTAGCATTGAAAACCGTACCGAACCTGTCTGACTTGCATCTCACCTCATTCAAATCTCCCATCGTAATAATATCACCATCCTACTGACTAGAAATATGGACGAGATAGTCCCATAAAATACGTTTATCACGTGGGTCCTGAGGAGCGTAAACAGCCACAACCAGAAGTTTAACATTGGTATTCAGCCAAACTCCTCTTATGATAACAAAATAATCTGAAATAGTCACACTTTCTCTATGAAAAGAATCTAAATCCCACACACAAAGGATCCCACCTGAATTTCCTAAAGAATCGCTATGCGCATGATCAAATCTTGAGTTTCCCCAACACATTTTTACACTAAAAAGGTCAATACTCTCAATCTTGGTTTCCTGAAGAGTTAAGAAGTTCACTTTATTCTTGATGCATAAATCTTTTACCCAATCTTTTTTGGCCTTTTGGGCAAGACCTTAAATATTCAAGGACATAAAATTCATCGATGAACCCCTTCCACTCCTTGTGAATCAATGATCTCCGTCATATTTTTGACACATCCATCCATGTTGTAACCCATAGCTTGACCTACCCGAACTAGTTCCTCCATTAGGCATAACATAGAACCACCCATGACTTTAGGATTCCCTGGATTTTTAGAATTTCTCGACCCCGCAGAACCAAGGTCATGAGAGATAGTATCCTTATTCTGTCGACCATCTCCTTGCGTAACCTGGACTTCCTTTTCCATCTCATGAGTATGTTCCTCCCTGTTGGTATTACTAAAATTCTCCTCACTTAGAAACGAGTTCCTGATATCTCCTACAGGTGTGAAACCTGGAGGGAATTTAATACTATCCTCATTCTCGATATTCTTGTCTTGTCTATATTCCTTGTCTTTGTTAAGAAGCGGGTAGATTTTTAAAGGATCTGATGAAATACTATTTTCATTATTATCCGGCTTCTCAAAATTAGTCTCTGGAACCACATTAATCTCATTCTCATCCAACATCTCCTTCGCATCTCCACAACTTAGGTCGTCATGATACACATGTCCATGATCATTATTGTCCTCTTTCGATTAACTATCATTATCAAACTCCTCCACAAATTATGGAGTCCAGCCTGGAACTTCTTTAGCTCGAACCAAACATACCATGCCACGGTACACGATCTTAACATTCTCGAAAATATTCGTGTTCAACTTAGTAAGAATGCATAGTCTTTTAGAGTGGAAATAGGTATTCTCCTCATCGTCAATCTCCAACAATTCACCCCATTTGGCTGCAATTTTCTTAAATGTATTCGCAGACCAGACTTTGAGTGGGACGTCATGAAGTTCCACCCAAATGACTCTACCCACAGTTAAGAAGTCATTAGACGCTTGTCTCAAAGCAGAAAACCAAGAGCCTGCCCCCTATGATCAGCAACCATCTCCTTGGACTTAGCCGAATTAAACTCTATTAAAACCCACAATTCCCCCATATAACGTAACGACATATCATCAAAGCCTTCGTTGGACAGCGCTTGTTTAAGATGAGTCAGTGAAGATATATCTTTTACCCTTCCAAGGAGAGAATTAGCCAAATCCTTGGTGTAAAGGCAGTCATCATCCAAAACAATAGCAGAGGCCAAATCGGTATCTAATTTGTTTGAAACATCATTCCCTGACACCACATTAGCAAAAGATTTACCATTCCCTTTATAGGCAGCTCCCTTACTTGTAGCAGACGAGCAGTTTCTAAAAGGAACATCCAATTTCCCAGCCTGTCCGGACTTATTATAAGACTTATGTTTCACATTCCTATTGAACCTTTCCAAGTTAGCCAGAATTTTATAACGACCCACCCAAATAGTACATAAATTGCTAACCAATCGCTCCGCATTGAAAACATTGATGAACCGAACAAAACCAAACCTTTTACCATCTCTAGACCTCTTCAGAGGAATATAGATGTCCACTACGTGACCATAAGTCTTACAGGTATGGAAGAGATCTTTGGTAGTGAACGAGTCCGGAAAATTAGTAATGAACACGGATGTATAAATTTTGGAAACATCATCTTCTTTAGTCATTTGTATTGAAGGGAGATCACAAAACATGAATGAAAATTGACTAAGATTAATTAGAAAACTCGTCGGTATAGATAAAATTAATTGAAGGAACATAACTGATTTGAATTTCTGGTATAAAAGATGATCATCCCAATATAAGGAAACCAAAGTTAAGGCTTATATTGATCCCAATCTAATAGCAGACAAAATACAGATCCAATGAATCCATCCAAATCAATTGTTATCAAATCGAAAAGAGAGTCCTAAAATTAAAGATCAATAATCGTGTTACCAAAATCAGAAGATCTAATCGCTTTTTTCCGATGATCGTCGAGCCAAATAACAATATGTAAGTGATGATCCAGATTATTAGAAATAATAATCGCAAGAATCAAAACAATTACAGATCCTTATACAGCGAATGATATCAGCAAAGAATTGAGGAACGAATAGATCTTCAAAAGAATGGATTGGATACCGCCGGTGAGATCGCCGGTGAGAGAGAGTTTTTTTTCCTTAAATTTAAAAAAAATCTTTTAGGTTTATGTTTTTGTTATTTGTTTTAAATCTGTTTTATCTAAAATTGAGTAGTTGTAATATTTTGGTAATAGTCTGTTATTGTTCTATCTGCTTATTAGCTTATCTGCTCTTCGGCTTTATTTTAGATTTGGTTTGGTTGGATTGCTAGCTTATTTGATTTTGATTAGTCTTAACTGCTTATTTTCTTTTTGCTTATTCAGTTTGGTTTAGTTAAGTTTGAGTTGCTTTATTTCAGTTTAAGATTAATCTGCTTATTTTCTAGTATTTAAGTTCATTTTGTTTTGCTTATTTTTTTTTCAGTTTTTATGTTAGTTTTGTCTGTTTATTTGCTTTATTGCCTTATTAGTTTTATTTGCTTATTCGTCTTAGTTGTCTTAGCTTATTTAGTTTATTATTGTGCTGATATTGCTGCTTATAGCAACAGATTCATTTAATCTGTTTGCTTCCATATATTCCAAAGTCCAAAAATAAATAATAATATTCCAAAAAAATTTGTCCATCAAGGGGCTCGAACCCCTGACCACCAGCTCAACAACCCATAGCTTTAACCATCTTAGCTAGTACCTGATTTGTGTTTAATTACTCTCTTAGTGATTAATATAGGATTTATTAAAGTTGACTGCCAGTTTTAATTAAATAGATGTTAATTAAGTTTTGTTAGTTTAAATTTTAATTAAAAGTTTTATATAAGTTTCATTTTATAAAGTTTTAAAAAAATAAAAAGATAAAAAAATATTCTAATTACTTTTATAAGTTTAAATTGTTTTCTTTTTATTTATATCTTAGTACGTTTTACAAAATTTAGTTTTTAAAATTTTGTTTTCAATTTAGTTTTATTTAAAAATTAGTTTTAAGTAGATTTTATTTAAATTAAAAATAGTTTTTTTTGAATATAGTCTAAATCAGTTTTAAAATTTAAATAGAAAGGTTTTAGTTAATTAAATTAGATTTAATTTCTAAATAGTTCAAATAGTTTTTAATTATATAGTTTTTAGTTTTAAAAATACCAAAAAGAGTAATTTTACCAAGAACAATTAGTCTTACATTTAATTGGATATCAATTCGAGTGAGTCAAGGAAAACGAACTATAATTGATTAAAAAACCCAACATTAAAATACCAAATAAGCTAAGACAGCTAAGACGAATGTGCAAATAAAAACTGATAACGCAATAAAGCAAATAAGCAGACAAAACTAACATAAAAACTGAAAAAAAATAAGCAAAACAAAATGAACTTAAATACTAGCACATAAGCAGATTAATCTTAAACTGAAATAAAGCAACTCAAACTTAACTAAACCAAACTGAATAAGCAAAAAGAAAATAAGCAGTTAAGACTAATCAAAATCAAATAAGCTAGCAATCCAACCAAACCAAAGCTAAAATAAAGCCGAAGAGCAGATAAGCTAATAAGCAGATAGAATAATAACAGACTATTACCAAAATATTATAACTACTCAATTTTAGATAAAACAGATTTAAAACAAATAACAAAACAAAAATAGACAGATTAATCTAAAACTTATATAACAAAATAAGTAGGCTAAAAACAAACTCGCAGACTATAATCAAACTTAAAGCAGATTCCAAACAAACTTAATACCAAATAATCAAAACTAAACGAGCAGATTATCTTATACCCAAAAGTAAAGCAAATCCAAACAAACTCAATTCAAACACAAGATTAAATAAACATAAGCACATCTAAACGCAAACGTAAGCAGATTCTTAAGCAGAAAATTAAACAAACATAAATCTAAAATTAACAAAAATCAATTAAAAGACCGAATCAATCACACCACCATATCATCAAACAGATTCATCCCCAAAAAACCAGTCATCAACGTAATCGAAACAATAACACCCTTCGAGTCAGATTTAAGAAATTTCCCAGTAGGGGAAATTTTATACCACTTTTATTTTAAATTAACTAATCCAAAATTCAGAATAAAAATAAATTGCAAATAACATTAAATAATAAGAGACACGAATTAAACGAAAATTAATTTCTATTAATAACTGAATCTTGATTATAAAACTGAAAAGAAAATTACAATTTAAATCTAATCTAATTTTGCATAAAATAAAATAAAATAAAAAAGGCACATAAATTACAGATTTGAAGGGGGTTTTTATAGGAAAACCCTAGAAACCTTCTTCATGATCTTGGTGAGCAAGGAATTAAATCCCAGCCGCTCTTTTCTTCACTTTTCTTCTCTGTCTTGATCAACGGTGGAAAACACACCCAATCTCACGCGGATTGCCCTCGTGGCATGCATATGTGCTAGTTGTGTTTGTTGAAGGATGACTTGGGATCATTTGATTGGAGGATTGGTGAATATTGGTTGTTAGTCACAGCCAATAAAATCAGGAGAAAGGGCCACGTCGGATTGAGATGAGGACCACCACCTTGGTGTTCTTCTCCGATTCTTGGGGGAATTAATTGGCACTCGTGTGAATCACACGAGTGAAGCAAAAGCCCCAATTTTAATTGGGTGATTTGTGTTTTTAGGGTTTGGGTAAATAGTAAAAATGGTGGCTGTGTTTGAGAGAGAAGGAGATGAAAGGGGGTGAATGGTTTCTTGTTATTATCGAAAGACTTTGGGTAATGTGAGGGTGGGTAAATAAATAACGTATGTGTGGGAGTTAATGTTTGACTTGATCAAAACGTTTAATCTTATTCACCTTTTTTAAACCGGCCCATATTGTGATAAAATAATCCCTCCATTTCTTTTTATTTCATGAATGGGCTTTTGGCCCAAGTAAACGTTCCATTCGTATGTTATATCAATAAGACTTGGGTCATTTGGGCCTTTTGACCCAAAAGAAAGTACTTAAAACCCATTAATGGGTTTTTGGGGCCAATACCAAAATATGGGACCCACTTGGCCCAAAATCTTCATAAACGATTAAATCCGCTAAAAACAAACTCGATCTTGGCTTTGTTGATCATTTATTCAAAATCGTGTCGATTTTGTCGGTCTTCGTGATCTTTGGCACTCTTTTGGTCTTTTGACTTTGTCTTCGTCTTTTTCTTGGACTTTTCTTCAACATTTGACCTTGAAATCCCGTGTTTTCTTTTCTTTTGATATTTTCTACCTATTTCACACAATAACATAAAACCACGCGTAATTCCGACTTTTACGATATTAAACACATGATTAGGTCTTGTTTTTCCTTGATTTTGGTGGTAAAAGGATAAGTGTTTACACACTTATTAAATACCAATATACTTTTCAATGTATAGACTTTTATTATAATCAAATAAAGAATCTATAACCCACTTTGTTTGCGGAATAACAAAGTGGTTGAACGACAATGGGGTTTGATCTCCTCTACTTAAATGTTTAACCAAAGTTAAACTCTAAGCTCCAATCTAAACGTTCATATGCATCTTTGGCTATATGGTTTAGTTGGTATCGAGAGAGAAAGTTTTTCCAGAGTTTAAGCTCTTGTATTGGTTACCTTTCTCTCCCAATGTACACTCCTTTATATAGGCAGTGTAAATTAGGGTTTGCACTTTGCATGTACCAATGCATCAGTTTATCCAGTGGGTGGTTGATGCCCATGCTGGATAAAAAGTACAAAGCATTTAATAAACTATTCTAGGAAAGATAAAGGTTGTACTTATATCTTTTTTTTTTTTTTGGTAAAGGGTTTCCCCGGTAAATATATTAACCAAAAAACGTTGAAGTACAAAGGAATGTGGCTAATATACCACATTAACCGCATGCTACAGGCAGCATGTTAACACGTGATTATGTTATGGCATAAACACAAACTAAACTAGAACTACAATGGAAGTAAACTAGAAAGAAACCAAGATGCAAACATGAAGTCACACATTGTCTTTAGCTTCCACCAACAGCACGAAAGGAGCAAATGATATCCAAATGAGCCTGCCTCCTTAAAAAACCTTGCCAAAGAAAACCCAGTGGGAAAAACCTTGGACAAGGAAAAAAGAGTACAACCCTCACCCGGCACTCCCATCATGAAGAACTCTTGAGCTCGGCACCCTCCATTTGTCAAGCAGCAAACTCGACCTGGCAGACAACTTCTTAAAACGAAAAGAAATCAACTTCAACCGAATAGTATCACAAATAAGCTGAACAATCTGATCAACAGCCAACAGCTTTTTCTTGAAAAGTCTTGAATTACGTTCCATCCATATAAAGTACGCAGTAGCAGCCAACACAAGACGGGCAATAATGCTAGAACAAGACTTTCCCTTAGAAATTGGAATAACATAGGCTAAAATATCATCAATCCGAGGGGGGATGTTATCCATATCACATAGGCCCCGAACCTTAAACCAAACCTGCATAGAATAAGAACATTCAAAGAAAAGATGGTCATGAGAATCCGGCACCAATTTACACAACGGACATCGTAGAAGGCTTAGATCCACCAAAGGGCCAACATCCCATTGCCTAAGCCGATCTTGTGTCTTCAATTTTCTTCTAACCACTAACCATAAGTGGATAGAGTGACGAGGAATACAATGAGCAAACCAAACAGCCTGAAACCAATCAACCATCAAAGCCCTGTCCCGAATGGAGTCCCAAGCTAAAGAAACTGAAAAAGGATGTAACACCCCATTTATATCCCGCCACATCAAATCATCATCCTGAGCATCATTAATAACAGGGACCGGGATAGAGACAATGTTCGGAAATCTAGCATACCAATCCTGCGGCCACTGCCAAATACCATCAGTAATAAGATCCCTTACCTTATTAGATAGAGAGAGCCCCGATCTTGTAATACTTCGAAACGAAAGAACGTCCCTTAACGGACATAAATCTGCCCATTTGTCAAACCACATAGAAGCCAATCTACCATTATTAATCTTGTACCAAATAAATTGACGAATGCGTGGTCTAATCTGTAGAAGTTTTCTCCAGCCCCAACTCATATCACCTATACATGGAACGTCCCAGAAACTTCGATCCTTTAACTTGTAAGAATAAATCCATTTAACCCATAAAGACTCTTTACGAGTGAGAATACACCAGATATGAGAAACCATTAAAGCAATATTAAAATCAGAGAGCTTACGAATACCAAGTCCACCTTCATAAAATGGGGTACAAACAGAGTCCCAAGCAACTTTAGCCTTACCTTTCTTCATTTCACCTTGACACCATAAGAAGCCTCTCATAAGCTGTTCCAAATCATGAATAATCCGAACAGGTAAGACAAAGACAGACGCCCAGTAGATATGCATTGATGAAAGAACTGAACGAACTAATTGGAGTCTTCCTGCTAAAGAAAGAAATTTATTGCGCCAATCATTAACTCTACTTTCAAGTTTTTCAACAAGTACTTTACAATCCCTATATAGAAGCCTGGACGAAATGAGAGGGACACCAAGATATCGGACAGGTAACTCGCCTTCAGCAAATGGCATGATATGTAAAATACTACTCTTAACAGCAGTAGCTACATTGCAGAAGAAAACTGTGCTCTTTGGGATACTTGGAACCAAACCTGAAGCTATCTTAAATTCCTCCAACGCATCCATAATAACCTGCACAGATTCCAAGTGACCCCTAGCAAACAAGAAAAGATCATCTGCAAAACAGAGGTTGATAATACGCTGTTGCTCACAACGATTGTGAAAATAAAAAACCTCTGCATTTAGAACCCTCCGCTGCAACATAAGTGAAAGGATCTCCATTATCAACGTGAAAAGATATGGAGATAACGGATCACCTTGCCGGAGACCTCTTTTTCCTTGAAACCAGCCATATAAATTACCATTTATGCAAATGGAATATGAAGTAGTAGAAACACACGTCATAATCCAATCAACCATTAAATGGTGGAATCCAAAACCAATCAGAATGTTACGCAGAAACTGCCAATCCACCGTATCGTAAGCTTTCTGAATATCCACCTTAAAAGCACATCTTGGAGGACCAAAATTTCTGTGATAATTCCTCATTAGCTCCTGCGTCAATAAGATGTTATCCGAGATCCTACGCCCCGGAACAAAAGCAGATTGATTAATATTAACCAAATCGCCCAAATCCCCTTTAATACGGTTAGCAATTATTTTACTAATGCATTTGAAAATAACATTACAACAAGAGATGGGGCGATAATCAGTAATCTTATTTGGAACAGACACCTTAGGAATAAGAGCAATAATAGTATGATTAACCTCTTTTAGAAGTTTTCCATTAGAGAAAAACTCCCGAATAGCACATGTAAACTCATCACCCACAATATCCCAAGACTTCTTAAAAAACGCAGCAGTAAAACCATCCGGCCCAGGCGCTTTATCATCACTCATGGAGAATAACGCACTCTTAATTTCAGAATCAGAGATGACTCTAACCATATGGGCAGATTTCTGAGCACCAAGCTTTCGAACAAACAAATCAGACGTATTAAAAGAACCTGAAACACTTGCCTGACCAAGAAATTGCTCGTAATGAGCAACGAAAGCACCAGGCACAGCATCTCCATCATGAAGCACATTATGAGAATCACGAACCATTTCAATACGATTACGAGCCGCCCTACTCTTAACCGAGTTATGAAAATAAGCCGTATTTGAATCACCTGCATCAAGCCATTCAATTTTAGATTTCTGACGTAAGAAGCGTTCCTCATCAAGAGAAGCTTCCTTAAAAGCGACTAGATAATGAGCATGCTCTTCTTTCAACAGCACATTGGATGGGTCTCTATCAAGGGCTTGTTGAACAGCATCTAATTCCACACGAAGTCTAGTAACACGATCATGAAGATTACCCTGTTCAAACAGCAGTTTACGAAACGGAGCCTTTAAACCTTTTAAGCGTTTAACAAGCCTAAACATAGCACAACCATGAACACTAGCCAACCATCCGTTAGCTACCACTGCATGAAAACCCTCCTTATGCACTAGAAAATTACTGAATTTAAAAGGTTTAGACTTAGGTTTGCTAATTGTAGGGATTCGTAACACACAAGGGGAATGGTCAGAAATCCTGTAAGGTTGAAATATCGCAAAACAGCCTGGAAACTCATCAAGAAACTTAATGTTAGACATAATCCGATCAATCTTTTTGAGAATACCATCATCACCCTGTGGTTTCTCATTCCAAGTAAAATGTAAACCTGTCGCATTAACATCCATAACTTGCATGAGATTAACACACTCCTTGAATTCCCGCATGGCAATATTAGGAGTGTAGCCACCACATGAGTGATCCTCAATATTAAGTGCAGCATTAAAATCACCCATAACAGCCCATGGCTTATCCCGCATAAAAGTAGCATGAGCAACCAAATTATTCCAGAGAACACGCCGATGGATATTGTAGTTATCAGCATAAACGAAAGAGCAGAACAAAGTACGGTTATCCATACGCGTTTTAACCTGACAATGAATAACTTGACTTGTTTGAGACAACACCATAACATCCACATTATCATCATTCCAGCCAAGAATTATACGAGTCCCTTTAGGACACAAGCCACCATTTGACGTCCACTTCCATCTGCTAAAAATCTTACGACACATATCATAAACACCCGAAGCATCAACATGAGACTCCAAGATAGCACAAACACTCAGATTATTTTCGTTAATAACCTGACGAACCTCTATTCTTTTAGGGGATTGGTTCAGACCCCTTATATTCCATGCGGCTATACTAAACATTTAAAACATTCGTGGCAGGAGTGCTTGCCCCTGATTGAGAATTTAGAAGATTAGCAGATTCATCATAAATGTTTTCAACCTCCTCATCATCATCATCATCTCCACTTAGGTCACCTATATCCCCTGAAAGAGTCCCAAATGAATTCGAGGTAGAAACGCCACTCACCACAGATTTACCTTTATTTGAACTACTAGTATGCAACCCAGATTTGGTACCACTATCAACTTTGCTATTATCACGTTTAGATGCATTCGAAGTCTTACCAGGATTAGATGAGTTATCATGTATATGAGCACCAGAAGTAGATGACTTCGGACTAAAAGTAAAAGGATTACCAATCTGGAAGCCTTTGCTTAACGGGACACCTCTCGGAATCTGGCTTCCTTGCTTTCCTTTGTTGTTATGCTTTCTACTACGAACTTGTTGAAATCCATCATCTTGTTCATGTATAACTGTAGATGCCACTTTAGGGATAACACGTTTAGGACAAGTTTCAGCCGTATGACCAAAGATATTACAAGTAGGGCATCTAGGCGGCTTCCACTCATATTCAACTTTAATAGTTTCCTTAGTAAACCCCTCACCCTCCAAATCAGGAACACCAATAGTAATTGTCTCATGTAAATCACAATCAGATTTAATTTCAATTAAACAGCGAGCAAAACTACTACGACCCCAAGATTCTTTACACATAGTGCTAGTAAAAGAATCAAGCATAATAGGCTTACCAAGGTATGTAGCAATCAGACTAATACCCTCTTCTTCAAACACTTGAAGAGGCACATCATGAAGTTTAACCCACACAGGAATACAGGTAAATTCTTCTTTACGAAGGCTAGTCTTCATAGTATACCTTTTAAGAATAATGGGAGAATTACGAATCATCCATGGTCCACCTTCCAACACAGCTTCATACCCAGATTGTGCATCAAATTGAAAGAAAAAGAAACCATTGGAATTCATCATGATCCTTTTTAACCCAAATTTAGCCCAATTAGTTTTAGCATAATACTCAACCACTGGAAATGCCATCCGTTTACCAATAAAGTATCCATAGAGCGTATTATGAAAACGTGTATTAACCTTCTCAACCACTTTACGTGGAATAGATACCTGAACACCCTCAAACCTGTTTTCAGATATGATAGAACCTATATTAACACGAACAACAGGTGAAGCTTGTTGACTTGAACTAGCAGCAGCTGCATAGGAGCTAGATGGACTACCAATATCCACCGACTGTACAATAGGACATTCCTTCACAGTTTCCTCGACATCTATCGCTGGATCACTTGGAATAGAAAACATGAAATCATCCATATCACTCCTCTCATTAGGGTTTATATCCAATTGTTCAAACGATAGCTCATCATTAACTAATTTACTAAACGTAGGAGATGAGACACTCACCTCTTTATGCTGATCCAAGGACATACGCATTGTGATATTAGATAAATCTGGTGTAACCCTAGCATCATGTCCAACAGTAGTGCTCATAGACGGATCCCTTGCATCATCACGCACACCCGCTTTGGAAGAAATAGCCTGTCGACGTTTAATGTTCCCCAACTCCACTTGGTGCGCACATACGATATCAAGAGACTTTGTCCATTGCTCAGCAGTCATTAGCTTCACGACATCATATTTGTTATTTTGGACATCATCCATAAATCTACTAATCACTTCCACCGTATTGAGTGAGATCGAGAACAGTTTTTCAACATCCTCTAATGACCCTACATTCAAATTAATTCGTTCACCATTTGCTGTATCATCAACCGAATTAGGATTTGAAACATTTGCCTTACTGGAACCCACCATAACTTCAACGATCACAAATAACCAAAACCTACACTCGACGAAGAGAAACCAAAGAACCCGACAAAAACTACCCTAAAAAAAATAAAAGCGACTCGACTCAATAAATAACACCAATCACTTAAAAGCGAATGAAGTTTAAGTAACACCAATCGAAAGACTGGATATCACAAAAAAACAACAAACGTGAACCTTTAAGTACAAGGTCAGCCGACCAAGTAATACTTGAATGTCAGCCGACCAAAGCAAAGGTCAGCCGACAATTATACGAAGTATTAATTGCTAATAAATTCAGCCGCTAATCAAACAATTACTAGCGAATGAATTAATTATAAGGTCAGCCGACAAATACTAGCGAATGGAGTAATAATTGCAAAAGATTAATAATGCAATAAACAGCAACCCGAAACCCTAAAAACAATAAAGCGACACACTATGAAACAATCAAGACGAAATTACTTTGTCCAGGGAGCACCAACGACTAAAATAAAGACAATAAACCACCGACGATAGAGACAAACAATCGCACAAGAATGACAGCCAAAAAACGAAAAATAAAACCAACTTAATTTACCCTAAAATCAATCAACCAAATAAAGACTTTGTTAACTCAAGAATAATCAGTGATTATTCGAGAAACCAGCATCATTATAAGGTATTCGGATTAAAGGAAAAAGAAAATTAGGTTATGAGAAGAAGGGATTTTTTGGCAGCCATTGATGTTTTTTAAGGTTTTCTTGGTTTTGTGGCAACCTAGTTTGACTTAAAGTTATCTTTTCCCGCCTAATGCAAACCATCAGAATACTGAAGAGTCTTCAGTATCCTAGAGGAGATCGACATCATTCAGTTTGGTATTGTCAAGCCAAACTGAACTGAAAGCCCTTCTTCAGTCCTTGTTCTTCAACAACTAGACCGCCTAGTATTTGAAGCAAAGACTCCTTTGTCTTCTAAGTTCACTGGAAGGGGAGTGCTGAACTTTCTTCAGCTTTAAAGTCTTCAGTAGGAACTTTGTTCCTCTGGTCATCCATCAGCAGACTGGCCTTACTGCCGAGCATGAAACACTTAGGGTGAATTTATATTCAAATCCTAGAGTTTCTTTAGGGTCAGTAAATACTGACCGAACATAATAATTCCAAACACCACACTTGTATAAAGCTATAGCTTTTGCCTTAGGCACGAGACTAGCTATAAACCCCAATTTAACTTGCTTTCCTTGGTCAGTTTTTGGATCCTGCAAGTATTCATCAGAAAGAATCATCTAACGTACACAAGCTATAGGAAACAACAAAACAGAATATTTTTTTATCATGATCTGTACTTGATCTGTCAGAAGAGGAGTCTCCAAAGACTCTTCAGGAGCCGAATCGCTTTCTCTCTGTTGATCTATAACACTAATGTGTGCCACTCTGATCATCATTCAGGTTTCATCTCTGCATTTACATCAATTTCATAGATACCTCTAGGTCTACCAGATTACTAATATCAGTTTGTGCATCCGTTATTGGTGCGGGTGTTAAGCCCGCCTTGGATATTTAGTCTTTGAAGTATCGTAACTTCCTTGCCATTTCTCCGCATCTTTTAATCTACACAACATAAAAGATTTAAACAATAATCTCCATAACTGAACCGTAGAGTTGAGACTTGTGACCTTAAATAGGTACGTTGCGTGTAGTGTGCCCGCACTTGAAGTTTGAAGTAGAGTGTGATCTTACTCGTGATTCACGAAGTACTTAACTTTCTAACTTGCATCGCATAAAGCAATTACAAATAGAACACATTGTACTTGATGTCATTTGCTTTCTGATATGACTAAACTCAACAAAATTCTGGAACATGTCCGTTAGTGGTACCTCGCAAGTCGCTTCATAGGACAATAAGTTGCAAACTCATCGACTTATATTCCTAAATGTCATCATAATCCTTACTCAAATACCCAAATCAAACTTATCCATATACGAGTTCTAATACCCCAAAAGGCTAAAACCAAATCGCTCAATAATCACAGTCTTTTGAATACATATACCAGTAGCTAGAACCTACAAGTTATTTACAAACGCTGAAACTCACAATTCATACAAAACTAATACAAGACGTAATGTTTCAAAAACAGTCCCTTAGAGTTGTAGCAGTAGATCCAACGTTCCTCTAGAAGTCAAATCTTATTAAAAATCGATAACATTATTACTAACACACCAGGCCCAAATTATGACTGTAAACCTCCAAATCAACTAATTCCATGATATGAAGTTCTCACACTTATGTTGATGCTCATATTTCACTCAATAAAAGTCCTAGGTACCGGTGGTGTTATAGCACCCAGCTTTTGACCTATGACACAATACCAAGAAAACTCTCTTGTTTTGGCCATAGCGCTGCACGTATGGTGCAGGCCATGATAAACGCTATGTCGCCGTCACTTAATCCTTAAGGACATCATAAACCTAACGAAACACCAAACATGCTTCCAAATGACTTATCACACTAAAGCCAAACGCACAAGCTCTATAACCTCCTCAAAGTTACTTAGAAAGTAAGTATTGGCCATAAACCTACTACATCTTGTATAATGAAAACCGACACAAATCGCTTGTTTTGGCCATAGAGCTGCACCTATGGCACATGCCACAATAACGCTAAGTAGCCGCCACTTAAATCCCTAACAACATCATAAACCTAATGAAACCCCAACATGCTCCTAAACAACTTATCACTTCGAACACACTAAAACCAAAGGCGCAAGCTCTGTAACCTCCTCCTCCTCTTTCTCACAGTTTATGTATTATGAAGTATAACTAAAACTTGAAAATATGATGAACTAAATTAAGTGAGAAATGAAATGATAAAAGTAGGAGAAGGGAAGTTAGACTCACTACATCAAACTAGCCAAAACCTTTGATAAACACATAAATTCTTAAGGGGTGGGATGTTATGGATCAACTGTTTTATCTACTATGAATTACATATGTAACATAAGACTCACGGCATCAAACTAGGGACACCTTCCTATGAACGAAACCCATGGAAAACTGGTCAGAGTTTCGTATCATAATATGATATATTGTAAGAGATAATCTCACAGACTCGCTGACTTAAATTCCTAAATGTCGTCATACGCCTTACACAAAATACCAAAGAATACTCTTCCCTTTGGTGCGCAAGTCCAACTGAGTAGTATACTGTACACATTATCGAACAATCAGGTGACAAAAAAGTTACTCCTAAATTAGGCCCAAATCATCGAAAACATCCCAATCAACTAATCGTCTAATCCCATTAAAACCAAAAGCTCAAGCTCCTCACGGTTACTCAAAAACTAATTATTGGCCATAGACTAAAAAGCACGATGACCTAAATTAACAGATACAGTACTAATTATAAAATAAACGATTAAAGTAAGGAGAATGAGAGTAATATATACATCTGAAGCATTAATTAAGGCTTGTGCTTCGTTTTCTAATGGTTTCATCTTTTCTGCCATGTTCCACGCGCCGTCAATCCGGTTATTTTTACAAATCTGGCCTTCCCAAATCGTTAATCATAATTAGGTCACATTTAATCACAAATTTTTAACATAAAATAGGTTCGATAATAACTATAAAAATAAGTCAAATTCATTAAAAAATAAGAAAAAAGATCGTTAACAATATAATTAAGTCAATTTTATTAAAAAAAAATATAAAAAAGTTTGTTAATAGTGATTAGATCATTTAATCATTAAAATTAAATGTAATTCATCAAAAAGTATATAAAAGTTTGTTAACAATAAAATTAAGTCAAGCTTATTAAAAAAAGTTTTAAAAAAGAGTTCCTTAATCATAATTAGATCACATTTAATTAGCTAAAAGTTTGTAACCAAATTAACGAATTTTAAAAAAATGCATGAAAAGTGATGATTAACTGAAAAAGACGGTAATATGATCTCGGAAAAAATGGCGAAGATATAAGAAAGTTTTGATTATTGGTATGTTGGATTTGTTCATCGAAGAAAACAAGGTAGATGGATCTTGTTTGTATGGGTATGGAGTGTGTGCTTTCAAAGAGAAGAGTAAAGTAAGAAGTACTTATAAAATACTCGGTTTCCCTATTATTCGTGTTACCCAGAGTACAATTGCCCAAAATAATAATATATATTATTCAACCACTTTTAATAAAATGACCAAAAACCCAAGTTGCCCAATATTCGAATTGCCCATATCTGTTAGATTACCCAAAAAACATCTCTTACACAATACGTACTTCATGTGTACTTTATACGGACACATGGCGGATTCTTCCATCATTGCCCAATTTCTCTATTGCCTGGACTGTTTGAGGAAAAACATGTTTTTTGGACTAAATTATATGTTTCTCTAAAAAAAGTGGACTCCTTTGATCATTTTCCCAATATATATTGTTGTGGAACTATGTCCAACTTCATGAACCTTTATTTCTATACGTTGATCTGCAAGAAAAGGGTCAATAGTAGGCGAGTTCGACCCGTATTCCTATAAGTCAATTTGCATTACATTTTATGTATGAAAGAATCAAACATGCTGAAGAAAAAAATAAATAAAACTGAACGGGTCAAATGAGTCAAACAGGTTGAAAGTCGCGCAAAGTGTACCTCAAATGTATAAAAATTCAAATAAAACGATTTAAATTTTTTACATTTTCTGAATTATTGTTAACAAAAAAATGTCTGAAACTTCAAAATTATTCTATTAAAAGTTAGAGTACTATTAAATTCGAGTAGCTGTTTTAATATAAGTTCATAAAGTAACTGTTAACAAATAAGATAAACTTTTAGGTTCAATCCCACTCGACCCATCATGCTCAGAACTGATCTTCCCATCTAAACCCCATTAGTAGATATGTCAAAAAGCATTGTTTTGCCACTGAACTTCACCCACTGTATAACCAGAGCTACTGGTTTTAAGAAATTGTGATACGATCAGACCATCTTTCAAGATAATCTATTAGAATCCTAGACATCTCCTTACTACCACATCCGTGAAGTCTTTCCAACAGAAAAAAGATTGCACATGCTTCTGTGGCCTACACAGTTATGGCATCCTCTTAGAGATGATTTAAAGACTCATCTATACTTGAAGGAAACATATTGCATAAGTATATTACACAGCACCATTCTGCTTGGCAACATAATTCAAAGGCCTTTGTAGCCTATAGACAAAATGCATCATCAGTGAATTCCCAAAAACCATTTACATCTAATCGATATACCAAATATAAGAAGAGTATTGGTGGAGCTGCACCAAGACCGATTAGTTCGCCTAAGTTTTTTAACTACACAAGTAGTCTAAGTCATCATAGTCAAACAAAGCAGAATTTAGTTAGTTAATTACATAGCTACTCATCATAAACATCTTATTCATTCCCTTGCTACATTGAAAGTTAATAAGATGTTGTTCAAATGTGAAAGTTCATCATTATGCTCATGTATTTCAGTAGCAACATCTAAAACTGTTAAAAAGTGATTAAGCAAACAACATTATTTTTATATTTACTTAGATGTGGTAATTTTTAATCATTAACATATGGATTACCTGTTTGAATAAATTTCACATCAGATGTCCATATCATCAAGTGGCCAGAGAGGTTGAAAGCCGACCTAAGGTGTGTATCTACACATATAATCTTATGCACAACTAAATAACTTACACTGTCTGCTACTTTTTTCATTTGCAGCTTAGAGACATACTTTATTTTTCTCGTGGATATCTCTCAATAGTTAAGGCACCATGTCAGTCTTTCAACGTGAGTTGGAGTTTGGAAATTAGAATAAATTCGGTCTTGTGGAGATTCAATCTTGTTCCACAAGACCTTTCTCTGATTATCTCAAAAACATTCTGATTGTAGTTTCTCGTCCACTATTAAATTTTCCTTGGTATTGAAATTCATGTGGTATTTCTTTATAATACTACGCGGATGAAATGAAGAAAAAAATTAAACAATTTAATCAGATGAGCTTAACATGAAACCCTGACCTGCACTAAATGTTACTATTACGTTTTACATAGGATTATTAGCCTGGACAAGTGAAGTATTATAACACATGATAGTTCCTAATATATGTGCCAAACTTTGCACTTGATTAGTAATTTAATTGGCTTATGTTATATAGAATGCAATGCTCTACATTATAGTGAAAATCCAAGTTGCTCGATGATCTTGGTGCAGGATTCATCCGGTTAATTAATTTTCCCCTACTTTGTTGGTCACACATTTATTAAAGGTACTTCTCATCTCACAGTAATGAAACATAATCTAACTTATTAAGAAGTAATATACCATAGAAAATATGCATAAAACTAAGGCTTGATAGTAATAATTCGATGTACAGAAAATATATATTAATTGAATATGAAGTGATCCAATTAACAATGTAGCATACCTTGTAAGTAAGAAACTTTAGATTGATCATTAGATTTGCATATGTGTCTGCTAAACCATTTTCTCTGGAAGATCCATCAGTACATGTATTCACTATTTTAGCAAAAGTAGGATATAAAATACACTACAATCAGATACACATGAGAAAAGGCTTACTAAAAGGATGTGATGCAGCATAAATGAGGCACAAACATATACCTTGCTAAAATAATAGTTAAATAACATTCAAATAATAGTTAAGAGGCACAACAATCAGATACATGTATTCAGTATTCACTATTAAACTATACATATAGCATTCAAATAGAGATAATTAAGTTTTTTTCCCAGTTAACAGAATACATGTGGATCCAGGTCTGGCTCCAGAACCAATGAAAGGTGCTCTTCTTCCGGAGACCTCTCTCCTCCTACCATTATAAGCTTGTGGTTTATCAAAATGGTCATCTTCTGATCCAATGTCATATTCAATCTCACACCCTTATCTGTGATTTTCTTTTGAGGGAGAATCTTCAAGATGCTCATCGCATCATTTCCTGGAACAGATACTTCTGGATATTGAGATCTCTCATCTCTGGAAGACAATTTTTCCACGAAGGTAACAATTAACTACACGTTTGAGGCGCTTTTAAGTCGGTTGTACACTAATGAAAATATAAACTTACTAAAATTAACCACTCACCTCAATATTAACATCAGAATCACGCATTCGTGGTGGTCTTGTATCAATTGATGGAAGTCGCTCACCAAAACCAATTTCCACATGTACTGCTTTTCTAGTTTGTTGTATTTTCCAAACTAAATAATTAGATGGGATTCCAACTTTTTTCGACAAGGTAAACATCTCTAGCATCTAAAATCTTCAACAAAAAACCAAACAGTAATACTCCATACCAGTTGCATCCTAGCACGAGCAGGTCCTTTTTCTAAGTCATTTTGCACATCAATTATACCAGTGTTATGATTCTCAGATGGAATGTCATGACCTGCTGCTACTGCAAACTTGGCAAAGGACAATGAAGAGTAACATCCTACATGGTCCATCTAACATATTCAATGACTTTTTTTTGTTCTAATTAGATAATTAGAAACAATCATATGTCTCGCATATCATTTTATTGGTCTACAAATCAGAATGTACTACAAAAGATACTCCCATTGTCTAGCAAATTCGACATTTAACTAATGCATGTAATTTGAGAAGCTTTGGACATTTTGTAGAGAAAACCCGTATTGAATTAAAGAGTTGAAAACATAAGCCATATAACCAGATACAATTATCGGGTTGTATAATAAGATGTCCGAGTGCTTAGATAATTCTGGTTATTAATTTATTCCGTATTGATAATAAGCAAAAAACAACAGTTTTGCAAAAATTGGAGACTTTATATGAAGCGTGACTAAAAGTCTTGTTGAATTAGGCTAAAAGGATAGATAAATAATACCCAAGTTATGCATATAGATAATATTGTAAGCTTTATTGTGGTTGGTGATTAAATAGTCAGAAAATGGAGAAAAGAAAAAGGCTACCTGTGTTGAGTCGATGTCCACAGGTCACGCTACCAAACACAAAAAGTTCACCATCCAACTTTTATACTGAAGAATAACATCATAGTAGTACATAAAATAGTCCCGAATCCTCTCACGATATCCTTTATGCAGAATAATATGTACCTGCAACAAAGATGTATCTAGCACCATAGTGCCAAATCTTCTCATGATATCCTTTATTTTAGAACCTCAGATATAAAAATTTAAACACATGCATAGAATTATACAATCGACAACTGAACAAAAAGACGGTGATAAGTAATATAAGAAAATTATTTAGGGGAGAAAGGATAAACCTGATAAGCAATTATGTTTGAATTTAAAACATCTGTCATTAGGCATGGCAGACCGAAATCTACTGGTGTTTCAGGTCCTCGAGCTGCATATAAGTAGACAGCACAATAAGCTACGATTACCACAGCAGCAGATAGCTTTCCTTAAAAGAGCACTCCCATAGAAACCGCAAAGCTGGGATATCCATGTGCAAAATTGTAGTTCCATCTAAATAGACATCTTAGGCATATTGTGACTAACGATATGGTTAACCACATTTTAATAGAACTGATTTACAGAACCTAAATTAGAGGATAGAAGACTAAACTACCCTAAATCCTCAAACTGTAATCATATAAGTTTTTTTATCGCACACTGATTATTTATAAATATTAGTAAGTAGTTTTTTTGAGTGGAAAAAGGGTGTTTTAGGTCGTTCTGCACCATGTCGACTCAGATAAACAGTCGCCAGTTCTGAAACACATAATATAATTTATAACTCGGGTTGACACATCCGGTTGAACCATGAACCAGATTGGTCACTGAAATCTAGTTTTGAGGAAGAAAACGATTAGACAACCAGTCTTTAAAAATATTAGAAAAGATAAATTACCTCTTGGTAAGCTCTTTTACAGTACTCTTTGTCTATGAATGTCATTAACTTTAGATATTCGAGTACCATGAGGCAAATAAGAAACAACTTCCTCGGTTATAACAAATCAAACAGATAAATAGTTACACATAGTCAACATTCTAAATATTAAAAAAAACTGTAAAAATAAAGTACCCAAGTCGATGGAAAAAGAACAATTCTTACTTCTTCCCGAGCTCTCTATGGTCATAATTTTTGGCTTTTTCAATGGAGGTGCCAAGTTCTACCCATAACTTAAAAATGGGTCACTTTTTGCAACCTGTATATTAGTGCCATAAAAATAATTAAAATGACACATAATATAAACATAACTAAGATATTGAGTTTGTAAAAAATAGAGCTGGTATAAAGATGGCATTTTAGACTTGAGATACCAGTATAAAGATGACATTTACGAACCCAATAGGGAATACACATGTTTCTGGTTGAAGCAGATAGAGATCTTGGATCATCACGACAATAGTTTATAACCATCCTGGATTTGGAACTATGTCCAACTCATTTTATAATAGGCTTATATCTCGCTCCAACCATCATTCTGAGTACATCAGCACTGTCAGCAAGTTTATGTAACTATACCTTTTCGACAACACCTATCGCCACCTGAAGCGGAGTTAAGTTGGCATAAGGAAGCTTCCCTATTAACAGGTAAGACAGAAAGTCTCTTAAACCTTTGTTTTTGCAAAAGAAAAATTCACTTTTCTACTGATTAAAATGAAATAGAAATTATCGAATTGCTTTCTTGTTACCTGCTATGTGCCACTTTAGAAAAATTTTGATTCAATACCTCGACCTGTGAAACAGAAGGTAAATCATAAGTATCCGCTCATGTTCTTTAACCAGATCACTCTCTAATGTTCTTGTAGGTGACGCATCATCATAGTACTCGCGATTTTTGAAAAACTCAACAAGCAGTTTTGGAGTGAAACTATATTTTACCTGTTTTTGTTAAGAAGAAATTAAGCATTATATACATAGCATAACCTGAGTCAATCCATTCATAAGATAATGAGTTAAAATAGCCACTTGAAAACATCTCACTTAAGCATAGACAATTGATTGGTAAGTCCACCAAGAGCATATACAATACATAAAATAGTCTCCTGGTGCACCACCCCATCAAGTTCGTAATCCAACACATTTGATGAGTCACCCTTTCATTTCAATGAATCCACAATGTACAACTATAATTGGAGTTCAACTGATAGCAGGATGTTTACACTGTCTTTCTGGCAAAAAAAATTAGTACCAGGCTATTGACAACTTGGTTATACACTGTTTTTGGGGAAACGTCTGGGACAGATGTGACAAGACCAACACCACCTACATTTTCTAGCAGTAGACTTAGGGACTAAGTTCCTCTTAGTTTTCATATGGAAATAAGCAGGTCCATGGTAATATCCTAGGAGAATTCTACAATGTACTATTCCTCTAAAGGATATTGAATGTCACAAAAGATAGTCTATAAGACTCCTTGAAGAAGCGGGACACAAAAAGGGTATCAAGTAGAGTCTTCGCGTGTTATAGTTTACTGCAATTTTTTGTGCAATATGGAAGATGAGAGGGAAGGGGAATTTGTGGTGGACATGTTAAGTTCAAATAGTAACAACCTAATCACACCTTATTCCTGTGTCTGAAGTGTTTTTCGTCTTCCAAATTATACCTTAACAACTCAGGAAAACTCAGATCATATGTAACAGACAGTTTACATTACGAAGAATATAATTGAGCATGATTTAAATTAAGCATGATTTAAATTCAAATAGCCACAACCTCAAATCATCTCATTCCCAGGTTTCAAGTGTTTTTAGTCTTTAAACTTATACTTTGCAACTTAGGAAAATTTAGATCATGTGTAACATATAGTAGAATTACACATGGCGTCTGGTGGCTAGGTCCTTAACCAATTATATTATTAAGCATGACTAAGTCAAGTCCAAACGGGATCAAATGAAAATCGTTGAAAACCATTATATAGAATTCTTATCGGGATTCAAAAGAAAAAAATATAATTGTGTTACCTTTGAGGTACTAGTCATTATCTTTGATCCACGTTCACTTCCTGTAGGATAATTTCCACCACAGTGGTCGTTTTTCCATTTTTAGGAGGTCCATGCAGCAAAAACATGTCGTTTGATGATAGGGATTTTTAATCACATATTTCTTGCAGAAAAAAAGAAAAAAATGTTATTTGGTCTGTGTAAAGAATGTAGACCTATAAAACTAACAAATCAAAACATATGAACGCAACAATTAAAGGGTAGTCCTGATGATCTCCAAGTGCTTTCATCAAAGACTCAAAGTAAGGATATACATACAAATCTTTTCTTGATTCCTCAACTGATTTCGATATGTATCATTGATGACACTGTAATTATACATGGTCTCATCGTTCAAATCGGGCTTAAAACGCTTAAAATGTCATAAAATACCCCAAAATATGCTTGTGTTTGTTAATTGTGTATTTTAGGTTCGGATATCGTGAATTCACCAAAAGATAACAAGATTCAAGCAAAACGAACATGGGAAACGAAGCCGCACAAAGAACCGGACCCGAATCATGAATTTCCAAAGAAGTTCTCGAAGTTTCAAGATTTGTCAAGATTGGTCCCTCAACTATTGAAGACTTGTCACTTTTAGCCCTTGTAAATCTCAAATATTACAAGTGGGTCCTTAAAGTTTCAAGATATGTCATCATTAGTCCTTGGAGAATGCCAAAGTTACGTGAAAGACCCTTGGTGAAAGTTTATACATATGCCTTGCCAAATTTGACAAGTTGTGAAACTTGATTACAAAGGAAAAGAGAAAAAAGTTGTTCAAACTTAGAATGATAACTTTTTTGGGAGTCCAGGGGTATTACTTGCCAATCATCAAACTTGTATCCACCTATTGCAGCCTTCCACGTCACCACCTTCACTAATAAACCCATTTACCCATTTCACCACCCAAAACCCGGTCAAACCCTGGTCAAACAACCCATATCTACCCAACCCATTACCACATTTATATATTAAGTTTAAATTAATATATATATTACACCTAAAACCAGGAAACATATACTGTGTATTTACCATCCCCAAATCACCCCCTAATCTCTAACATAAACCCTAATTACAACCATCATCCATCACTCAAAATTAAAACTCCCTCCTCTCCAAAACCTTAATTGACCTCGACCTAAACCAAACCCCACATTAAAAATACCTTCCAGCTCGACGTAGGACCACCCATGAGACACCCAAGCCCCGTCCTCTCAACCGAAATCCCAAAAGGGGACATAATGGACGGATGGATTTATTTACTTGGTTCCTACTCTCATCTCAACGGCCAAGATCACATAAAAACAGCTGGAGCCTCACATGAAAGATGGCAGAGTCACAAGCAGCATCTTGACCAAGTTTTTCAAGATTTGAACCAAGGGGTATTTTTGGATTTTCGTAGATTAGGGTTTACAGCTTTCATTAGTACTAGAATCTTCTAAGTATTAGTATAAAAGGAGACTCCAATGTGTGGATGTCCCTTGTTCCAGATTTTTCTCATTTGTAAACTTTTTTAAATGGAGTAATTAAAGCAATTTTTAAACATTGCAATGCGATATATCTGAGTTCCTTTTATTCTATTTTTTATTATAAATCTGAAATTTCTGTTGCTCTCAAGTAATTCATATTTGTTATTTCATTTTTTTTATCAAAAGTTCTTTTTGGCTAGGTTCGTGAGAAGATTTTCTACTTACGTTTGATCATGGCACCCAAACTTTGACAAAGTTTAGTTGAGGTGAAGACATAAGTAGGGAAGTGACTCACAAATTTTATCCATTTAAGTTCTAAGGTTTCGGTTTTAAAGGGATTATAATATGTTTTTCTTTGTGTTTATAAAAGCTTGTAAGGGTTATTTGCTTGACATCCAAACAGCCTTTGTAAGTTTGTATAAACCTTAGCCATTTTGTTTTTAACAGCTTTTAAAAGTTTTCCAAAAAATTGAGTTTCATGGTTTCCAAAAATCTTTATTCACTTTTTTGTGAGCTTTACTGTTGTAACAGCCAAGACACAAGCTTTTGACAAAAGCTTGTGCCTAGGATTTACGATTATCCACTTGTTGTGATTATATTCAGCAGGGACAAGTGAATCTTTTAGCTTTTGAAGACATTGTACCCTCGGTTCTGTTGTAGAACCTCAGCGAGGGGTCTCTACATCAGCTTGCATAAGCTTTCCATAAGCTCTACCTGAGCAAAAATACGAGTTTTAAGCCGGGGCATCAGCAAGTAAGCTTGAACTCCCTTGGCTCTATTTTTTGTTCACTAGTTGAATCTTATGTGGTTTTGCGTTTTCATATTAGATGATTGTTAACTTTGTGTTCTTGTAGTAGATTATACTTGTTAGGATAGGTTTGAGTTAATTAGGATAAGTTTCGTTTAGCTTTTCTGTGATAAAACTGATTTTAAGTAAACTTTAGGGGTGTTTGGATTGGTAAGTTTAAAAGAACTTGGGGTGATAAATAGCTTCACCTTTGGCCTCAGCAACCTCATTTTCATTTGATAATTTTAGTTTTGAAAGCTTATTGGTTAATTTGTTTGTCATCAAAATCTACAAGTAAAGCACCACAAGTTTGATTTGAACTCAGTGCTAAAAAAGGCTGCATATGAGATATCAGTAGGTCATAATTTTGCTTGGTTTTTCTATTTTGGTGTTGTTTCCACTATAGTCTAGTTCCATTCATTACTGTTTAAGTATTTCTTAAGTTTGGTTGATGCTAGTCAATTGGGTGGTTGATAGAGTAGGATAGGTTTAGGATTACGTGGTAGTTATTTAGGATTTTGTGCCAGATTGGTGGTCGTAGCAAGTATTGATAATCACTGTCTTGCCACAACCTCATTTTCTGTAATAAAAACCACTAACGCACCAGCTTTTAGTTTGAGATTGACTTGAGGTCTTAGAGCTGAATATTTTGGATGGATAACTAGTACATGATAGGGTTTAGGCTGTTTGAACTAATTAGAGTTTAGGTTAGCGGCTAAAGTCTCCCTAGAAATCACTCAACCCGCCACATGCATCATTTGTGACTGCTGTGGGAGCACAGTGAGCGGTTTGGACTTGGTTTGGATCATATATGGGTTTATTATTTGTGCATTGTCTAAAGTTAGTTAGTAAACTAGTGTGTTAGCAGGTTTTGCCCAAAACGTCACCCTTTGTAGTCACTGCATAGCCCACTATCTGCATATCGGTAATTCTTTATGCAATTTTGGCACTTTATGGCTCACATCTAGGTTAGGAGTAGTTAAATTAGTGGTTTACGGTTGCTCATTGTTCGCTTGAGTTTGAGTCTTAGTAGGTTTTTGGTGGTCAAACTCACTGCCTATACCAAGGTTCATCAGCGAAATGCCTTAAGTCTTTACAGTGAGAAAACTAGGGCCCTTTCACTGTGTATTTGGTGTTCGGAGAGTAGGTGCTCAGTTATTTCAGACTAAACAAAGCCTTGTAACAACGGGTATTGAGATTTGATGGTTCTTGGTAGTCCCTAAGTGCGAATTACCCCACTGATTAACCATAAGGCATCAGACCCCCCCCCACACACACACACTTTTTTGTGTGTTTGACTCCTCACAACCACAAGGGTTGTGAGGGTTCTGTCCGTGCCCAGCAACAAACCATTAACCTATCCCGGGTTCTAAGAATTCCCATATCAGCAAGAACTAAGAACAAAGAAAAGAAAAAAGAAAAAGTGCTGGTCTGTGTAGTTTTTGAGCATGAATTGTGCATAAAATGTGTTAAATGTTGTTGTGTGTTTGTGTTTTTTGTGTGTCTTTGACTCCCACAAGTCCACTGACTTGTGGGGTGCCGTTTGTGCCCAAAAACATCGACAAACAAGCGAAAACGAGCCCAAAACGAGCCTAAAAACCATACAGTAAGAGCTTTCTTTGTTGTCCGAGAACGCTGCAATTTTTTTATTTTTTTTAGTGTTGTCCGATATCGGACAACACTGATCTTTTACAAGCCTGATGTCTGGTGGGATCTTGGGCAACACAGAAGTACTCCACATTGGAGTACTTTGGGGTACTTTAGTTTTTAGCTATTTTTTAAGTTTTTTTTTACTTTTTCATTTTTCTCTTGTTAATTTAGTTAAAATAGAATTCTTAGAAAAATAAAATTTATATTTATCATTATTTTATTAATTTTTATCATTATTTTTGTTTAAAAATTGTTTTTAACCTTTAAAAATTAGAAAAATAGTTTTAAAAATTTAGGAAAAATAATTTTTAGCGTTTAAATAATATAAGTAAGATATTTGTTTGATAAAATAATATTTTTGTCTTTTTGTTAACTATTTAATTTTAGGGCTTTAATTAGCATTTAAAATTGAATATTTAATTAATAAAAGGTCTTAAAATTTATTTATTAGTTTTTTATTCTTATTTATATTATTTTAGACTTAGTTTAAATTTTAAATTAATTTTTAGGTTTAATTTTTAATTTTGTCACGTTTTACGTATTTACGTTCGCGTTTTACGTCAATTCGTCATAGTGTAATCGTAATCGTAGTTCGTCTTTACTTTTTCTCTCTTTAAACCAAAAACGTCACTAATCCAAACTCTTGATTTTACATATTGGCACTCAAGCACATACACCTCCTTCAAGAACGAACCCGCATTTATCGGTTTTACGGTTTTTAATTAAATCGTACTACATAATTCTTGCCGCTCATACGCGTTTTTCCTAAAACGTGTACGATTTACCTACACCAATTTTTGGCGCCGCTACTGGGGAGGTGTTTTTAGTGTGCCATTATTATTATCATGTTTGTGTGAGTATTGCGTTTTTGCTTTTCAACTTTTGGAAAGCGTATATAGCTTACATACTCATTTTTGTTATTTTTCCTTATTATATTATAGTATCCAAATAAATCGTGTTTAATTTTCCTAAATTAAACACAAGCCAATCATTTACTATATTGCAGATACCCCATTATCGTTTTTGTTTTTTCTTGTGAATATATTACTATATTGTACTTACGTAGAACAATAGATATACAAGTACTCCAAAAGCGTGAAAACGCAACCTTGATTCGGGATTTCATCACTCGGTCATTGTATTCGAATCTAAAGCAAAAGTTTAAAGGCAAAATAGATAAATACTTTTGTGAGGCTTAATTTCAATTGACACAAACTATAAGGTGGGTATAAGGCGGTTGTATTTCACTACCTAAGGGAAAAAGGCTCTTAAGTGCTTAGCGCCGCCTCGTTTCCCCCGCTTGTTTGTGCGTGTTTTGAGAAAGAGGACTAATCGAGGGTTTTCCACCCAAGTATTATCTACGTATCATATATTTGCTTGTTTTCAAGATTAAACCCTCTTGAATGTTTTGGTGTTCCACCAACGTTCTAAAGTCATCGAAAGCGTTCACTCCACGTGATCGTTTTCATTCTTTGAGGCTCCTTTAATCGAGAAATCGATTCGAGGGGAGACTTGTAGATTTGAGTCTACGTAATACACAAAAATCCAAAAAAATTTAAAAAACAATCAAAAACCAAAAAAATTGAAAAATCGGAAAATCGCAAAAAGAATCTTCTTTGCTACCCCATTCTACGCTTAGTGCATGCGCACTCGATCGAAGGATTATTCTAATTCTAGCGATGCTTCGAATTGACGGAATCGTAATCGAAGGAATCGACAACGTAGACGAGATTTAGAAATCGACGTTCCTAATATCGTTGTTGAAGAAACCGTAGAGGAGATGGCCGACAAGCGTTCGATGATGGAATTGCTCCAAGCGCCCACCGAGGGTTATGGAGACGCGATCGTAATTCCCGCTATCGAAGCGGAGAATTTTGAGGTTAAGAGCGGAATGCTTTGTTGATTCAAGCTACGAAGTTTCGAGGTCGTGAAGCCGATAATCCTCACGACCATATTCGGAATTTTGATCGTCTTTTGGCCACGAGCAAGTTTAAGAACGTCGACACCGATGTCGTCAAGCTTATTCTTTTTCCGTACTCGCTCGATGGTGCCGCCAAGGATTGGTACGAGAAAGAGCCACCTAATTCGATAACTACGTGGAAGGATCTCGTCTCCAAGTTCGTTAATTATTTTTTTCCACCGTCTAAGACAACGTTTTTCAAAAATGAAATTACGAAATTTGAGCAAAAACCGAATGAATCTTTTAGAGACGCGTGGGATTGTTTTAAGGAATTTCTTAGGCAATGTCCTCACCATGGTTTTTCCGAGTTGCACCAAATCGATACGTTTTACAACGGTCTTAGTTTTCAAGAACAAGATTCGTTGAATTCCGCCGCCGGTGGCAACTTTTTGTGTAAGACTCCGAAAGATGCATTGATAATTATCGAAAATTGATCCAAGGTTTACCAACTCCGCAACGCACCGAGTGTTGCCAATGTCGCTAATGTTAGTAGTTCTAATCGCGACATTGAGAGAGTTGAGGCGCAAGTCGACAAGCTAACGAATGTGTTTACGTTTTTTCTCATTGAAATGCAAAAGAAAGACGCTCCCGCTACGGTGAAAACGATTGAGATTTCGTGTATGTTTTGTGGTGGACCTCATAATTATTACGAGTGTGCGGCTACGGATGGCCAAACTTCGAATGTGAGTGCGTTAAACAACAATTTTTCTATTCACAATCAAAGTAACGCCGGTCCATCACAACAAGGCAATTATAACTAAGGCAACAATTTTCAAAATCGTAACAATTTTCAAGGAAATAATCAACAAGGAAATTTTCAAAACCAAGGTTATAATCAAGGTCGGAATTTAAATTGGCAAAATCGAGACAATAATCAAAACTCGAATTTTTCAAACAACAACAATCAAGGTAACAATTTTTCAAGTGGGAATCAAAACAACTTTCAAAGAAGTAATCAAAACCAAGGGAACTTTAATTCAAATCAAAATAGTTCGTCAAACGATTTTTAAAATTACATGAAAACGAATGAGGCTAATATGAGACGATTAGAGGGAGAAATTGGTACTTTGAAAACGATTTTTCTAATACTTTGAAAATTCAAAACACGAAGATTGAGCAAGGATAAATTGACATTAAAAAGATGTTTTCGGCTATTATGAACAAAACCTCGGGTGCTTCATCGAGTTCGTTACCTAGTGACACCGTTGCTAATCCGAAGGAACAATGTAAATCCGCCTCGTCTCGTGAAAAAGGTCGTGTGATTACCCCTACCCTTGATGGATTTAGAGTTGTTCCTTCTTCTCAACCCTCGACTTCGAATATGTCTTATTGTTCTAAAGTCGATAGGATGAACGTGGCGACCAAGGAAAAGAGTGCACACCCTCGTGTACCTCAAATTCCATCCACGGTTCAAAAAGAGAGCTTCATCGACCTCACCAAAGTAACCCTTGAAGAAACTTGTGCATCGATCCTTCTTAAAAAACCTAAAAGGCGTATGCCGAGAAAGGAAGAGGATCCGGGCCAATTTCTATTACCTTGTGATTTTTCCGAGATTGGGGGATGTTTAGCCCTTGCCAATTTAGGTGCTAACATCAACCTTATTCCTCATTATCTTTGGAAATTGATGAGATTGCCTAACCTTACCCCCACGAACATGACTATCGAGCTTGCAATATATACTCCACTTATACCAATTGGAATAGCCGAGGATGTCTATGTTAGAATTGGAAAGTTTGTTTTTCCCGCGGATTTTGTCATATCCGATTACGAGTGTGACCCTAAATGTCCCATTATTTTAGGCCGACAATTTTTATCGACGGCTCGAACCGTAATCGACGTTCACGAGGGGAGACTTACTATGAGATATGGGGAGGATAAAATGGACTTTTCACGAGTAAATACCAAGTGTTTAATGATCATGAAAAAACCGAGGTTTCAAAACCTAATGTTTCAAATTCTAATGATTTAAAAATGTTCACTTTAGCGGAAAGAATGAGGCTTAATGCATGTTTTGAAAAAAATTAAGAAGAACGGTTTTAAAGACGATGATTTTAATGATAAAGAATACGTGTACCTAATTCATAAGGGTATGTGTAAGTTTATGAATAAAAAATCACTTTGGGATGTATTCGATGAAACAAGTGACACACCAATTCCGAAGGGCGACGTTAGTGCCATCACGACAATGACCAAAATGGACTCGTCTTCACCACCTTCGAAGGACCACGTCTTTGAGGCTTCAACTTCTAACTCCATTGAAGTGCCTCCTTTTCCTATCCCAACACCCATTGAGGCTAAAGGTTTTATCGACATCGATCCTCTCGTCTTAGAAAAGTCACCTAAGCATAGTCATTTGACTTGTAAGACCATGGTTGTGAGTTCTCACATAGACTCCTTCTTTGACGATGACGATGGCGATTTTGCCGAGATTGATCACGTACTTCGAAATCCACATGCAATTTTTGATTCTCTTAAAAAGAAATGTGTGAAGTACGATGATTACGAGTTTGATCCCGAGATTGAGGAAATCACTGAACGAGAGCTAGCTCTTTTGCCTCCACTTCCACCTACAAGTGAGGTCGATCTTTCCAAAATCGAGGATGAACTAAATGAGTTGGAACGTCTTATTTTTGATGACGAACCAACTCATGTGACCCAAAATCCAATTCTCGAGGAGTTACCTAATCAACACTCCTCAAATGAGAATTACGTTTACCACATTCGTGAGGATTCAACTTATCAACAATCCCCACAAATGGATGATGGTTTCGTGCTTGATCGTGATCTTTTCGAGAGAGTTTCTAAAATACTCAAGGAGGGGAATGACAAACCTTGGTTTGACAAGCCTATCTTTGATGAAGAAATCTATGAGATCAACGTTCATGAGGATGACGAGTATGTTGACCCCGAGGGGGCGGTGTTCTTTATTGACAAACGTTTTGAGAACTTATATAATCCGCCACCCCTTCCCACCAATGACTTAAATGTGAGGATTTTTAGCGCGACTAATTTTGAATTTGACACGCCAAATATTTTCAACATTATCAAATCGGGTTTTCATAAAGAGATTTTAAACGATGAAAAAGGAAAAGATTTTAAAAATGTTTTAAAAGACTTTTCTACATGTTTAACTCCGTCATCACATCGTGTATTGAGTGCTACCACCTCGTCTACTCCTTTTGACGACGGTTGGTGTGGATCTAGTGTGGGGGAAGCCCCTTCTGTTCCCTCACATTTCTCTACCGAGGACGAGATTTACGATCCCAGAATTGCTTGTAAAGAGAAATCTCGGTCTTCCACCGATGCAATAGATGGAAATCATATTCGTTTGCTTGGTGTGAGTCTACCTCGAGTAGCTCATTATGTTGACTTACCCATTTCCCCTTCTTTCTACTTCTCATCTATTTTCTTCTACCCCATTGGGGTTCATGTTGGAGTGGCGTTGTTTCATCTTTCATCCGAAAACGAGGACGCTATCTTTGACCTCGGTATACGTGTATCGGGTTTTTAAAGTACTCCATGTACTTTTGGGCATTGTTTATCATGTTAGCCCCACCAAAAATGACCAAACCAAGATTATCCCTAAATGATCACATTTATGGGGATTCGAGTCGAGATTTTGACTCGTTTATAAAAAAACAAGGTGCCTCATGGGGGATTCTCATGCTTATCCTTGTAAATATTCGTTTTTCTAATTAGTGTAACGAGGGGACTTGTGCTCTTCCAACCTTTGTTCCGTGGTTGTTTGTGATTTATTAGGTTCATCGTCATCATTGAATCCTCTCGTGTTCGTTTTATGGATCACTCGAGCTTCGATCGTTGCCTTTGGAGATTCTGATATCCGATGATATCCTTTTATGTTCTAACGATTATCTTATTAGCATAATCCATAAACGGTTTATAGGTTATTCGTTTTACCCTTTCCATGCTCGAGATTAAGCATTCGACTTTGTCTCTAGTATGGGGGTGTTTTCACCCCTAAACTCGAAACATTGAGGACAATGTTTAGTTTTAGTATGGGAGGTGAGTAGATACTTCACCTTGCTTACGTCATCACGCAATCCAAAATTTCATCGTTTTGCTATCGTTTTGTTGCAAAATGAGGCTAACAATGGACAGATTTTAAAATTTTTCGTATTTCTCATAAGTGGTTAAGACACGAATGAAGGTTTTCTGATGGTAAGAATAAGAGTAATTTTTGACTCGACCGTGCGTGTTGAGCACTTAGCTTCGATTCCTTAACTTTTTAGGCTAAGTCTCTTAAATGAGGACGAGAAATGATAGAGTTATTATAAGTCTCGTAATCGTCACGATCTCATGTGTAGTAATTGTTAGCTTATTCTCCCCACGCTTTTGATAATAAATTGTTAATAAATATTGATTTAGCGGTTTAGTCACTATTGTTGGTTTCTAATTTGTTTTAGTAGCTTCCATGTAATTAAATTGGGAAAACGTTGAGGATTCGCCAGCATCACGGTTTTGAAGTATTGGCACCCGAATAATCGAAAGCTTCACCTAATAACAAGATTTCAAGTGCTCACCTAAATTAAGCAAAAATTTGAAGCTCACAAAGCCGAAAAATCTATGCCCAAATTGAAAGTGAATCAAACCTTAATCTTTGAAGCTTTAAAGATCCAAAATTCGCTTTAGCGTGAGGATATAAGTCTTTGGCCATAATAAAACAACCGATGAGGAGGATAATAAAAGGGAAGGCAAGACCGAAGTCATAATAAAAGCTCCATGGCGGAGTCGACTAAAAGATGGAGGTAAACCTATGATAATAAGGCCCTTCCGTTAGGGGGCGTATAAAAGTCTTGGTAATAAGTCTCATGTTCAAAACCGTTATAAAATCGTGTTTATCGATCCTTCTTGTTAACTTAATTTTTTGACATCGTTGTCTATTAGGGTGAATTATTAATTTAATAATTTTGGTTACACCGTTAAGACTCTATTTTTAGACTTAATCTCTATTCACGCATAAGTCAATGATGTATCCTCGTGATCATTAAGATAAAATAAAATATAAGAGATACCAATTTGGAATAAGGGAGTTTAGGTGTGTAACTAACACTCATGAGATATGATCGTGTTGCTAACTTATAATAACAATGATCTCGTTACACGCTTAGCATGGAATTGAGTGAAAATCGAGGACGACGAAATTATTTCTAACGAAGCATTCACGTGTTCTTGTTCTATGATCCTAAAAGTCACTTTATCGTGATGAAAATAATACATTATGTCTAAAACAAGTGTAGTAGTTTATTTAAGTTTATGTCTTTAATAAATGTCATCATAAAATGAATTTTGGAAGTGCTATGATACTTAATTCTAGCATTGCGTGGGGACACGGAAATGGTTTAGTATGGGGGAGTGATGAGACTGTAATTATACATAGTCTCATCATCTAAATCGGGCTTAAAACGCTTAAAATGTCATAAAATACCCCAAAATATGCTTGTGTTTGTTAATTGTGTATTTTAGGTTCGGATATCGTGAATTCACCAAAAGATAACAAGATTCAAGCAAAAACGAACATGGGAAACGAAGCCGCACAAAGAACTAGACCCGAATCATGAATTTCTAAAGAAGTTCTCGAAGTTTAAAGATTTATCAAGATTGGTCCCTCAACTATTGAAGACTTGTCACTTTAGGCCCTTGTAAATCTCAAATATTACAAGTAGGTCCTTAAAGTTTCAAGATATGTCATCATTAGTCCTTGGAGAATGCCAAAGTTACATGAAAGACCCTTGGTGAAAGTTTATACATATGCCTTGCCAAATTTGACAAGTTGTGGAAACTTGATTACAAAGGAAAAGAGAAAAAACTTGTTCAAACTTGGAATGATAACTTTTTTGAGAGTCCAGGGGTAATACTTGCCAATCACCAAACTTGCATCCACCTATTGCAGCCTACCACTTCACCACCTCCACTAATAAACCCATTTACCCATTTCACCATCCAAAACCCGGTCAAACCCTGGTGAAACAACCCATATCTACCCAACCTATTACCACATTTATATGTTAAGTTTAAATTAATATATATATTACACCTAAAACTAGGAAACATATACTGTGTGTTTACCATCCCCAAATCACCCCCAAATCTCTAACATAAACCCTAATTACAACCATCATCCATCACTCAAAATTACAACCATCATCCAAACCCCACATTAAAAATACCTTCCAGCTCGACGTAGGACCCCCCATGAGACACCCAAGCCCCGTCCCTCTCAACCCAAATCCCAAAAGGGGACATAATGGATGGATGGATTTATTTACTTGGTCCCTACTCTCATCTCAACGGCTAAGATCACATAAAAACAGTTGGAGCCTCACATGAAAGATGGCAGAGTCACAAACAGCATCTTGACCAAGTTTTTCAAGATTTGAACCAAGGGGTATTTTTGGATTTTCGTAGATTAGGGTTTACAGCTTTCATTAGTACTAGAATCTTCTAAGTAGTAGTATAAAAGGAGACTCTAAGGTGTGGAAGTCCCTTGTTCCAGATTTTTCTCATTTGTAAACCTTTTTAAATGAAGTAATTAAAGCAATTTTTAAACCTTGCAATGAGATATATCTGAGTTCCTTTTATTCTGTTTTTTAGTATAATTCTGAAATTTCTGTTGCTCTCAAGTAATTCATATTTGTTATTTCATTTTTTTTTATCAAAAGTTATTTTTGGCTAAGTTCGTGAGAATATTTTCTACTTTCGTTTAATCATGCCACCCAAACTTTGACAAAGTTTAGGTAGGGAAGTGACTCAAGAATTTTATCCATTTAAGTTCTAAGGTTTCGGTTTCAAAGGGATTATAATCTGTTTTTCTTTGTGTTTATAAAAGCTTGTAAGGGTTATTTGCTTGACATCCAAACAACCTTTGTAAGTTTGTATAAACCTTAGCCATTTTGTTTTTAACAGCTTTCAAAAGTTTTTCAAAAAATTGAGTTTCAAGGTTTCCAAAAATCTTTATTCACTTTTTTTTGTGAGCTTTACCGTTGTAACAGCCAAGACACAAGCTTTTGACAAAAGCTTGTGCCTAGGTTTTGCGATTATCCTCTTGTTGTGATTATATTCAACAGGGACAAGTGAATCTTTTAGCTTTTAAAGACATTGTACCCTCAGTTCTTTCGTAGAACCTCAGCGAGGGGTCTCTACATCAGCTTGCATAAGCTTTCCATAAGCTCTACCTGAGCAAAAATACGAGTTTTAAGCCGGGGCATCAGCAAGTAAGCTTGAACTCCCTTGGCTCTATTTTTTGTTCACCAGTTGAATCTTATGTGGTTTTGCGTTTTCATATTAGATGATTGTTAACTTTGTGTTCTTGTAGTAGATTATACTTGTTACGATAGGTTTGAGTTAATTAGGATAAGTTTTGTTTAGCTTTTCTGTGATAAAACTGATTTTAAGTTAACTTTAGGGGTGTCTGGATTGGTAAGTTTAAAAGGACTTGGGGTGATAAATAGCTTCACCTTTGGCCTCAGCAACCTCATTTTCATTTGATAATTTTAGTTCTGAAAGCTTGTTGGTTAATTTGTTTGTCATCAAAATCTGCAAGTAAAGCACCACAAGTTTGATTTTAACTCAGTGCTAAAAAAGGCTGCATATGAGATATCAGTAGGTCATAATTTTGCTTGGTTTTTCTATTTTGATGTTGTTTCCGCTGTAGTCTAGTTTCATTCATTACTGTTTAAGTATTTCTTAAGTTTGGTTGATGCTAGTCAATTGGGTGGTTGATATAGTAGGATAGGTTTAGGATTACGTGGTAGTTATTTAGGATTTTGTGCCATATTGGTGGTCGTAACAAGTATTGATAATCACTGTCTTTCCACAACCTCATTTTCTGTAATAAAAACCACTAACGTACCAGCTTTTAGTTTGAGATTGAATTGAGGTCTTAGAGCTGATTATTTTGGATGGATAACTAGTATAGGATAGGGTTTAGGTTGTTTGAACTAATTAGAGTTTAGGTTAGCAGCTAAAGTCTCCCTAGAAATCACTCAACCCGCCACATGCATCATTTGTGACTGCTGTGGGAGCACAGTGAGCGGTTTGGACTTGGTTTGGATTATATAGGGGTTTATTATTTGTGCATTGTCTAAAGTTAGTTAGTAAACTAGTGTGTTAGCAGGTTTTGCCCAAAACGTCACCCTTTGTAGTCATTGCATAGCCCACTATCTGCATATAGGTAATTCTTTATGCAATTTTGGCACTTTATGGCTCACATCTAGGTTAGGAGTAGTTAAATTAGTGGTTTACGGTTTCTTATTGTTCGCTTGAGTTTGAGTCTTAGTAGGTTTTTGGTGGTCAAACTCACTGCCTATACCAAGGTTCATCAGTGAAACGCCATAAGTCTTTATAGTGAGAAAACTAGGGCCCTTTCACTGTGTATATGGTGTTCGGAGAGTAGGTGCTCAGTTATTTCAGACTAAACAAAGCCTTGTAACAACGGGTATTGAGATTTGATGGTTCTTGGTAGTCCCTAAGTGCGAATTACCCCACTGATTAACCATAAGGCAGCAGACCCCCCCCCCCCCCCCCCCACTTTGCTGATTAACATTTTGACTTTGGGTGTTTCGATTGTTTATTTGGTGCATATGATTGTTGATTGTATCTTGTTATTGTTTGTGTGTTTGACTCCTCACAACCACAAGGGTTGAGAGGGTTCCGTCCGTGCCCAGCAACAAACCATTAACCTATCCCGGGCTCCAAGAATTCCCATATCAGCAAGAACTAAGAACAAAGAAAAGAAAAAAAGAAAAAGTGCAGGTCTGTGCAGTTTTTGAGCATAAATTGTGCATGAAACGTGTTAATTGTTGTTGTGTGTTTGTGTTTTTTGTGTGTCTTTGACTCCCATAAGTCTACTGACTTGTGGGGTGCCGTTTGTGCCCAAAAACATCGACAAACAAGCGAAAACGAGCCCAAAACGAGCCTAAAAACCATACAGTAAGAGTTTTCTTTGTTGTCCGAGAACGCTGCAATTTTTTTATTTTTTTTAGTGTTGTCTGATATCGGGCAACACTGATCATTGACAAGCCTGTTGTCTGGTGGAATCTTGGACAACACAGAAGAACTCCACATTGGAGTACTTTGGGGTACTTTCGTTTTTAGCCATTTTTTTTTTTTTTTAACTTTTCATTTTTCCCTTGTTAATTAGTTAAAATAGAATTATTAGAAAAATAAATTTTATTTTTATCATTATTTTATTAATTTTTATCGTTATTTTAGTTTAATAACTGTTTTTAGCCTATAAAAATTAGAAAAATAGTTTTAAAAAATTAGGAAAAATATTTTTTAGTGTTTAAATAATATAAGTAAGATATTTGTTTGATAAAATAATATTTTGGTCTTTTTGTTAACTATATTTAATTTTAGGGCTTTAATTAGCATTTAAAATTGAATATTTAATTAATAAAAGGTCTTAAAACTTATTTATTAGATTTTTATTCTTATTTATATTATTTTAGACTTAGTTTTAATTTTAAATTAATTTTTAGGTTTAATTTTTAATTTTGTCACGTTTTACCTATTTACGTTCGCGTTTTACGTCAATTCGTCATAGTGTAATCGTAATCGTAGTTCGTCTTTACTTTTTCTCTCTTTAAACTAAAAACGTCACTAATCCAAACTCTTGATTTTACATATTGGCACTCAAACACATACACCTCCTTCGAGAACTGTTGGGAATTATTTGTTAAGTGTCAAGTACCGTTAGTATAATGGAAGTACTGTTAGTGTTATGTAAGTACCGTTAGTATTAACGCGGTACATAGTAAGTACTGCTACTTATAAAGTAAGTACTGCTATGATGATTAGGATGAATATATCTTTGTATAAGATATGTCATAGTTATAGTTAGAGTATATCTTATGTGATATACCTAAATAGTTAGAATATTGATAATATATCGTCTGTGATATAGTTATCTATATAGAATATTCTAGGGTTTCTAGGGTTCCTTACTCTATAAAAGAAACATAGGTACAATGTCTTTCATGTACCTCATTCAAGTTGATTAATGAGAGAATCGAATAGTTAAAAGTAATTCTGTTCTTCTGTGCTTTATAAGTTACTTATTTAGTATTAGTAAGAGTGCTCAAAGTGTTTTAGTTTGATTACAAAATACTATACTAATTCTTAACAGAATATAGATCCAACCAAAGGGATCAACAATTGGTATCAGAGCGGGTGGCTCTCGATGCTAGGATCTAACAAGGTTCGTGGGACGAAGAACGAAGAACGAATCAAAAATCCGTCTAGGGTGTCCAAATTTGTATGTTTCTGCACAGTCATATTCAAACGGTGATAACTCACTCGTTAACCGTTGGATCGTCACGAAATTCGAACTGGATGTTCTTTATACACGTGACTACAATCTTACCGGAGGGATTGTCGATCTGAGCTGTCAAGAAAAAGTTACAACAGGTTGAAGTAGGCTTCAAAAAAGGTTCTTCAATATTCTGTTTTTATTATTAAAGTTGAATTAGGGTTTATATAAACCCCCCGACTAGATTAATTTAAACAGAAAATTTATGCTCCAAAAGTTGCTGATCTAGGGTTTATCCCAACAAACCCTAGGTAATTCGTTGTGTTGCTACTGAATTTGGTGTTCGATGGTGAGCTACTATCATTGGGAGATTGATTCATTATGGATCAATAGTGAACCCTAGTAGCATGGTTCGAATTAATCATCATGGCAGATTGTTATTCAGCATGATGTTGTGTGGATACAGCAACAGGTGTACATTCACGTTCGTAATGATACCTTTAACAGCAGTTGGTTATGATGCCAAAAAGAATATCAGGAAGAACAGTATGGTAAGATATTGTTTTCTGTTAATTTATTTACTTTTTAGACGTGATATTATTGCTGTTGATATACAAAAGGAAACCCATGATGTGTAATTACTGGACGAGATTTTTGGCAATTTGGTTTGCATATCTTTAGGGATTATGATTATATATGGGCAATGGGTCAATGCAAATTATTCGGTTCATATTCTTCCTAGTTTATTTCACATAACGTGGTATAAGAACTTAGATTTATGCATGCAAGATTTAAGGGGAAGAAATATGGAAGTAATATATTCATGGGATATGACTCACAAAAATTATGGGAACAAGATTTGGAAGACACGTTTTGTTTTTCCCGATTCTTAGGGATTGTGATATTCTCTATATATGCTAAACAAGTTTATCCCATTAATTTTTGAAGAATATATGAGTTCTTTTGAACGTGGGTAGTGGTTAAAAATACTCAGACATGTATCACAGCTTGAAGTTATTTTTTTAGGGATTATGTTTCCCTGATCTATAGGACTATAACTCACATTTATAAAAGGTAAGACATGGGTTATATCACTGGATCACGTATATGTATGGGTTGGATGGACATGGTTTGTAACGGGCTTAATGTGTATTGTGCATAAGTATCGTTCATATTTTTCAAGTACCGCCTATGCAGTTTAAATACCACTGGTTCGTGATAACAGCAACAGTATTTAGTGACAGATCATGTGTCATTAAAAGTTTTGGAAGCAAATAATACTTCGATTAAGAAACAGCTCTGCAACAGAAAAGGTGTCACAAATACCTATGGGAGGAAGGAGAAAGCTGTTTTGATACAGAATAGTGACATAAAAAGGGTCGCTGTTTGGTTTATTTTCAAAGTATCGCTGGGTCGCTGGATAAAGTACCGCTCAGTGTTATTAGACAAGTGGTTAAGGACCGCTTTCTTTGATTGATATCGTATGACATATATTGTTGGTACACATATGGATCGACAAAACTGAAAGTACATCTGTAAAACCCGCATGCTTTTACCATGAATAGTACCCTTAAGATCGTACGTATATGATTAAAACTTTCCTTTTATAACATATTTACGTTTCACGTATAAGTATTACGAGTATTACGTACGTGTTAGAACACGATAAATATTTATTACGTATGAACACATAATAATTATTATAATCACGAGTATACGAACATGAAATCATGAACGTAAATTAATCACGAACTAATATTACGTATGTTTATATATATTTATTACGAACATGAATAAATATATTAAGTCACGATCGATAAATATACTAAGTCACGATCGATAAGAAATTAAAACACGTAAAACACGAACACGAGAACACACTTATTAATTAGACACGGAAAATGATCGGGTTACCCCATGTGGCCCCATATACCACGAAATTAGGAAGGAAAAGGGCTTAGACCATCAATTTTTACTAAACAAGAAAAATTAGGAAAACACATTCATTTATCAAAAATCAAGAAAATAAGAAAAACCCTAGCCTCCTTTTATCTCCCCTTTTCTCTTTGGCCGCCGGTTTGGATCATCACCACAAGGGTGTTTGGGTTGATTTTGGTGTTGATTATTTACAAAGAGCATTAGTGTGTTCATCCTCATTGATTCACGCATTCGGTAAACCTTAAAACCATTTTCTTTTAATCTTTTAATTTATTTTTACACATGAACTTATAAGGGTTTTTTTTAATATGATTATCATGTTAATTAAATCAAGGGGGTAAATGTTTTGATGTTTTAGGGTTGTTTGTTTGTGGCCGACGCAAGAACCGAGCCCCATAGGGGTCTCGGCTTGATGTAATCCACACCACCGAGACCACAAGGTCTCGGTATGGTGATGGTGGTCCCACGGCAGCAAAAAAAACAAGGGAACCCCGACTTGGTTCGGGGTATGGTGTTGATTACGGGTCTGGTTCATGGTTTCTAGTCACGATCCGGTTCATTGATTATGTTAAGGTTTATGATTTTAATAGTTATATGTTAAAAATTAAATTAATAAAACATGACATAATTAATTTAATTAACATGACTTAGGTTATAAATTTAATTATTAGATCATGAATTTTAACCTAACTATTTATTTTTAATTAGACTTTATATTTAATTAATTATTAAAAACCATGACTTATAATTAATTAATTATCATGACATAGGTTAATTATTTTACTATTAATACATAGTTAAACTTAAGTATTTTTAATCATGAAAATTAGACTACGTAATCAATTAATTATCAAAACCACGACCTATAATTAATTAATTCTCATGACTTAGGTTATATTAATATAATTAATAATACATGTTTTAACCTAAGTATTTATATCCTTATTTAATTAAAAACATGATATATTTAATTAAATACTTTTAACCTATAGTTTAACTAATTTACATGTAATGATTAATAAACTATACCTTATATCAATATGACAGAAAATAATCAGAAAACATTTAAGATTATATAATTAGCTTATTTAACCAGCTTATATCTAATTATGGAAACTTTCTATTTTTAGGAACTTATTTAATTAAGGCAGCTAATCTATTTATGGAAACTTTCTATTTTTAAAAACTTACCTATTTTAAGCAGTAATTCTATTTTTGGTAACTTTCTATTTTTGGGAACTTTCTATTTTTGGAAACTTTCTATTTTGGTAACTTTCTATTTTAGGAAACCTGCTATTTTTAGAAAGTTACTTATTATTACACAGTAAGTATAATAATACATGAAATACAAGTAATACTTAATCAGAATAGACTGAATATAAGATAAACACAGTTTGAAGCTTAAAACAGTAAAACATGACATGAACGTATAAAACAAGCTAAGACATGACATAAACCAGTTACGTATTTAGTAAGCAGATACTTATACACGTATGTATTTATGTAGCATTAGTGATACCGAGGTAGGACTCTCTTCCGTTCGTCTTCTTCGTTCATTGGACATAAGGTACGGATTCCCGTCCTTTCAGTATGGACATTCTTTCCTTATTAGGATTCCCCGTATGCAGCCAACTGTTTTCCCGTAGTATAAGTTATATGTTTGATTTGCTAATGTTTAATTTAGAATACTTATAGCCATATACATGCATGACCAGTTACACCTAGTTATGGAGGTACCATAACCATAACACTAGAGGCACTGGTGTTATGACTTCACCACGGCGGAGTGATTGCTCGTGGCGTCCCTTCAGCTTTTGGCCATATTATTATATTTATCATGTGGGGCGTATGGGTGCATCCTAGTTACATGTTTTTCAGCAGATTACTCAGTGTGAATGTGGTGTGTGCCTTACATCCTTCACAAGGAGCTGATGCCTCCTACCCAAAACCAGTATATTAAATTAGAGGCAGCGCCTCTAATTTGCATGATGAGGTCACCCCTCCAAGTATTCATGCATGGTGGATTTTCATGACCTATATTGGCTAATGGTAAAATATGTTAAACAGTTTTCATAAAATAAACATAAGGCTTTTCAAACTATAAAACCAGTTTTATGAACATGTTCCAGGTTTTCCAGGACTTATACATTTCCGCTGCTATTAAGTCTTTATTATGTTTTAGTCATTTATACTATGTCTATATCCGTGCACTGAGCGTTTTGCTCAGCCGTTACTTTCCTTTCCATGTCCCAAAACGGCAGGTACCCTAGGAAGGACTCGAACATTTGGAGGACGTGCATAGGATGGAAGCTGCTAGAGACTTCTTTTCCTTTTTGCCTTCATATACTTATGCTTGTTTAGTCTTTCATTCATTTCTTTTGCTTTATTATGTTTTGGGCTTATGTTTGGGAACCGATGTTTGATACCGGTTATCCCTATGGTCATGTAATGTTTTAGACATTTATCCTTGTATGCTTTGATGACACGCCATAATTACGCGTGACATTCCATTATCAAAATTGGGTGTTATAATTATGGTATCAGAGCCAAGGCTTCGACCTGTACGCTGTAAAACTTGACCTGTGACTAGTGGGTAGTCACCAGGAGCTTCCTAAACCAACTTTTGTTATTCTACATATTGATGTTTTCAGCGCATTGTTGCTTTAACCATGATGTTTTCAGCACCTTGAGGTTTTAACCTTGATGTTTTCATCGATATTGTTTTACTAATATGGATGGACAACCGTCATTCATATTTAGTTATATGTCATTGTTTCATGCATAATGTTCCCCGTGAACTGTGATTATGTGGACTGAACCCCAATAGTTCATAATTAGTCACATAAATATTTTTTTCTGATAAGTTTTGACAAATAAGGTTCATTTATTTATGTTTCATGTATCATTGTTGCAGGGATATGACTAAGTAATGGTTGGTACAGGACTGACCCTATTTAGTCGCATGTGCTTTTATCGAAACTTTTAACTTTAGGACCGACCCATATGCGTCCCCTCGCCATGTCTTTTGTTTTGGGACCGACCCATAGGCGTCCCCTCGTACATATAAAGGTTTTTATAAACTTTATTAGGCATTCATGCACTGTTTTTCATGCATAAATATTTTCTCATGATTTATTGGCATAAATTTTTTTATGTCCCCTCATAAGTTACTATGTTTTTATGTCAAGTATGTTTTCATACTGTCATGGTTAAACTCAGTTTCATGCTGATTATGTTATACACTCCTTCATGTTAAATCGTTTCATGTTTCTTCATGATAATTCCGTCTTCATGTGGATTACGTCTTACGCCTCTTTTGTTATTATGCCTTCATGCAAGACATTGTTGGATTTCATTAAATTCTGCTTTCATGACAGTCATGGTTGGTTTTCATTGATCATGTTGTCAGGTAAATCATCGTTGAATTTTGTGTAACCACACTTTAACGTTTCTCGATATAACCAAAATGATGTCTATGCTAATACTGCCAGGTTATCATGATGGTTTTCCTAACCGTTTAACCGATATACCTTCCTTAAATCATGATAAATGATCGACCCCATACCGATCATTTCATGTGCATTCCACGTGTACTCCACGTACCTTATTTCATGTGTATTCCACTTGCAATACTTCACGAGTATTCGCTAGTCGATTCTGAATCATCTTAGGCGTATTTTCAAATACTGATATTCTACAAGATTGCTGATGCCGCTCATAACTTGGAGATGTTACTAAAGGTTGATGCTGCTGACGTTCGGAGACGCTACGAGATGCGGATGCTGTTCACAACCTAGAGATCCTACAAGACAAAGACAAAGGCGTCAGAGCAAAACAATTGGACGAGAAGATGCTTCACCATCAGACGATTTCCATCAATCATTGTCCCTAATTCTTAGTTACATGTCACACGTCATTCGGCTGTCATTTCAGCCATATGAGTGCAAACCGGTACCAGCCGGCCACTCAGCTGAATAGTTACATGAATCATGGTCATGAGAATGACCGTCATAGAACTGACAGACAGGACGAAAGTAACCACTACTATGACAGAACTATCCTAGAAATCGCAACCGAGGCTCCGGCCGCGGACGTGATCAGACATACAAAGGATTAGTAGTCCAACCGATCCGCCAAGTCTGACATAATAACCTAATATGTTAGTTCTATGGTTTTACGTCTCGAGACACATGTCAAGACATCAGTCAAGACACATGTCTCACGTATACTTTCTGAAGACACATGTCAACAAATCAGTCAAGACACATGTCTCACGTATACTTTCTGAAGACACATGTCAAGACACCAGTCAAGACATATGTCATGCTTATAGTTCCAAGAAACGAGTCAAGACACATGACTCACGTCCAACTATGGAACATTTCTATGAAATTCAGGGTACCCTCCAAGGGTATATCCATTTTGTTGTGCCATGTATTAATCAGGCCACAAGAAATTCAATACCATTATCGGCGCATCAGTGAGAACTGTCACGTTGCCGATGTTACTTTCATTTCTTTCACCATAGTTCATATATTCATGACCATGAAGGACGCCTTTCGTATTCCCACGTATACGAAGGTTTTCCTTCAGCTTAATGATGAGATCCAAGCTGCTAACGCATTTCCTCGGACAGACACGAGATGATTTTTTTCCTAATTATGGACTATGAACAGCACACCATGGTACGATTCATAATTATGTGCAGTAATGTTCAGGCTCCTGAATACATTCAGCTTGATTTTCCATCAGGAAAATCTGTACAAATTATCTATGCTTACAAGCATGTGCGTTTTTAGCCATGGTCGCTAAAATTTTCTAGTTGTCAGTAAGACACGACCACTTAAGTCTTTTACGCATAGCCAGTTGATTATTCCAAGATCTTCTCATACATTTCGGAAAAACCTACAAGGAGAAGGACGGTACCATGAGATTATGTGTCGACGACCGTCGACTTAAACAAATCACCATTCATGACCGTTATTCTCCTCCACGTATTGACAACATGTCCAATCGACCTTATAGTGTTAATCATTTTTCCAAGATCGAACTCATGATCATGCTGCCAACAGTGACGAGTGAAAAAGCAGGACATGTCCATGACTGCTATTCGTACACGACTCGGTCAAGCTAGATTTATGATTTTGAATTAGTCTCATCAATGCTCCAACGACATTATAAGAATGAGTTTCCATGAACTCATAGCAAATTCATCAGTGTTTTCATTGAGGATAACTTGATTTCCTCTAAGCCTAGAGAAGAACAAGAAGACCATATTGGCACCATGTTACAAATTCTATGACAAGAGAAATTATACCTTGGAAATTTCCAATATCAATTCTGGTTGATTATAGTGACACGCTGGATCACATGAAATTGCATGGTTAATCTTACCATGACTCAGCTTATGCGTAAAGGTGAGAACCCTACACTACGTTAGGTGTTCTAAGAAAATCCTATGCTAAGAAAAGTCTAGTCTCGGAGACTCTGAGTTTCGCAAACTTCTATGTATCAAGTTTCTATGAAGCAGGATACAGTTACGTTCATATCTAGGTACCTGACATACCAACAGGTTAAGGTAGGACACCAACAGACTGGGATGTTTGCATCATCTGCAATTGTGAATTGAAATTGGACAAGATCTCCATGGATTTTGGTTATCAGATTAACGCAAAATCAGAAGAAGCATGATGCTATCTGGGTTATTGCAAACAGTTTGATCAAGTCTGTAGAATCCTTACATCCGCAAGGATTTCAGAACCAACAGATTGATCGGACATGTTATAGCCAAGGCTCATCTGATCACTTGGCAATCCCTCAGTTATCGGGTCAGACAAATATTCATAATTGTGCTCCTTATTTACTTCACGTCCTTATTCAAATTCCACGACTTGCTTTCGCGCTCGCGTTCATGACACTATTCACGTTCATGATGGCATCTCGGCTTACGATTTTACGTTCATTTTTCTCATTCTGGGAAGTTTTGCAAGAACTTGAGAGACCAGACCCAAGTTTAGTATAACTCCCTATCCTCAGATAGACGTTTCTCGTCATATTTTATGTCTCACCTTATAGCGTTTGGCATTACCGCCATTATATTCTATGTTCACGATATGTTTCACATGTCATGTACATTCCACGTTCCTCATATCATGATCAAGATATGTTACACGTATCATGGATCATGATATGTTTACTCATATTACACTCATCATAACTCCACGTATCACGTTCAAAAATTTTCAGGTATTACTTTCAAAAATTTTTTCACGTACTACGTTTCCTTATGTCTCGCGCATCGTTGCTAATTATCAGTTAAGTTAGAAGTGTTTTGCACGATAACGTTTTAGTTGCCCTTACACATTAATTTTTTTTCCCTCGATCAAATTTAGGGGATCTACCGTAAGTTGATAACCAAGAACTTCTTCGTATTTCAAATCAAGGTCAGGAGGAACAAAATTTATCATTTGTGTCAAAGATTTGTGAAGGAACCGTTCCAAGAGGGAAGCCACTTGGAAACGGACAAGTTCATCCGGACTTTTATCCATTTTTCTCTTAACAATTAGATATGTCCTTTCAGTCACGTCACGTTCCATGTCCTTTCAAGACATGTCACGTTCCGCGTTCCTTCTGCCAGGTCACCTGGATGTTCATTTATCTTACATACCCTCTCGGTTTGATTCGGGTATGTTTTTTTTCAGTTACGTTATCTATAATTCGGGGACGAATTATTCTTTTTAGGGGGGAAGAGTTGTAAAACCCGCATGCTTTTACCATGAATAGTACCCTTAAGATCGTACGTATATGATTAAAACTTTCCATTTATAACATATTTACGTTTCACGTATAAGTATTACGAGTATTACGTACGTGTTAGAACACGATAAGTATTTATTACGTATGAACACATAATAATTATTATAATCACGAGTATACGAACATGAAATCATGAACGTAAATTAATCACGAACTAATATTACGTATGTATATATATATATATTATTACGAACACGAATAAATATATTAAGTCACGATCGATAAATATATTAAGTCACGATCGATAACTAATTAAAACACGTAAAACACGAACACGAGAACACACTTATTAATTAGACACGGAAAATGATCGGGTTACCCCATGTGGGTCCTTATACCACGAAATTAGGAAGGAAAAGGGCTTAGCCCATCAATTTTTACTAAACAAGAAAAATTAGGAAAACACATTCATTTATCAAAAATCAAGAAAATAAGAAAAACCCTAGCCTCCTTTTCTCTCACTTTTTCTCTTTGGCCGCCGTTTTGGATCATCACCACAAGGGTGTTTGGGTTGATTTTGGTGTTGATTATTTACGAAGAGCATTAGTGTGTTCATCCTCCTTGATTCACGCATTCGGTAAACCTTAAAACCCTTTTCTTTTAATCTTTTAATTTATTTTTACACATGAACTTATAAGGGTTTTGTTTTAATATGATTATCATGTTAATTAAATCAAGGGGTAAATGTTTTGATGTTTTAGGGTTGTTTGTTTGTGGTCGACGCAAGAACCGAGCCCCATAGGGGTCTCGGCTTGATTTAATCCACACCACCGAGACCATAAGGTCTCGGTATGGTAATGGTGGTCCAACGACAGCAGCCAAAACAAGGGAACCCCGACTTGGTTCGGGGTATGGTGTTGATTACGGGTCCGGTTCATGGTTTCTAGTCACAATCTGGTTCATTGATTATGTTAAGGTTTATGATTTTAATAGTTATATGTTAAAAGTTAAATTAATAAAACATGACATAATTAATTTAATTAACATGACTTAGGTTATAAATTTAATTACTAGATCATGAATTTTAACCTAAGTATTTATTTTTAATTTGACTTTATATTTAATTAATTATTAAAAACCATGACTTATAATTAATTAATTATCATGACTTAGGTTAATTATTTTACTATTAATACATAGTTAAACCTAAGTATTTTTAATCGTGAAAATTAGACTAAGTAATTAATTAATTATTAAAACCATGACCTATAATTAATTAATTCTCATGACTTAGGTTATATTAATATAATTAATAATACATATTTTAACCTAAGTATTTATATCCTTATTTAATTAAAAACATGATATATTTAATTAAATATTTTTAACCTATAGTTTAATTAATTTACATGTAATGATTAATAAACTATACCTTATATCAATATGACTTAGAAAATAATCAGAAAACACTTAAGCTTATATAATTAGCTTATTTAACCAGCTTATATCTAATTATAGAAACTTTCTATTTTTAGGAACTTATTTAATTAAGGCAGCTAATCTATTTATGGAAACTTTCTATTTTTAGAAACTTATCTATTTGAAGCAGTAATTCTATTTTTGGTAACTTTCTATTTTTGGGAACTTTCTATTTTTGGAAACTTTCTATTTTTGGTAACTTTCTATTTTAGGAAACCTGCTATTTTTAGAAAGTTACTTATTATTACATAGTAAGTATAATAATACATGAAATACAATTAATACTTAATCAGAATAGACAAAATATAAGATAAACACAGTTTGAAGCTTAAAACAGTAAAACATGACATGAACATATAAAACAAGCTAAGATATGACATAAACCAGTTACGTATTTAGTAATCAGATACTTATACACGTATGTATTTATGTAGCATTAGTGATACCGAGGTAGGACTCTCTTCCGTTCGCCTTCTTCGTTCACTGGACATAAGGTATGGATACCCGTCTTTTCAGTATGGACATTCTTTCCTTATTAGGATTCCCCGTATGCAGCCAACTGTTTTCCCGTAGTATAAGTTATATGTTTGATTTGCTTATGTTTAATTTAGAATACCTATATCCATATACATGCATGACCAGTTACACCTAGTTATGGAGGTACCATAACCATAACACTAGAGGTACTGGTGTTTTGACTTCATGGCGGAGTGATTGCTCGTGGCGTCCCTTCAGCTTTTGGCCATATTATTATATTTATCATGTGGCGCGTATGGGTGCATCCTAGTTACATGTTTTTCAGCAGATTACTTAGTGTGAATGTGGTGTGTGCCTTGCATCCTTCACAAGGAGCTGATCCCTCCTACCCAAAACCAGTATATTAAATTAGAGGCAGCCCCTCTAATTTGCATGATGAGGTCACCCCTCCAAGTATTCATGCACGGTGGATTTTCATGACCTATATTAGCTAATGGTAAAATATGTTAAACAGTTTTCATAAGATAAACATAAGGCTTTTCAAACTATAAAACCAGTTTTATGAACATGTTCCAGGTTTTCCAGGACTTATACATTTCCGCTGCTATTAAGTCTTTATTATGTTTTAGTCATTTATACTATGTCTATATCCGTGTACTGAGCGTTTTGCTCAGCCGTTACTTTCCTTTCCATGTCTCAAAACGGCAGGTACCCTAGGAAAGACTCGAGCATTTGGAGGACGTACATAGGATGGAAGCTGCTAGAGACTTCTTTTCCTTTTTGCCTTCAAATACATATGCTTGTTTAGTCTTTCATTCATTTCTTTTGCTTTATTATGTTTTGGGCTTATGTTTGGGAACCAATGTTTGATTCCGGTTATCCCTATGGTCATGTAATGTTTTAGACATTTATCCTTGTATGCTTTGATGACACGCCATAATTACGCGTGACATTCCATTATCAAAATGAGGTGTTACAACATCAGTTTTTATGGCTCGATTATTGGGGATTTCTATGGAGACGATTGACGATTACGTGTTTGATGTTGGAGTTGATTTTCACAGGCTTGGTTTCATATTATATCTTCATTAGGTGAGCAATACACCTTGGGTTTGGACTAAATATATTGTTACAGCTTACAACTGGCTCATAGTTGTGAGGGTTAGCAGTTCCCATGTACCAAAAACTGTTGGTGAGCAATACACCTTGTCATTTTGACTAAATATATTGTTATATCTAACAGCTGGCTCATAGTTGTACGTTTGTTGTTGGTTTCAGTTCCCGTTCTTACCAATAAACTGAATCCCCCTTTTGCAATGAAAGAGTTGCATTTTTCTCTAGTTGTTTCGACAAAAAGAGGAAGAGTTTATCAACTAGTGAGCAATTGGGTAAATTGCATGAATCCAGGGGAAGTTTTTCATGCATTTGAAGATAACTTGTTTGTACATATATGGTGTTGACGAAGACTTGCAAGATCTAGGAATGTGTGATTTCCTATCACTTGAAGGAGTTACATTATCGTGCTCAGTGTCTCGTTTCAAAGGTAAATGAGGATTTTTGTAAGAGATTGGTTCTACTTATATTTTGGTTGTATGAGTTCGACGTCACATGGATAGTACAAGACATAAGATACATGCTTGGGAGATTCAACTTCTTCAACAAATGGGTTATACTCAGTTTTTCTTCATCAGTAATCATTTGTTGAAGTCTACAGAGTTCGTGATTCAAGAGATGATGGATCTAAGTTTCAGGGGAAGCTTATTTAATCATCTACATGCACCACTCAATGGGAAGTAATCACCCACTAAAGTGATCCCTTTAGTAATCACCCAAGAAAGTGATTATTCGTTGATTTTCTTCAAGAAGACCCCTATTTGACGAGGTTCCAAAAAGGGGAAGAAGATATCTATGGTGTATGTTTAAAGGAGATATATGGATGTTTTGTCATCATCAAATAGGGGAAGATTGTTCGGAATTGAGATTTGACGATAACAAAACCAAAAGTACTTGTAAGTACCTCTAGTACAATCCAAGTACCGCTAGTGCAATCCAAATACCGCTAGTGTAATCCATGTACCGCTAGGGTAAATCCAAGTACCCCTAGCCAACGCAAGTACCTTTAGTGTTAATGAAGATGTAGAGATCTTTAGAAGATTCTAGAGAATGAAGATAAGTATGAAGAATATTGTGAAGATATTCTTTATACTTAGAAGATATACTTGCTTAATTATGTTTATCTCCTTGTAAACCCTAGAACCTCTAGTATATAAAGAGGGGCAGGGCATTCATATTATTTATCCAGCATAGCTAGAACTCCCATGAGAGTTGACTAGCATAGTACACACATGTGTAATTGTATAGGTTTGATTTATTTGATATAAAGCCTTGTTAGAATAGTAATATTGGTGTTCTTATTATTATTCTACTGCGTATACAATATTACTATGTTCCTAGATCAAAGGTCTAAACAACCTAGAGTTGTAACGATCCTAGTAAGTCTGATCCAAATCAGATTTAACAAGTGGTATCAGAGCTTGTTGAGAAACTCCGAAAAAGAAGAACACAACCCCAAACACTCCACACATCCCAAAATTCAATGTCTCAACCAGAAGGTGATGATGCTCACTTGCATGATGTTAAGAACCCCGATCCTATACCACAGGGACAACCACAAGTTGTGCATCTTGCACCAGCACAAGGTGTTCAAGCCGTGAATGCTGTAGCTACCTCTACACCAACACCTTCTCATACTCTGTCTGCTGTTAAACTCCCAGTTCTCAAAGGTAACAATTATGAGACATGGGCTATGCAGATGGATATTACTTGAATCACACAGATCACATTGTGTGGCAAGTTATCAAGAATGGGAATACACCAAAGAAGCTACACTGGTTGCCAGACAATACATGTTATGTTCTACCTGTTGTGACTGCTGAGGAGGTACAAGCAGAGATCAGAGAGAGAAAAGCCAGAACTGCTTTGGCTATGGCTCTTTTTGAAGACATTCTACCAAGCTTTCATCATTATAAGGATGCTAAAGCTATGTGGGATGCTATAAAACTTAGATTTCGGGGCAATGACAAATCTAAGAAGATTAAGAAGATTGTTCTTGAGCAAGGTTTTGATAACTTCTCAATTACCAATATAGAGGGAATACATGGTGGATATGGAAGGTTCAGCAAGTTGCTTATTCAGTTAGCAGTTTATGGACAAGTAATTCCTAATGAAGAAGCTAATTTAAAATTCTTAAGAAGTGTTCCACCAGAGTGGAAAGCAATGGCTTTGCACTTCATAACAAGAGATGATTTGGAAACAATTCCTTTTGATCATCTCTAAAACAATCTTAGAGCATATGAGATGGATGTGAAAGGCACTGAAGTAAAGACAGCAACTACTTCAAAGTCTAACTTGGTTTTTGTATCAGATGGGAACATCGGTACTTACTTTCATAATACCGCTGGTGGATCCAGCAGTGGTACATACTTCACAAATACCGCTGAAGGACTTACAAGCAATACTTACCCATAAAGTATTGAAAGCAGTCCAATAGTCTCTCAAAATCTACATGGAAGGTCTTCACCATTGTTTAGTGACAATGATGCCTTATCATTCTTTGCTGGACAAGACAACAGGCCAAGATTAACACTCAATGACTTGTTCCAAATGGATGATGTTTGATGTTGAAGAGATGGTTCTTAAATGGCAAGCTGCTATGGTGTCAGTAAGATCTAATAGGTTCTTCAAGAAGTTTGGAAGAAAAATGACTGTTGATCCTAATGAGCCATTAGGATATGACAAGTCCAAAGTTGAAAGCTATAACTGTGGAAGGAATGGACACTTTGCAAGAGAATGCTCTAGAGATAAAGCTGAGGATAGCAATTAGAAGTCCAAGCACAACTATAGAACCAGTCCAAGAATAACTGAAAGCTTTCCAAAAGGAAAGAGCAGGAGTCCTAAAGGAACCAAAGCGTTGGTTACTGTAGATGGAGTAGTGAACTGGGCAGAAGAAGAAGAAGAAGAGGAGCTTGGTTTAATGGCTCTCTCACATGGAGATACTGAGGTACATCCTTGTTCTAAAGACTGTGTTCTTAATTTTAATAGCCTAAAAGTAGAACTAGAGGAACAATATCAAAAATTTAACACATGCACTATAGAATTAACTGCTTTTAAACAGGGTGTTGTTAAATTAGAAGAAAATATAGTTTTGTACAAAAAGGCTCAACAAAACTATGAAGAGAAAATAAGGATTTTGACTCTTCAAATGAGGGAAAAAGATGTGGAATAAAAGCTTTTGAAAGACAACTGTTAAAAATATCAACAGAAAATGAAGCTTTAAAAGCCAGTCTTTGTAATGAAAGGGAAGTGATTAGTCATTGGCAAAAATCCTCTAAAGGATTGGGAAAATTGATTAATTCACAAATGGGGTATTATAATAAAACAGGCCTAGGATATATTGAGGACCTACCTGGGATAACCTTAACTGACAAGGACTTATAAAAAGGGATTTTTGATAGTTCTAGTAAGGTAGATGATACACCTGAAAATGTTAGATATGCTGAAAGAATGAAGGCAGTTCCTCCACCACTATCAGGAATTTTCATGCCCCATTGTAATGATACTAGTATAGAGTTAGAAGAACCAAAGATTAATAATGTCTTCAACTCTAGTACTTTGTCCCAAGAAAAGACTGTTGTGACTAAAAATATTGTTTATCCACCTTTAATGAACAACTTTGTTTCTGAGGAATCTAAGAATAGTTCTGCTCCCAAGCAGGTAAAACTCCTAGCAAGATATTGGAAAACAATGTAAAACATAATAAAGCCAAAAGGGGTGGGTTAGGTTTGAAAAAGTTAAGTCAAAACAACCTTTTGGGTCTTCTTTAAGAAGAAAAGGATGTTATATTTGTGGTAGTCTAAGTCATTTTATCAAAGATTGTACATTACATGAAGATAAAATTGTGAAACAAAAGGCTACACAAAGGGTCATGAAAAACACTAATGGGAAAAATGCACAGGCTTATACGAATCAGAAAATTAAAAATGACAAACCTAAGTTTGATCACACAAGGGTAGTTAAACAGGTTAAAAATAACCCTACCAAAAGTTTTGTTCCTTGGGCAGTACTTAAGAAACAAGGTCTAGTACCTTTAAAGTCTGGTAAAGCAAGTACCGGAAAGTCTAGACCTGCAAGTACTGCTAGACCAAACTTAAGTACTGTTGGTTTTAAGTCTGTAAAACCAAAGTTCTCCAAGACTTCTAAGAAAGTTTTTGAAAAAGTTAGAACACCTAGAAGTAAGGATAAGAACAAACCAGTGCAAATGTGGGTTCCTAAAAGAGATAAATCATGGGTTAAAGCAAGTACCGCTAAAGCAGTACTTAAGTCAAAGAAGTCTGAACACATAGAGTCACCCTATGACTTTGACTACATAAATGAAACCATGAAGTATAAGAGTAAAAGTATCATTACTGGGAATGCTTCAGTACAAACTCTTAAATGGGTAGGTCCCACAAGATCCGAGCCAAATGTGGCTTGGGTCCCTGTTAAAAACTAATGAGTTTTATTTGTGTGCAGGGGCATCTAATTGATGAATTGAAAGATAAAGGTATAGTAGATAGTGGATGCTCAAGATACATGACAGGAAACAAAGATTTTCTTGCTGAATTTGAAGAATTCAGAGGAGGTCCGGTAGCCTTTGGGGGTAGCAAAGGTAGAATCACTGGCAAAAGGAAAATCAACACAGGAAAGTTGGAATTTGAAGATGTGTTCTTTGTAAAAGAATTGAATGAGTTCAATCTCTTTTCTGTATCACAAATGTGTGATAAGAAGAACAAGGTGCTATTTACAGACAAAGACTGCTTGGTGTTGTCTAAAGACTTTGAGATGCCTAAGGAATCTTAAATACTGCTTAAAGTACCTAGGAAAGAGAATATGTACACCTCTAATCTTCATACTATTACTCCAACAGGTGGTATTACATGTTTGCTAGCTAAGGCTTCTTTAGATGAGTCAAATTTGTGGCATAGAAGGTTAGGTCATGTGAATTTCAAGAATCTTAATAGATTGGTGAATAAGAATTTGGTTAGAGGTCTACCTAACAAATCTTTTCAAAATGATTTCACATGTGCTGCTTGTCAAAAAGGTAAACAACATAGAGCCTCTTGTAAGACCAAGACTGTTAACACTGTGACAAAACCTTTGCAGCTTTTGCATATGGATTTGTTTGGTCCAGTTTCTATCAGAAGCATTAGTCATAAGACCTTTTGTCTAGTCATAACTGATGATTATAGTAGATTCAGTTGGGTTTTGTTTTTAGCTCTTAAAAGTGAAACAAGTGAATTACTTAAGGATTTTATCATTTTAATTGAAAAACAGTTCACTAAACAGGTTTTAATCATTAGGACTGATAATGGGACAGAATTTAAGAATGCTGAGTTTGATGAATTCTTTAGGTCTAAAGGAATTAAGAGACAATTTAGTAATCCTAGAACTCCACAAAAAATGGAGTAGCTGAAAGGAAGAATAGGACATTGATTGAGGCTGCTAGAACTATGCTGGTTGATTCACTTTTGCCAAATACCTTTTGGGCAGAAGCAATCAATACTGCATGTTATGTGTTAAATAGAGTCCTAGTGACCAAGCCTCAAAACAAAACACCTTATGAACTCTTGACTGATGTAAAGCCTAACATAAGTTATTTAAGACCTTTTGGGTGTCATATGTCTATACTAAATACTCTTGATTATTCGGGAAAGTTTGATGGAATGTCTGATCCAGGATATCTTGTAGGATATTCAATGCAAAGTAAAACATATAGGGTTTATAATTTGGCAACTAAGAAGGTTGAAGAAAATGCTCATGTCAATTTCTTAGAAAATAAACACAATGTCCCAGGAATAGGTTATGCTTGGATGTTTGATTTAGATTATCTAACTAACTCCATGGATTACTATTCTTTGCAAAAGGATTGTCAAACTAACAATGCAGGTGAGGAGTCAAGTGCAACTAATGCAGGTACTCAAGAAGATGTTTCTTCATCAGATGATGATGTTCATATCTATGTGCCCAACATGCCTACTGTTACTCCCATGTCTGCAACTCCCAAGAAGCAAACCATGCCATCAAATGATGATCAAGCCTCCCAGGAGCTTAAGAGGATTCAAGATCAAGAGAAGAATGCTACATCTGCTAATAAGCATTCAGGAGAAGAATCTTTTGAGTCACAACACTCAGCAGTACATACTATACCTAGCGGTACTTCATCTAAAAGTACTGCTAAGTCAAAATCTGCTAAATCTGTTGACTCACTAGAAGAGATTTTACAAGCCTTGGACGATGGAGACTTATATGCTAGTCCAGTTGAAGGAATCTTCTCCAAAGCTTCCTATGATGAGCAGGGTGCAGTAACTGATTTCAACAATTTGAAAAAAGAAATTCCAGTCAGTTCTATTCCTACTCATAAAGTCAACAACAACCATCCTACTACACAGATTATTGGAGATCCCAAATCTGCTGTACAAACCAGAAGACAACTTCAAACCAATATTAAAACTCATGCACTGGTGAGTTATGTCAAACAACAGCAGAGAACAAATCATAAAGATACTCAACATTGTTTGTTTGCCTGTTTATTATCTCAAGTAGAGCCCAAAAACATTTCTCAGACTCTTGATGAAGAAAGTTGGGTAGATGCCATGCAAGAAGAATTAACACAATTTGAGCTACAAAAAGTTTGGATTCTTGTAGATCTTCCCTCAGGTAAAAGAGTAATTGGTACTAGATGGGTCTTCAGGAACAAGAAGGATGAAAGAGGGGTTGTTGTGAGGAACAAGGCAAGACTTGTTGCTCAAGGCTATAGACAGGAAGAAGGGATAGACTATGATGAGATTTTTGCACCAGTGGCAAGGATAGAAGCCATTAGGTTATTTTTGGCCTTTGCATCATATATGGGATTTATAGTCTATCAAATGGATGTGAAAAGTGCCTTTCTATATGGTACTATCTCAGAGGAGATATATGTCTCACAACCTCCAGGTTTTGTAGATCCTAAATTCCCTAATAGAGTCTACAAGGTTATCAAAGCACTTTATGGTCTGCATCAAGATCCAAGAGCCTAGTATGCAACCTTATCTAATTTTCTGCTAGAACATGGATATAGGAGAGGAACCATTGACAAAATTCTGTTCATCAAGAAGAATGCTAAGGACATCATTCTAGTTCAAGTTTATGTTGATGACATCATTTTTGGTTCTACCAAGAAGACATGGTGTGAAGAGTTTGAAGCTTTGATGAAAGCAAGATTTCAAATGAGTTCTATGGGAGAACTAACTTTCTTTTTGGGACTATAAGTCAAACAAAGGAAAGATGGAATATTTATCAGCCAAGATAAATATGTTGTTGAAATCTTGAAGAAATTTTCATGTATGGATACAAGGAGTACAAGCACACCTTTTGAAGCCAAGAAGTCTCTATCAAAAGATGAACATGGAGAAGATGTTGACATTCATCTATACAGGTCAATGATTGGTTCATTGATGTATCTTACTGCTTCAAGGCCAGATATAATGTTTGTTGTGTGTGCCTGTTCAAGGTTCCAAGTTCATCCAAAGGTGTCACATCTACATGTTGTGAAGAAGATTTTTAAATATCTTAAAAGTCAACCCAATTTAGGATTATGGTATCCTAGAGATTCTACCTTTGAATTGGAAGCTTACTCAGATAGTGATTATGTTGGAGCTAATCATGATAGGAAATCCACAACAGGAGGTTGTCAATTCCTAGGCAGAAGACTCATATCATGGCAGTGTAAGAATCAAACCATTGTTGCTACTTCTACAACTGAAGTTGAATATGTAGCTACTGCTCATTGTTGTGGGCAAGTATTTTGGATTCAAAATCAATTGTTAGACTATGGGTTTAACTTCATGAACACCAAGATTTACATTGATTATGAAAGTACTATATGCATTGTCAAGAATCCATTATTTTACTCCAAGACCAAGCATATTGAAATAAGACATCACTTTATAAGAGATGCTTATGACAAAAAGCTTATTCAAGTCTTGAAGATTCATACAGACAACAATGTAGCTGATTTTTCGACCAAGGCATTTGATGCAAAGAGATTTGAATTCTTGGTGACACACATTGGTATGCTCAACCAATAACATGTTGCATATGTTGAGGGGAGGTAATAGTTGTACAAATTTTTATAAATTTTTATTGTATATTCTATGTTTTGTGTTTTTGATGTAATTGCAGGTTAATAGAAAAAGATAAAATAGGTTACATTGTTAGTGGAAAGCATGAACTGGTCAATATCGTGAGGTATCGTTGTCACTCCAAGTACCACTAGCACAAATTCAAGTACCGCTTATGTTCCATGTACAGCTACATGTCCGTTGTACCGTTAAGGGTCTCTTTTGTAAATTTGGGGGTTTCTTCGCGCTTGGGTTTGTTATTTACTTAAATACGTACTCCAATTACACAATTGATTCACCTAATCTTTTATTTTTCTCTCTTGATTCTATAACCTTCTCTCTAATCTTTCGATCATCAAAAATACTAATGGATGCTTTACAAGTAATCTCTAAGCATAATTTGGTTGCGAATCTTGCTACGAATGATGACTCTCTTGGTTTCCATGAGATGCTTGGTTTTCTATCTCGATGTCATGTTCGCTTTGCACTCACTGTAAGTCCAGTTGTTTCTATTTCCATTGTTGAACAATTTTGGAATATTGCTGTATTAGGTACTCGGTTTGATAAACCTTGCATTAAGGCTAAGGTGAATCATAGAAACATATATGTAACTGAGGTACTACTACGAGCAAGTTTGAGATTAAATGATGAAAATGGACTAAGTATGCTTAACAATACAGATATTCATGATGGCCTTGCAGCCATGGGCTATGGAGGTGGTAGGGAAAGTCTTACTTTATTTAAAGCTTTATTTTCACCTCAATGGAAATTGCTTTTTCATGCTATTATTCATTGTTTAAGTTCTAAAAGTACATCTTTTGATCAAATTCCTGCTGCATTGGCATCAGCTGGTGTTTGTCTAGCAAATAACAGGGATTTTAATTTTTCAAAATTAATTTTTGAAGGCATGACTAGGAATTTGGAAGGGACTAAGAAGTTTTTAATGTATCCTAGATTCATTCAGACTTTAGTTAGTGACAAAATACCTAACCTACCAGAGTTAACTGATACATGGGATGTTCCTACATTCACAAAGAGAACTTTCTCTTTCTTGACCAAACAAGGCAATGCCTTTACAGGAACAGTAACACCATTGTTTGCTCATATGTTAGCCCAACCTGCCAATCAAGAAGGTGAGGAACCTAGCAATGCTAGTGCTTCTCAGCAAACTCCTTCTCACCAGAGTTCCCATTCCCTAGAAGATTCACAATCTTCTTCTCACAATGTTGGTGTTCCACCAAACACTGATGAGATGATCCACACACCTGCTGCTTCTATTGCTGCTAGTGGTTCACCACAAGCACAAGCACCAGAGGTGGTAGATGTTGCAAATTTAACTGCTTTGTGTACAAGTTTGTCCCAACAGGTACAGGTGTTGCAGAAAGAAATGCTTATTCAAGACAAGAAAATTGCTGAATTGGAAGCTAGCCTAATCAAGCTAAGGAACAAAGTGTCACCTTAGATGAGGCAACATAGATCTATTCAGAAGTATGCAATCAAGAAGCAAAGATTCATGAACCACAAGAAAAGGCAACTGAATGCAACCAAACAGGGGAGGAATTATGAAGGACAACCACCTTCTTCTGGTAATCAGACAAGGATCTCTGGCAATGACATCAATTTTGAATTAGATACATATGTCATGGGGACTTATGCAGATGGAACTGGTTTAAAGACTGGTGTGGATGGACCTTCAGATATGGAGATTCAGCAGCAAGAACCACAACCTACTCCAAAGGAGCCACAAGTTGAAGTAACATTGGTAACTCAGCCAGAACCATAACCTCAATCACCACTTCACACAAATTGGAGTGCTTTCTATGAGAAGTTGGAGGAAATTAATGTTCAGTTTCCTGGTCCATCACCATAAAGCAATAAATCAGATAAGACTGAAGAGGTGCAAGTTGATATGATGTCTTCTATGGAAGAAAGAGTATCTGGGGATACACAAGTGATTGAAGAAACAAATGTGTCTAATACTGGTGAAATCAACACTGTTGAAGATCCAAGTACTGCTAAGCCAACTAAGCCGACTATAAGTACTGCTGACATTGTTGAAGACCCAAGTACTGCTAAGCCAACTAAGCCAATTGCAAGTACCGCTGGTGATCATCCTTCACTAGAAAGTCAAACTCCTTTTGGAGAAGATGAGACTTTAGCCCAATTGCTGCTTGACTTATGCAAGAAGAATTTAGTTGAGAAGACTAAACAAGCAAAGGCAGAGAAAAAGACACAACAAGAAGTTCTTGCCAAAAAGAATCAAATTCAAAGTAAGAAAGTTCAAGCTTCACACCCTACTAAAGGTATAGTTATCCAACAACAAGCTAATGAAGAAAGAGCTACCAAGCTGAAGAAGAAGCTACCTAAGATTGATCCAAAGGATAAGGGGAAGAAGCAAATATTATCAGAGTCTAAAGATGAAAGTGATATAGATGATGATATAAACAAAGTCATGTACATATTTAATCAAATAGACCATGATGAGGAATTTGCTTATAGAATGCAAGTACAAATTTGTGAAAATGAATTACAGGAAGAACTTGCAGCAAAGCAGAATTTGCTAGAAGCTAAAAGAATACAGCAAGAATGGAACATACAAGAGTATGACAGGATTCAAGCTGAAATACATGCAAGTGAGCTTCTTGCAGACTCATTGATAGTTGAAGAGAGAGATGCATATGATGAAGAAGAGAAATCAAAATTGATTGATGATCTGGTAAGGGAGCAACAAAGATTCTTTGCTGAAAAGAGAAGAAAAGAAAAGATTAAGCCTCCAACTACTATGCAGATTAGAAATCAGATGATGAATTTTCTTAAGAAAATTAAGGTATTTACTCATATTCAGCTGGTCAAGAAGAATTTTGAAGAAATCAAGACTTTGTATGAGCAAAATAAGAGAACTGAATTGAATTTTGTTGAGATTGGATCTGAAGCAGATAGAAAAGTTGTTGAAGAGTTTAAGAAACATCTGCAACAACAAAGGCAATTTGGTAGTACTCCTAGAATTGAGCCAAGTACTGCTGAACCTACAAACACATCTCCACCTATCAAGACCACTTATTTGAGAAAGAATAGAAAGGAGAAGGTAAGTTCAAGGGAGGAAGAGACTGCTCAAAGAATGAATACAGGAGTTGAAACTCAAGATATTTCTCAGACTGAAAATGTACAAGCAGTACATACACAGTCAACAGTACATACTGAGGAGACGGTACATACAAACTTGGAAGAGGGTTCAACAGAACTTGAGGGAATTTCCAAGAGTGTTAAAAGGAAAAGGTCAACAAAGACAAAGAAGAAAGCCAAGAGGGCTAAATTAACAACAGAGGATAGTGATGATGATGAGAGCTTGAAGAAGTACATAAAGATTGTAAAATTTGAAGATCAATGTATTGATACAGAGATTTTTGGAAAGAAAGCATCTATTATTAAATGGATTTACTCTATGGATCAGGGACTTGAAGCTCATGGAATTCAGAGAACTGATGGCACAACAAGGATATTCAGACTTTTGGAGGATATTCTTCACATTCTTGACAGACAAGATATTCAAGATCTTTCCAGGTTAGTTCAAGAAGCCAGTGCAGGTAAAACTGAAGTATCACTATTATACTGGGAATTTCTCTTTATGTATGAGCCGCACAATTATGATCAAGAAATGTTGAAAGAATTAGAGAATCAGGTTCCTAGTTACTGGAGATATTATAGGTCATGTGGATTACATATTTTGGATATAGATGATGTTACATACTATATGCTTCAAGAGAAAACTTAACCTTTCAAAAGAAAATTGTTGGAAAGGATGTTAGAACAATAATTGGAAGTTACAGAAGAATCTGCTGATGCTTTGGAGTTGATCAGAATGGTTAAACAACAAATCAAGGATTTGAAAGATGAGGAAGAAGCTGAGAAAGAGCCTTAACTGTTTGACTTTCAGTCACACTTCACAAATGGTTCTCAGTTCACCATGTCTAACACACATAAGAACTGGCTAGTCCATAAGCAAATGGTTTGTGGTAAAGACTTATCAAATCCGTTGAAAGCTGATAGTTTGCTAAAAACTATATGGTTCTAACTCACCTTGTTTCGAGACAAAGAGTTGGCTAGTCTTAGACAAACGGTACTAGGTAAAGACTTCATCAAATCCATTGATGGTTGACAATTTACCAAAATTTGTAAGGTTTTCATTACACCTTATTCTTTAAAAATAAAGTATTGGCTATTCCAGAGTGTACGGCTAACTGGTAAAGAATTTATCAAATCCGTTGATAGCTGGTGATTTGTTAAAAATCATGAAGCCAATACAGATTTGTTTTTGTTGTTAACTGTTTTATTTCAGGTATGAATATTGCAAGCAAAGAAGTATTCAAAGAAAAAAAATACTTAGAAGGTTTTGTCTCATCAAATCAAGACAAAGGTTCATGATTCAGAGTTCAAAGACTAAACTCAAGAAGACAATAACTGATGTTGCAAAGAGAAGTGAATGTTTAGAAGACACAAGAAGATGATAGTATGAAGACAAAGATGATACTCATGATGTTTGAAGATTATCTTATCAGAAGAAGATCTACATTTGAAGTGTTTGGCTACATTCAGTTGGATACAAATACAAATAACCAAGTTCAATCCAAGGATGAAGGAAAGACTAAAGACATGTATTTTAATACATTCAGTACAATAGAAACAAGAAGACAACAAGTTATCATTTCTTGTTTAGGGGAGGATTGTTGGGAATTATTTGTTAAGTGTCAAGTATCATTAGTATAATTAAAGTACTGTTAGTGTTATGTAAGAACCGTTAGTATTAACGCGGTACATAGTAAGTACTGCTACTTATATAGTAAGTACTGCTATGATGATTAGGACGAATATATCTTTGTATAAGATATGTCATAGTTATAGTTAGAGTATATCTTATGTGATATACCTAAATAGTTAGAATATTGATAATATATCGTCTGTGATATAGTTATCTTTATAGAATATTCTAAGGTTTCTAGGATTCCTTACTCAATAAAAGGAACATAGGTACAATGTCTTTCATGTACCTCATTCAAGTTGATTAATGAGAGAATCGAATAGTTAAAAGTAATTCTGTTCTTCTATGCTTTATATGTTAAAAGTAATTCTGTTCTTCTATGCTTTATATGTTAGATTCCGCATAACTTATTTAGCATTAGTAAGAGTGCTCAAAGTGTTTTAGTTTGATTACAAAATACTATACTAATTCTTAACAGAATATAGATCCAACCAAAGGGATCAACAAGAACGAACCCGCATTTATCGGTTTTACGGTTTTTATTAAATCGTACTACTTAATACTTGCCGCTCATACGCGTTTTTCTTAAAACGTGTACGATCTACCTACACCAATCATAAAAAAATATAAAGTTGATGTGCTGTTGTGATGTCTTCATATGAGTGTGAACCCATGACACCTTTCAAAGCTGTGTATAATATTTACTTGAAACAGCATGTATATATTAAAAAATAAAGATGCAAATTGACCTTTGAATAAGAACATATCAATCCGTATCCGTGACACACCTAGCAACAAAATGAATAGTATTAATTAGAAAGAATGGAACTTCAAAGCATCCAACGCATTAGGCTTGAAATATCTTCTGTTAATTAGCAGAAATCTCGCCAACTGTGTTTTTTAATTTTTCTTCACTAGATCTTGTATTCTCTTACAGCTTGATTAACTTCTCGTGGTTGGCTACTAGAACTTCATGGGTGTGTTGCAGATCAAACAACCGAGCCAGTGTTATACACATACTATCCAGATCATTGCAACAATTCAAGATCAACCTTCAATTCATGTTCTTATGATTACTATCCAAGGATCTTAAATAAGTACTCTAAACTAATTATTGTATGTTATGTAGGGAAAAGGGCTACAAAGATCAAATCAAAAGAACTTGTCACACATTAATCAATTTTTTTCTTCAACTGATGCGTTTATGTTTGATGTCACTGGTAACTCGCCATATGTTGGTTCTCGTTGCAGCCTGGCCTGTTATATAGAAGCAATAAAAAAGAATAGAACTTTCTAAACACGGTACAAGAAGGCAAACCTTTAATTTTTTACTTTTAAAAAAGGCATAGTTAGTAAAAAAGGCGAGTTAAAAATGAAAACTGAATTTTGTTCTCAATGATGGTAACATTTTAATTTACCTTGTAGCTGCCAACCTGCAAACGCAAACCAAGTCTTCATCTGCATCAGTGACAAGAAACTGACCATCCTGGCTAGCACTAGCACATTGAATCTGGTTATATGATAAACAAATACACATAATGTTCGGTCCTTGTAAAGGCTCGTTCATATCTCATCAGAATCAGAGCGGCCTAGAGCAACTAGCATGACTTTGTTTGTCCCGATGTAATATCTAAAACACGATACAACAAAAATCACAAGTATTATCAAGCAATTGTGGTTAAAAAATGGTATTCTAGGTTGTCCTTAGAATCAAATGAAAGCGACAAAATATAAGCAGTATAGTACCTGATGGTGGACTTAAGCTGCTCTCTGAACTACTTAAACTTAACATTTCTCATATTCTCAAGATTGAAAACATAAAAAAGAAACTATACTGCTCCACCCGCCTCACGAATGGTGTTGACAATCACCTGTTTAAGTTTTATTTGTTTAACCTATATGAGGATCCACGTAGCCACTGTATAACAAAACACGATTCAGCCTATTATTTAATCAGAATATGCCTGTGTGTTCATCATATGTGTGATATCTAATCAATCATGTTTTTTATGATTATGTGATTAATTTTTATGTGATTTGAATGAATGAATTTTGAGATGATTTGAACGTGAGGAATACAAGAAATCAAGGTTATTTGAATTCGAGATGATTTCTGTGATGAAATTGAGATGATTTGAAGGTGACGGCTGCTATGGTTTTTTGTGTGTGTGTTTTTGTGTTTATTTACCCCCGCCTGTGGCTAAAATAATGAAAAAAGTTAGTTTAGATGTATTATATATAGATGCGGTATCAAAGCGCACTTTTTTTGCAATTTGCGTTTTGTAACCTAAATTTGGTAACTTTTTGAGATTTTTTTAGCTAACGAAACAAATTCTTTTTGGTTTTATAAGTGTCATGTCACATATGACATCGATTAGAGGAGTGATATCAAGTCATAGTTATAAATATATACATATATATAATATATATATATATATATATATAATATATATATATATAATATATATATATATATATATAATATATATATATATATATATATATATATATATATATATATATATTATATATATATATATATATATATATATATATATACTATATATATATATATATATATATATATAATATTATATATATATAATATATATATATATATAGTATATTATATATATATATATATATATACTATATATATATATATATATATATACCTAGTATATAATATATATCTACTATATATATATATATATATATATATATATATATATATTATAATATATATAATATATATATAATATATTATATATATATCTA
>JANFOE010000473.1:5000-120228 GCA_025667525.1 Glebionis coronaria | reverse complement strand
ATAATATATATATATATATATATATATATATATATATATATATATATATATATATATATATATATATATATATATATATATATATATATATATATATATATATATATATATATATATATATATATATATATATATATATATATATATATATATATATATATATATATATATATATATATATATATATATATATATATATATATATACGTATATATATATATATATATATATATATATATATATATATATATATATATATATATATATATATATATATATATATATATATACGTATATACGTATATATATATATATATATATATATATATATATATATATATATATATATATATATATATATATATATATATATATACATATATACGTATATATATATATATATATATATATATATATATATATATATATATATATATATATATATATATATATATATATATATATATATATATATATATATATATATATATATATATATATATACATATATACGTATATACGTATATATATATATATATATATATATATATATATATATATATATATATATATATATATATATATATATATATATATATATATATATATATATATATATATATATATATATATATATACACTAGCCTTTAGACCCGTCCGATGGACGAGCTAGCTTTAAGTATATATTTTTTAATTTTCCTCTTTATATTCGATGTAACTTGTTGTGTTCAGTTTACCTCCGTTATTGAGGAGTAATAATGAAATTATGTTATCTATTTAAAAAAATTTACTTGCCGAACATAAGGTAGTCAAGGAGATGTTTTTTCCCTGTGATATCTATCTTCTCTTGTTTGTTAAACTTGTATATGTTAACGTTGACACAAAAAAAGGATATGCAAGTTAGAAAACTAATAGTTAACGTTATAAGTTGGAAAACTAATAGTTAACGTTGACACAAAAAGCATACGTTGACACAAAAAAGCATACGTTAACGTTAACTTGTATATCTTAACGTTGACATAAAAAAAACATACGTTGGAAAACTAATAGTTGACGTTATAAGTTGGGTGAGACGTAGCATGATGGCATAGTCATACCTCGCCTCCTATGAGCCCTGACGAGTTTTGACATTTTTAGATCTTACTTAAAGCGAAAAATAAAAAAATATTTATAAAGTATTATCTTTATGTCATATTTCAAATAATTGAGTTTTCAAACAGTGTCATACAGAGAACAAAGTCAAAAATTATATTTGCATGCAATTTTTTTATTTATATATAAAAGATCTATTTTATCAAAACTGAAATTAAAAAAGCATCAAAGCATCATTACTTATCGGCTTATCGCTCCTTAACTTGTTTTTTTCATTTTTCATCTTACGTCTAATCTTAACACAAAACTTTGGTCTATTGCGTAACGCGAAAGTCAAGTCTCACACATATACAACAACATGTCGAGCCTTTTAGAACATTGCAAATAATATAAACAACTTGTTGGCAAGAAATATTAATTACCTAGTAAACTATATGGGCAGATCTTGATGAATATTATTGGTTTGAAATCAAATTGATGATTCTAATATAAAATAGTATATACAAATGTGCTAATTATGGACATCCTAATATACAATTTGTAAGATCAAGTAAACAAAGAAAAGATTAAGCATCAAAATCTAATTATCGTCATCGTAATATACGTAGTACATATTAAGATATATAGTTATGAAAATAAATTTTAGTACATACATGATTAGATGTATAACCATAATTAAATAGTTTCATACACGTGATCAAAACACATATACAATTGCAAATAGTAATAGTTTGGTGATAATATAAAATTGACATATATGATTTAACAAATCTATATATGCCTTAGTTACATCTATTAATAGAAATAGAAGATAACTATATTTACACTAAGAACATGTTACGCAACGCACAAAGGTTCCTGCTTTTTCCAGTCTTCAAGCGGGAAAATCATCGGATGATCCATAACCCCCACAGCTATGAACTGCTATGTTGGCTGGAATTTTTGTCCTTTGAGAAATTTTTAAGACATAGGAAATTTATTAGATACAATGAAGGGTAGAGGCACCACATGCAATGTGAAATAAAATAAAACCTAAGGCTATCAAATTATTTAGTTTTTGAACAGATAAACGAAGATAACACATTATTATGCCACTTGCATGTCAATATTATAACCCTCAGGCACATTAACCACAAGAGAGAACTGCACTTATTATATGGATTTACTTAAGAACTAATATACTACAGTATATGACAAAACAAACTTTTTGAAAGATCTAATTTGGTCAATAACTCTGAGTAGATGATACCTTTTGTGGAGTTAAGTGGGTGATCTTGTTGCTCTTTGATAGGTATTTTAAGACCATTAGCTAATGTATCCCTCGATAAAGCAACATGCAATTTCCCATTACCAAAAATTGGTCCAGAAGTAGATTATTATCTTATTCAATGATTGACCATGGCTCTTGTTGATCGTCATAACATAGCAAAGCCTAACCAAGAATTGCTTTCTTTTATCAAACAAAAATAGTGTTCTCAATTATTCTGTAAACTTCACAAATTGGTTCTCAATCTTTCTGCCATGTCTGTTATGCATGGCTAGCTAGAAAATTTGAAGACAACTATAAGACAACTATAATCTTTCTGCTATAATCTTTCAGTTATGTTGAAAACAACTATAAGAAATAACAAAGAACGGGAAAAGTTAAATGTAGCAAAAGCAGAATTCACTTGCTCTTAGTTGAGCTCTATAAACTACAGACAATGGGGACACTAACTTCAAGATCTTTGATCACCTTAGTTGAGCTCTATAAACCATAAAAAGAAATCAAAACATGAAAATTAAGACGTGATTAGACAATTGCATGTCCGGTAGGGAATATTAAATATCTGTCGATCACCGTAAAGTAATTATTAAACCAAGTGTACGAAAATGTATAGAAGTGGCAGATTCCAATATTATTTTACACACCCATCACCGTAAAATAATTATTAAATCAAGTGTACCCAAATGTATAAAAGTGACATATTCCGATATTATTTACACACTACGCTTTGGAAAAAGATTTTCGTGATAGAGTCAATTATTAATTTTCAATGGGACTATGATCCTTAACACAAAGCTTCTAAAGATAACGCAACCTAATGTTTCTTACCAGCCACCTACACCTCTGTTCAAATATCCATTTGCCGTTTCTTGATGTATAAGGTTGGTTAGATGTGCAACTTTATGTTAATATTGTTACCCAAGGGTTTTAGTTGAAGATCTAGATACTAAATGTTGGTTCTTTTATTGACTTATTGCCATAGTATAAGATGGTTATACTATAGAATGAGTAAATAGTTTAGAGTAATTACATACCAAGAGAAGGCGGTGGCCCGACCGTTGCATCATTCACTGGACTTTGACAGACCGATTCTGTCAAATTTTCTCAGGTTATGGCAGATCAAAAACATCAAGATACAAAATGGATGATGTGGGTGGTGCAAGTGGTCCGGGTGAAGAAGCATATACTGATTTTCATAGGAAACATGTCGGGAAACAGCTAGGATCTAGATGACATACCTTCTCTAAAATTCTAATGCAACAGTCGGACAGACCGGATGAGTGTGAAAACAAAAAGCCAAAAGAGGAATGATAAGATAAAAAGAGACGTTGGAAGATGTCGGGATGGTAAAACATTGGGAGGAGGCAGAATTTCTTGGCACTTTGGAAGATGTATTTAAGAGCTTTGATGCCAAAAATTACCCAATCCTGTTTTCACCATAAATCTGACTCAAGATTACCGTTGAGTAAAGCAAAACTTATAAATTATTCTTGTTGGCCAATTACTTATAATCTCAATAGCATTAAAATTTAGCCAACTTCTTAATTCTAATTTGGTAATGAGTCCTATTAACCTTACGATTTACCTAAAATCCACCACTAAAAACCAATTTGACCAATGACTCACCCAATTTCATCTCAGTTTATTTTTTTAAAAGAAGTGACCTAAAAATTAGATGGTGTTTGCCAAGAAATATGCAGTGAAAGAAGAAACATGAACATTATTTTATCATATTGTAGAGATCATGCTGGTTCACAAAGATTATGTATTTAGGTGTTTGGCTAATGCTCGGAAGAATGACAATATTCCAACGTATTTTGATTGGATAGAACATGACGATGTTACTATGGTTAAATATTTTGTACTTATTTTACATCTTTATCATATGAAATAAATAATAATAAGAGTATACCTGAATATTAGAGTGATGAGTGTCGTCTTTTGGTTGACATCCAGTCTCCCTGTAAAACAAAATTTGAAACTACTTTTTTAAGCATGCTAAGAGCAACAAAACTTACAGTAACATTTGTTTAGAGAACATATGGTGATAAGAGAAAGGAGCAAGTCCATGAGCAACCTCCAACATTGTGTACAAAAATAATTCAGAAAGGTGTTATAAGCTCTACACCAACTTGTTCAAATCCAACACTACTTTAATTTAATACTTCCTTCCTCACACATTTTCATAACTTTGATGGTAATGTCATTGAATCCTTCTTCTGATACCTTGTTTAAAAAGTTGAAAGAATTAAAGAAGGTGTAACACAATTGTATGAAAAATTAGCAAATAATGTAGCAGTTTACCTCCTTCCTTTATGAAGATGATTCTTTTTAATACAGTCGGCACTGATCCGAGGAGGAATGTAACTTTGAAGTGGTGTAGGGTGGAGATTAACCGTATCTATTTTTCACTATGAGTCTTCGCAAATACCACTTTCTTATACCTCTGCGGTAAATCCTTGGCCTAAAAGAAACAAACAAACAAATACAATAAGGGAATATGCCAACATCGTCTTGCACAGTGAATTGTCTTGAGGCGTACCCGACACACGATTAGCATAAGTAGCAACTAATGTTCCATGTTTTCGGATTTGCAGGTAATAACAATATCTTGACAAATAGTAAAGTATTTTATTTATGCTAAGTGCAGCTCAATCTCATATGCCAAAAATCTATTAAAAGCATTCTTATCGGCCTATTACGTAGACTTCTTATAATAACTTTGTTACATTCTAACTGCCTGACTAAGAGTTTTTTAAGTTACCTGATCAAGAGTGTATTTAACATATTGCTCAAATATGAGGCCACAAGACAAAGGAGTCTCGATATAACCTGCCTTTAAAATATAATATATAAATAAAACAAAGACCATGTGGTGTGTCGAACATACCATGTAATCAGATTATTGAACTTAACTAAAAAGAAATTGCTTTTCAATTAAAATTTAAAAACATAAATTGATATCTATATTAATAACTAAATAACTTTAGAATACCTTATTGCCTACAGCCATACCTTTAAACTTAAGATTTGCAGTTATAAAAACTGTAATAAACATACCTTTAACAGAATTTTAATATACATATGGCAGCAAACACAAACACACTTTGAAACTCTATTTTTTTTGCAGCAGATCCAGTCATAGGGACATTCATAGAACACAAAATAAGAAAATTTTATAGTTAACCTTTAGAATAAGACAATTAAACCCCTTCACATGAATTGCCAGCAACTGTTGCCGCCTTCTGCTCGCTTTTTTCATTCCCATTACCTTTTGTTCACGTGAACTTGTAACGCAGATGATTCGGGTTACTCCTCGAACTACAATATCTTTCTCCATATTCTAGTCTGACATCAATTGCATAGAAGAATCTTGAGAAAAAAAGACCAGCATTGTTGTTTTCACTACACAGAAAAAGAAAAAAGACCAATCAATAACTTGAAATTAATTCGTTTTCTTTTTATTGTGGACTTCGTTACCTTATAACGAATACAACCAAATGTATGTGATTATGTTTTAAGAATTTGATTTCCTGATTTCCTGAATATGGATGAAATAGGCTGTATAATAATTAGTTTAATGATTTTCTGAATATGGAAATCGGTTGTTTAGAATCGTTTGTATAACAATTAGTTTTATGATTGTGATCTGAAAGGTTAAGATGTTTTTGGGGAAAATAAGTCAATAATGAAATTCGGTAGTGGGGTAATGTGAAGATGGAGGTGTTTATCTACAATACCTTACTGACCTCAAATGAAACAACAACTTCGTCCAATATTGGACCAACCTTGTTGCTGCCGTACTGTCTTCAGTTAACGCAGTGGACTTACTTGATTTCGTTGCTGCTGAAGTAACAGGAGTAGTTGTGTTTAAAGTGTCTTCGTTTGTACCCAACGGTTCCTGACAAAATAATTTAGAGAATATCATATTACAATAATTATTCAACTTTTAAATACAACAAAAAAGAAGAGCATACATTCATTACCTGATTATTATCGGTGCAAAGGATGAAAGGATGTCCATTCACAACCAATAAGTGCTCTTGATGGATGTTTTTCGAGAGGAATGTGACCATAGTTAGCTCCAAGAAGATCATGTTCATCGACAGGAATGTGACCATAATTGTATATTACTGGATACATTGACCTTCATTGTTCTATGCACTAAAGTGACCAAAAGTATTGCATTGCTTGACCCCTTGGCTTTCGTTTTGGGCTGTGAACAATATACAAATCAGCTTGGAAGGCCAGGACGTGAAGGCAAAGGCGGTGAAGGAATATTGTTGTTCGGCAAGCCTCAACCTGTGTTTGGGTCTTTTGAATAAAGAACCCATTATTAGTAATGGTCTAATGCACTTAAGCTACCAGCACCAGACAGTCTGCAAATGAACAAAGTAGCAGGGATATAATAAACCAGAATTACAAATAATAGAATATGTTTCTTTATAGGCAACAAACACTTGACTACCACTGGTTACTGCTTCAAATCTAACATATTATATTGATAAGTTTGGAAAATACCTAAATGTCTAATAATAGCCTATAGTTGAAATCATATAAAGGTATAAACAAAAAGTAATCTTTAGTTAAAAAAATTTCTCTTCATTCAGGCATTTCATCAACCACTTACTATGCATATACATTATTATTAGTAATTCATCATTACTAATTTAGTATAACTATCTTTTATTTTATCCATTTTGAAGATGTCGAAATTAATAGCCCTTCCAATCATATGTAATCATTAAAAAACAATTTATCAAACCAAATATATAAAACTGGAATTGAAATTTTGACATACCAGATTCTATTTGAACACTATAATTTAATTGGTCGGTCTACTCCCATTGGTCAATTGGGATTGTGTTCTATTTGAACACTGTAACTGAATTGGTCGGTGTAATTCGATTGGTCAATTGGGATTGTCATATTGATGGGATTTGGGATTTGGGATTTGGGATTTGGGATTTTGGAGAATCAGAAGGTGATGATGGGAAGATTTTGGTCATAGGGTTAATGAAACATATATATATATATATATATATATATATATATATATATATATATATATATATATATATATATATATATATATATATATATATATATATATATATATATATACATATATATATATATATATATATATATATATATATATATATATATATATATATATATATATATATATATATATATATATATATATATATATATATATACGTATATATATACATATATATATACGTATATTATGAGTTTACGCTTATATGTGATCATTATGGTCATATTATCAATTTTGACGGATACATGATCAAAAAATGTACTCCCTCCGCCCTAAATAAATTTCACTATTGACTTTCGGAGTCAATCTTTTCCGACTTTGACCTTAAATTATTTTGTTTGTGTTATGTAATATTTAGTGAAAATTAGACCAGCGAAACTACATTTAAAACCCAATTTGTTCATATAAATTGCATCAGTTATTACATAACACAAACAAAATAATTTAAGTTCAAGTTTAGAAAAGATTGGCTCCGTAAATTAATAGTGGAAATTTACTTAGGGACGGATGGAGTATTATTTTTGGACATTTTTTTATATTTTTAATGCATTCGTTTTTTTACTTGTTTGTATTTTTGTGGTTATCTTTTTTTTTCTTTTTTATGTTGTTATTTTTATTATATATTTTAATATATTTATTCATTTGTTTTAAAAACTGACTATATTTTTCCCGGTAATATAAAATGTTTTTTCTTTTTATTTGATAATTTTGTTTATTCTCCTACCTTTGTTCCCCTGAATATATATGGGCTTATCATATATATCCGTTTTCTTTGTTGTGTCTATTTTTTCAGTGTAACTAAACAAATTAGCCCATATGTCAACCCATATTTGTTATCTATGTACACTACTTATCTTCTTATTTACATCGGAACTTCCTTAAACACATTTCACTACAACACTTTTATGTTGTTTTTGGTTCATCAAAGGTACGATATTTGGTTGATTTATCTTTGTTGTTTTGATTAATCGTAATTTGCTTCTTTTTTTATATATTTTTTAGATTTAAAAATAAATATATAATGTGATATGTGTTCTCATTGCAATGTGTAAAGATTTAAAAAAACGAACACAATCTTACTATATTATAAAGTATCTAAGACTTTTAATTTGAAAATTTCATACTTTCGAATATTCATTTTAGAACACTCTATTGAAATCTCATATGTGCAATCTAAACCACACAATTCTTGTGTAACAACTTTTTATAATAATCTTTTGTAAAAATCTATTAAAAACCACATTTACTTTTTAAATTGAAACACCTTTTAAACTGAATTATTTTTTTATAATATAATTTTATCATATTTTCTAAAATAAATTCTTTCTTAATACTGATATACTTTTATACATTTTTTATCCTTTTTATTTTTAATATGTTATTTTTATATTAATTCAATTTTTTACGACTTTAACTATAATTTAATAAAAAAATAGTTATCGAGTACCCGTCTCCGCGCGGGTACCATTCTAGTAGATTTTAAAACATATGTTATGAAAAGAAACATGTGCAGGCGGTAGAGGTGGAAAAAAACTGGTTCATAATCTGATCCAAAAAAAATCTGAAATCGATTTTGAAAAAACTGGGTCTTCTCAATTTGATCCGGTGGTTTGTAACTGGTTTAATAAAATGACATGGATCGAATTAAAAACCGGTGAAAAACTCGTTAAAACTGAACCAATCCGGATAAATATCGAATAAAATATAATAAAAATGGGTTTTAAACCAATCTGGTTTAAATCAAACGGTTTGTTAACCGATTGACTAAAACCGAACCGAATTAAAAACCGATCCGGTTTTGTAAAAAAATCCGATTTGCCCACTTATAGTAGGCGGTATAAATTTTAATCAATATATATGTTGGTTCTTTTAAACCGTACGCATTACCGCAAAACAAATTCGATTTTTTATGAGTTAATTCTCCTTCAATTGGAGTACATGCATTAGTTAAGAAATACAAATTAAAAAAAGTAAACTAATACCTATATTAGCATGCTTATACAATGCCTTAGTTCTTAGATCTTAGAAGTTACTGATTGCACATAATTTGTTACATCAAAATATCTGAAACATGTCATTTTAATATAAAGGAATCTTTTTACAAATGATGAAGACTTGATGAAAAGTCGTGCTAAGGATGTGTTGGTTCTAAGTAACGTTTATAAAAACATCATCCTTTGCAATATGAACGATCATCTTTAATTGGTTCTCTTTTCCACGATGCTTGTTTTCCTCTATCGCATTGGAATAAGTGAAGATGACTTCCCATTAACCTATAAGCATAAAAATATTAAGACAGATACATGTTAAATGTATATAATTAAGCTTCTAAACATAAAATACACCTGATAGAAAATCTGAATGACCATGAGAGCGAGCTACAGAGATCATTTATTGGATAGTCAAACACCAATCATAAAATTAAAGTCTATATGTGAACCTCTTGAAATTAGTGGTAGGATAATGCACATCTTAAGTCCTTATAAAGCAAACTGATGCCAAGCCTAAGGCCACAAAATTATTCTCTCATAAAACACATTCAATAATATTAAAAAGAGATCTCAACTTAAAAGAGAAAAAACTACAAACATGTGACCCATTTCATTACCTAGCACTTGCCACCTCTTGCAAGTACATCTTATGGCACCGTGACCAAAGTCTGATAACTGTTAGCACAAGATTTTACAACAGTTAAGATACAAAACACACAAAGATGCACATGAGCAGGGATATAACATTGTAAATTTGAAATAAAATATAAGATATTTCCCCCTGAAAGGCAAAAAAAATCATATCAAATTTGTAGATTTCATGCTCTAGTGAATTGATCTTTAGAAGATGAAAAGGCTAGTGACAGTTATTTAGCACTTGAGCTTATAACCAGATGACTGAAAACACCATATTTCACTTTCAAGGAAGATGTTTAACTTTAGGACTCATTTTATGCAATTCAAATTGCTTATTGCATAAGTCTATTATATGCAACTTACTTTCTTATTGCATTCTTTCTAAACACAAATAAGATGTTTTTCTTTTCAATAGCCACTGCAGAGGATGCTATTCTAACAGAGTTTAATTACCTTATAACCTACAAATAAGATGTTTTAATTTTCAAAAGCCGCTGCTTAAGCATTTACAAAATGCTATCTCCAAAGAGCCCGTGTCATCTCTTCAATAAGAAAATAACCGAAGTTATAAATACATACTTGAGCAACATTTATGTTGCGAATAACAATAGAGACCAAGGCATCATCAACATCTTTCCCACCCCTTAGCAATATGTTTACACTGATGTAAACATGTAATTTTATTAAACAAAAAGTCAAAAACTCTCTGAATGGTTCCAAAATAAAGGAAGCAATAATGTATAGTTTTAGTTTGAATGTTTGGAGCTATAGATGTTCCTTCATCCACAGTGGCTGCAACATTTAAATAGTGTAGTCTATTCGATATATAATAGTTCCTAGCTTGTGTATACAATATAAGTAGATGGATTTATAGACACTTGTTGCCAGTTAAGAGATTAATAAACTTAATGACCTGGTCGATGATAAAGACCGGTAGATCTTTCATTATTTGTGCCATCTCATTCATCGATTCTCCCACCTATGACAGTAAATCATATCACTTTTCTTCAGCTTCAGATAACAAATGTTGTGAGTGTCACAAGTAGTAGCAGATTATCCATATAATTTGTCATATTAAGAAGAGAGTCGTACATTTGTATTTTCATATAAGATCATTGTTCATTCATGTAATTTACTCCTAGATTTTCTAGCACGGTTAATACGACCTTTTACGCACAAATTTACTTTGCACCAATCTAGTTCGACATGAACATAAAGTTCTCACAAGAAATCAGAATTTAGAAATGGAAGCAGAATATACCAAACAATATCTAGAACGACAAGTAAAAAAGGGTTGTCTTACCTCAAACAATGTTCAGATCCTAGATAAGTATCCTTCATCAGCTATATTTTCCACAACATACATATTATCAACTTATCAAAATCAAATTTACTGATTTTCTATTCTTAATTTATGGTAGAGTGGCTCACGTTGCTGATACATCTTAGCTTAATTAAGTTCTCTGTAATCATATAAATGAGGTCTAAAAACCGAAAATGATCATGCTAATTAACATACTATACATATGAAAATTTAGAATTAGTATTTGTACCTTCAAGTCGTTCAAGTCAAATCTAAAGATGAAGTGAGAGTGTGTCACCTTCCCCGACATTATCGAGCCAGTGCCAAGAGCATTCCATGGAGCTGAATAGAGAAACACAAGTCACATAACCACAACAAATGACAAAATAGAAGAAAAGACAATATTTTAGTACTTTTATTAAATAAATTATGAAGTATAACATAAAAAATGATTTGAACCATTCTCGTCCAGTACAATTCTTCCATGCTTTTACGAAAAAGGATCAAGCAAACAGTTCTCCACAGGTTCATCTTAGTTTATGTTTGTACTTTAGAATCATAATGCTGCGAAAAAAGACAGTATTATAAACACTTGCATTAATTTAACATCATGCAGCTCTTAAGTTCTCATTAATAGAACTTTCCTGTTCTGGTTCCTTTGCAGACATACCCCTTCTATGGTTTCTCCGAGTATAGACCTTTAGTGCTCTAGGTGGTTTGGTTTCATGGCCCATGGGTCCAAACCTTCAACAAAAATAACTAATTAGAAATTAAAATGATTAGATCACCTACTTTAAACATCATATGCTTTAAAATCAACATCATTCATTCATTTATGTGGATCAATATTCGGATGGATCCATGATCAGTGGCCGTGGGTCAGATTAAATCAGTAGCTGGGATTGGGGCAAATCAGATCAGTAGCTGATCCATCCAATTATGTTTCATTCCCATGCCTCGCTGCAACCTCACGTGCAACCTTTAAGAAATCTCTGATATGATCTGACCCACCACAGCTGTAGCAATATCTTTTTGAAAGCAGTCTTAAAAGCAATAAGCACATGACAAATATGATGTAACTTTTGTCTTAAATGGCTAAACTTATTGTTACGATATAGTTCAAAGGCTAACCTATTGTAGTGACTATATTAAATTGGATATCATACTTTACCTGCATACACTAAACCTTTCCATAGGTGAGGATACACCATAAACACGGGCAAGAGAAGTACAAAAATGATGATATTGATCAATAGATATATGAAACAAAATATGGCTATCGGGACTGCACAAGAAACAGGGTTTATTAGATGATATTCAATTTAGTTTCACAGGTGAATAAAAAAATGTAAACAAACACACAAAAAAAGGAAAAAAATTCTTTAACTATTACAAACTTGCACTAATTTTTTTAGAAATAATTCAAAACATTTTCCACAAAATCCTTCTCAAGGCATATTAAGAGTAGAGATAGAGTGATCTCAAATCCCTTTGGCGGAACGGGATTTAAACCCAAAAATTAGTTCATGATACCGTCGGTCTGAAGTGAATTGAACAGTACTGTACAGAATATTAGCCGACCACAATTAGGAGGAGTAGCTGCAACAAAATTTAGTTCGGTTAACCTTTTGTTTATTGTTGATTTTCCACTTGAATCCATTAACATAAAATTTAGGCACTCGAACAACTGATTACCTTTCTTTGCATTCTGATAATAGAATCCTCTCTAAACACACTACCATTAAGACTATTAACTGATCATTTAAATATGATACATAATCACTTTTTTCTATTTTCTATATGACCACTTCTGATAACAATAATTATCTGATGAGCTCAATTAACATAATATATTAGAATGTGTCTTTGAGGGAGTTATTGTTTTCTTCTAATAAAATAATCCATGTGATGGGTCCTTTATATAAAGGAGACTGTTATTTTGACTGTTAACCAAAAGATCAAACATTGGAATTCCGCCTAGTGAAAGACAGCAAATGGTTGGTAAAATCTTATTTCAAGCTATTTGTATTTAAAAGCATATAACTAATTTTACACAAGCGTCGACGCACTTAAAATGTACTTCACGTTGTTCCTAAGCTATCACTTCCACCTTATCATCCTTCTTCACAACCTCATCACCTATAATTGTTCTCGTTCCTACTCTTACTTTTCACCTACTCAAGCAATACAACAATATCATGTATCTAATGGGAATGTTACTCACGATCACCTGGAAAATAAAGCAACATGTTCTCATTTAAACAGTTCAGCAAACATAATCGAACATAAAACAAAAGCATGGTTAAGCTCAACACTACAGAAATAGCAACGAAAAAGAATCAAAATTTGTTTTTCCCTCACTAGTCCTTATTTGCTTAATTTAAGCAGATAAGAAGATTTAAATACTTGGATAAAACTGGCTATCTGCTTATTTTACTCTAAAGGAAGCACTAATAAAGAAGCATGTTCATACATGTACCTATTTTTTAAGGAAATATTCACCTTTTAAGCAAAAAAAGCCTAAACACAGTCAAAACCAATTTTGTGGCTGGATGTAAGATAACCGATTCTTAAACGCAAGTGCAACAGTGATATGCTCGCATACCTGGAAAGATTGTCTCCTTTAGCCCTTTAGGTCAGTTCGCTACTTCTAGAATATAGTCAGATATGTTACATCTTGTAGGATATATACTTCCGTTGCATTCATTTTGAGTTAGGCGTGGTAAGTGCTGTTTTCATTGGTAGATCAAAAAATTTCTTGTTGCCATAGGTGAAAAGAAGGGTAGGTCGAGTGGGTTGGGTAGTGTGTATAAACGGGTTTTGTTGAAATAGTTAATTCTTAAGACTGGTCAAATGGTCCAATCAAATCGTTAAAAATCGGCAAAATCTCATCAATCAAGACCATCTGATCGACAACAAAATTTTAATCAGAAACTTGCATATATACACAAACTACCCCGAGAACGAAATATTCAAAAAAGGAAGCACCTTTTATGTTTATTGTACTGAGCCCGTGTCTGATCTCCCTATATCACATACTTTACATGAGCCGATGCTTTTTGTACTAAAAGCCACAGATACAAAATTGAATAAGGGCATATGAAGTATTTGTTATGAAGCTTACTTGAACCTTGGCTGATTTTGCAACCTGCATATCAGTGCCATAAAAATAAGTTAACCCAAAACTTCATATGGATTTCCTTCTTTTTTGTCTACTGCATCATGAGCGTGGCCATGGCAACTGAATCATCAGGGTACATTCATTCTTTTAAGTTGTTCCTCTATTACCAATAAAACGTTCAACCTAAAATTACTAACACTGCCTATGATTATCTGCTTTTCAAGTTAGAGGCAAAAGCAAAAGCAGTCATCAATCAGTCATTAAGATAATTTAATAGAATCACATTCAATAACATATAAAGAGCGAACATACACTTGAAAGACAATTTCATTCAAGGCTGGAACTAAAAAAGCATGAGTGTTGCAAAAGATCGACATTTTACAAATACCTTGTTAGTGTATCCAGCTTTAGCAGTTGCTGTCTTGAGCAACTCAAGACCTTACTTGCTTTCCTGAAGTTAAAAAGCAAAAGTTGATGTTAGAAAGAATACAATAAGTAGATAAAAGAGCAAGTACTTTTAACCTAGTTAAATCGTCAACCCAATCTATCTGTGTCTTCCATTTTGCTTCGTCTACTGAATATGCCTAAAATATGTTAAAAAGAATAGCATTATGAATTTACGTTTTGCCATACTTCCTCCACATATGACCTTAATTGGTGCATCTCAAGCCCTATATATCTTCAGGCTTACTTTCACCGCTTCGACTTAACGATGTTACTATTGTAACTCTTTCTACATAACATACACACTATCACATACACTATAAACGGTATTTGTAGCTTAATTCTTCCTTGAGGCATCTTTTTTATCGGAATCCTTGATGTCACACTCATCACTATGTGGCTGCCATTCAATTGTGTTGGATAATCTGACCTACACATCCACATAAGTCTAGAAAAGGTAGAAGTAAATATTTATTATCACAAATAAATATCTACAGAAGAATATAGAAAATTATTATCACAAATAAATATGATCATACATACACACAAATTATACGTGCCTGATCAATAAAAAATATAAACATGTTTACTAACCGGATACGGTTGAGTATTGCCTTATATTTACTGCAGCATATTCAGTCCTTTTCATCTGTGATTCGACCACATATAATATGAAAATCTTCCCTTTTGTTAATGAAAACATAAATATATGATCATGATTGGTTAGAGATACCTACAATTCAACTTTTTCTGTAAGGATATTCGTCCAGACTCTGGGAGATTTTGTGCATCAAACACTTTGCAAACATGTTTTTCACCATTGCCCTTCCGAGAAATCGGTGTCACGTTAGCATCATGAGTATATTCAATCAATCAATGATGGATTAGGTATACCTGAATATGAAAGCCGATTAAAATCAATCAACGATCGTTAAACTATAGAATCTGTCCATTTATGATCAATCACATAGTTGATTAAAAATTGACTATATAACGTAAATTACATACACCCAAATAAGTATATTCAGTTGATTTCTAATCCCGTGAAACAACTAAAAAAATAGAAACTTTAAAAGCTTACCCCTATGATAAATTAGGAAAATCACGATCGTGTTCTTGATTGAATTGAATGGAATGAGAAATTGATTGACTGGTTTGGGTAAAACGATTAGATTAGATTGGGATATTTATTGAACGGTTTTATGGTGTTAACAGAATGATATCAGGTATCGTTTTTGTGCTATATAAATTTGGTTTTGTATTTCTTGATCACAACTGTTTGACTGGTCCAGTGGTTGAGGCACTTGTGAATGGTCTAACACACCTGTGTTCGAAACTTGGCAGAGTTAATTTTTGAAAAAAATTCCGATGATTACTGTGATGACGTCACATTATTGCTGAGGTGGATTAAAAGCATGCTTATGTGGCATTTCCCTCCTGTTATATATAATGTAAAGATATATGTATATATATATATATATATATATATATATGTATATATATATATATATATGTATATATATCTTAATACCTTATAAAACATTTAGACCATTTTTTAAAAATAGTAGTCTTAAAATTTCAGCCTTAAACATTTCCTTATTAGGAAATAATACAATATGAATTGTAACATCTCAATAATTTGTAACAAATGAAACAATTGAAAAATTTGTAACTCAATAAATATGTAATAAAAGAAAAAAAGTAACAGTAGCATCAATGAAAATTAAATACAGAGTAAAAAATAAAACAATTAAAAATTTTGTAACAACTCAATAAAGGTGTAATAAAAGAAAAAAAAAGTAACAGTAGCATCAATGAAAATTAAATAGAGTTATAACCTCCTATCACAATACATATATATACCTACCGTCTTCGTTCTCAGAATTATAGCACGCAACAAGTTGTTACAACAACCACTGTTACGAGACCACCACCCGAACTCATAACCTCCACACCAAGCATACATCCCAAAACCCGCACCACCACCCGACCACACGACGACCGAGACCAATGCCCACCAAATGAACTCCGACAAGATCAAAACTCTACCACTACTAGGGAACCCTCTACTACTACAACACTATCCTCACCACCATCATCAGATCCTCTGTGCCGCCACAACATCATCATTTGTCGCCACAGTACGCTGAAACTGTTACTTTTTATGATTTCAGTTATATGTCATATCGGTGGTAGATCTTGTGGTTTCGATGGTAGATCGGGATATAAAAACTCAAACACAACACAAAAACACATCCAAGCCATTTAACCAGACCCTCCCTAAACCAAAAACAAGCAAGTAGCCACCCCATCGTATTATCCCCCGTCACCACCACCACTTAAGTCCGACATAACCACAACAAAGACCCTTTTCTCTAAACCGGTATTGATTTTGTTGCGGTTATTGGTGCATGATATCGAACCGAAAGTGATTGTTGGTGTTTTGATGACGGTTTTGTGGTTTTACACGAATCTAATAGAAAAGATAAATTAATGTAGTGTGTTTGGTTTGAGAATAGAAATGTGTAGGCCTACATTAAAGTCACACAAATTTTGTGATTGACAAATTAGGGTTTGAGATGTTATATTACTTGGGTTATATTAATTAGGTTAGGCTGATTTTTGAAGTTACATTTACAAGATATAATTGGGCTGATATTTTTTTTATGGTTATAAGGTTTTAAAGTTTAGACTGAAATTCGTTTGGTTATATGTAGTACTATATAATTATAAAAAATGGACAACAAAACCCTGTTTGTCTCACCACCAAACTAAAAATATAAACACCTACTTTAACTTTTATTGTGGCATGGTTAATTATTAATAAAATGCATAACTTAATATAGTCATAGTTGCCAGAGTTGTTGCTAACATTGTTGCAATCTTGCAACTGCATAAAATATCGAGCTACTAAAACTTTGATAAAAATGAAACTTTACTAATGATCGTCGCCACAGAAGAGTAAATATCGTGCAATTAATAATTACAAAGATAAACAAATTGTATCAAATGTTCGCTTCCATATCACTTTGTTAATACGATGAATTCAGATAGCAATGCAAAAGTGATCCGAATGTCGTTGAAGTTAAAGATGAAGACATCATGAACAATATTGTTTCAGGTTTCGAGGTAAGTTTGTTACATATTTTGATATTACTTTGTCACAACTAATAAAAATAAAATCATATAAACAAAGGTTATGAAAAAAAAATTGTTCGCCATGAAATTAGTTATCGGGTACCAGCCGCCGCATTGCGCGGGTACCCGGCTAGTATATATATATGTATATATATATATGTGTGTATATATATATATATATATATATATATATATATATATATATATATATATATATATATATATATATATATATATATATATATATATATATATATATATATATATATATATATATATATATATATATTTATATATATATATATATATTTATATATATATATATTTATATATATATATATATATATATATATATATATATATATATATATATATATATATATATATATATATATATAGGTATAACTATGACTTGATACCACACCTCTAATCTCAGTCATATGTGACATGGCAGCTATAGCCAATAGTATTTCAGAAATCCCTAATAAATCTCCATTTTCCATGTTTTTGGTTGTTTGAAGTCGCAAATTTTTGAGAATCGCGTTTTGAAAACGCTGGTAAGAAAATTGCGTTTTGAAGGGATTTTTTTTAAATTGTTAAAATTTGGAGTTTTAAAAAACTTCAGTTATTTCCACAACAAGATTCGAACATGGGTCTGGTGGCTTGCAAATAAGAAGTTTGCCAATTGACCCAACCATGTTTTTGTGTTTTACTATCCAAAACAAAATCAATAAACTATAAGAACAAACCTACTAATACATTCATTTATGTGTAATATAGAGATAATCCATAATTACATTCATCCAAATCGTAAGACCCCATTCGAAACCCTAAAACTCTAAAATTCCATTCGACTGTTGATTCATCTTATTGTAAACATCATTCAGAAAACCCTAAAATACTATTCGAATATTGATTCATCTTAAATCCATCTTAAAAAATCGGTATGTATTTTGTTTGATTTTTTATGTATATAATTGTAGTTTGTCATTAGATATATTCATTTGTTTTTGCATTTTCTGAGGAACTACTCGAGGAATGTAGGACTTCAAGATGGTTGTCACTGTTTGCATCTTGAGAGTTTGTCATGGATGGCAATGGCTTGCAAATGCATCAATCTTTTCATTTGTGCCAGTTTGGAGGGGAGTATCTAGGAGGTCTCTCGTGTCAAGGTATCTGCAAGAGAGGTAAGATATGTTAAATTTTGGATATTTTATTATGTGTGCATTTGTTTTACATCAATTGGATAATAATTGATGATTGACTCGGCACGTTACAACTTATGGTCATCTTTCTTACCAGATTCTAATTAACAAGATGTTTGATATTATTGAAGATGCAGGCGGCTCTTTTCATCTAGTGAAGTGTCAAGTGGTTCAATTTACACACTCGACCCGCTACTCAGGATTTGAATTCAAGTCCTAACATCTTATAAATTGAGGACTTCCTTCCAACACATACAAACTATCTGACGCTACTTTAAAATCATAACAGGTCAGTCGTTTACAAGTCAATAGAAATGATTTTATGATGCATACAACCACCTAATCCAACATGTTTCGACTCGTGCAGCCTATCATTCTTATCAACCTCCACCTAAAACTCAACTATCTGTAATAAGATTTTATGAAACGCATACCCTCTCCGGTGGTATAGATGCTAATCTGTTTTTGTAATATTAACCGAGGCATTTGCACACCTATAGATTATGTGAAAACATGTGGACATTTGTTCTTCAAGATGCTCCATTCATTTTTATCATTCCAAATTATCACTATATGGACTTATGTTTATCTGAATACAAATGTTAGATGTAGTCAAATTATTTTGCTACTTTTCTCGGGAAGTTTTAATTGATTTGTTCAATACCTACAACATTAGTCGACGACCCTTTTGTTATTTCTTATTCTTATATGATTTAATGTCATTTTGTCCTTGATACTTGTAGTGTATGTTTTCGTCTTTGCCACTACACCATATATTTGAATCTGCTTCACTGTCTGAGACTATCACAGGCTGGAACACCGGAAAATTTTCATCCTAACACACTACCTTTCCAAGGTAAACTTTTCATTAGTACTACAGAAGTTCCGTTTCACTATTTATGGTTAAATTACATGATTACATATTTTGTTGGTTGTCAAGGAATGTAGAAATTTCAGCAACATAACTTGTAGATCATGATCTCAGTCATTTAGTTATTCTAAAATTTATCTGATTTATTGCATTTCTAAGTCAAAGTTGAGCGTTTTGTCTGAATATATGATCATGTAGGGGTCGTTTAATCATTCTGAAACTGAAAGCAGACACCAAATACTATGTGATGTAATGTTGTGACTCGTGTCGCAAGAGCTGATTCATTTTGATTATTTTATACCGAATTATCACTTTCTAAACACAAAGCCAAAGACCCTTTGTTCGAATTGGCCCGCAAGAATAATCATATCAGGGGTTGGCCTTGCAGGTGAAATGACAACAGCATCAGCAGCAACATCTGTTGTCTTTAACACCGGCAACTCATACTCTAAAAAATTCCACATCGGCAGCAACATCTGTCGTCTGTAGAAACACTTGAAGTTGATATTAGTAACAAAAAGAATTTGCTTGAAGGGGAGCGTGGAGAGAAGATCAGACAGAAGGACATAATAGTATTGAAAAAAAAGTATGAAAAGAACACACTAGAAGATATTATCTTTGAAGGTCTGATCATATGCTTGAATGATGGGTCTCATGAAGATAGTCCAACGATGATTAAGCCTGTGATAGAACTTGATGCTGCACATGAAACACAAAAGATGAATGAAGGTAAATGTACCTTCTAATACAGGAAAGTATAACCTCAGCCCATCCCTTGAAATTAAACACCGGTTAACAGAGGAACCGACACACTTTGAAAACACTGTTAGAACAAAACCCGCTTAGCTTTCAGGTTTGCACAACCAAACAAACCTAAACCTCTTTTCCAACGTACACTTTCTAACAACTTGGATCACATGTGAAGCAATGATAACATCTACAAAATGAAAGCAGAGGATGGCATTACACATTACCCAATGCAACAAGAAACTAATATGTGGCGGTATCTACGATTGTGAAGACCACAGACAGCTTGATCAGCCAACTCACAGGTTAGTGTAGTTAAAAAAATATTATACCAGAATACAAAAAATCTACCAAAAAAATAACAGCAACACCAAATTCGTAGTAATAGGTACAACTTTAAAGCCAGTGTTACAGATGCAACAGCCAACGCACAATTTTTATTCTTTACGCCTGCGGGAGATGTTATCACAGAACACCCATTTGCAAAACTGGTAGAGAGATATAGAGCAACGCCTCAAAGGAAATTCCCTATTAAAATAACAAAAATCATAGGCGAGAAACACATCTTCCAGATTAATTTCACGTCATCCACACAAAAAAGGACCTGGTTGATACCATGTTAGATTTCCCTAACCAATTCTTTTCTGTGGAGAGTAGGATGGATTCTTTAATTATCTTTAAGGAATCGATTGTTCGGATGTTGAAGTATATGCAATTCCATAGGCGTCAATGGTCTTTCCTAAAATACCTTTTAGGAGGGTTGAAATCTTGTGGCTGTGAGTAATTGTAACTACTTTATTATGCAATATCTGAATTATTTTAAAATTAAAACTCCTAATATCAGTAATATTCTGTCTCCTATAGGTGGTTCAACTGTTCGAAACTCCTTATGTGAATCTTATAAATTATGCATGCAAGTTGCAAAGAAATATCCTTCCCTTTTAATGGTTCACGCTACAAACTTTACTACTTTAAATTTTTTTTATGGTGGGTGTGTTTGTCCTCTCTAAAAGATTTTCTATAATTTTGAATAATGAGTATAAATCAAAATCATATTCAAACATCCTTATGTTATATATTGAATGAAGCAAAGAAAGGCTCGACACTTTAATTCAGTACAACCTTACCACAACTCTACACCAACTCATCTGCATTCATAAAATAACAGCAATTAAAGCTTTTAAAGTCACAGCAATTCAAGCTTTTAAAGTCACAACATTAATTCATTACTGGTCTCAATATGTTGCACTTTTGGAAGCATCATTTTTTTTATTTTTTAGGCTATGATAATTGGAGATCTAGAGCTGTTCAATACCATAGCAGAGATATTCTCCACCACTTTCACATTAGACCAAACTAACAACATAGTTGTGAAAATTCGCCACAATGTGATAAGAACTGGGCTCGACAACTCTACATCTCCTACTGTATTTCACTTGCTGATGTGGCAAACAAGCTGAGATTGGAAACTTTATACAGTGGCCGATGCTGATAACATCGTATCCAACCTATCAATGCTCTGAAAAGTCGCCCACTTCTATTGCTAATCGTGCGCAAGTTTCATACTCTTGAATAATAAACATGAACAAGAGATGGTTTCGTAAATCGCAGTGGGCAAAATATGTTTGTTAACTAACATACAACGTCAGTAAGCCATTGAGGAAAGGAAACTTGATGATGAAGCTACACTTGATCGCCTTTCTCTTATGAAAGGCCAAGCACTGCCAGGTGATCTACCAGTGTGTTCCAGTTTGGATGGGTCATCGTAAGTTTTTTCTTTCTTAGTTTGGTTTTAATATTTATGTCCTATTGTGAGTTTATTTCTTTCAAGTATATTTAGGTTAGAGATTTTGCAATCATAGTTTACACTTTACACTGCATAAAATAAAGTAGCCTTACACATTTATATCTTAAAGGGCTTACAGTATGTATGTGCTATGTTTTGGATAACTATAACAATCACGGATATTGCAGGTTTAATGGGTGCATCTGCTTCTTTTTATGTAATTGGCTGTCAAATAAGAGGGTTAAAGTGACTGTGTGCACCTGCTTAATTTTTTTTCATCAAAAGTACATTTTCAACTTTTACACTTGCTGAACTCAATGGCACATTCAAGCAATACACGTAACACTTTCTGAACCCATTACTCAACCCTGTTTCTCCCTTTTCTACTGCAGCATCATCATGATTCAGCCACTCAATTTTCATCCATTCATCTCGAGGTGCAGCTCATCATCAACCTCACTTTAGGACTCCAACTCTTACGGTATATAAAACATATTAAAAAAACACAAAATGGTGTCAATCAGATTGTTCATATAAAACATATTAACTATAATCATATTGTTCATGTTTTTTTGTTAATTGTTAAGAAATTTGAAGGTGGATTTCAATGAAGTGGCAAAAGTTATGTTAATCCTTGTCTCCACCAACATTCGCACTATAAAATTCTGAGATGACGGACCCACCAGCTTAGGTTGGACGTACATTTCCACTTTGGTTTTGTAAGTTCAGATCAGGTGAACTATTATATTGTTCCGATGTAGCGTTACTTCCACTAACAATATTGGAACTTTCATCAGCTAACTCAGAAAGATCGGGTGTCTTGCTTTGATCAGCGTCACGATTTTTATCTTGTGGTCGGTCATTATAATTTTCATTTAAACTATGTAATGCGGAACCATCTATTACAGAAGGTTGGAGTCCTTGAGTAGCTTTCTTCTGAGCTTTTTTCTTATAGTTTCTTCCTTTAGTCCACATATCGTCAAGATTTTTTGTCTGAAGAACTTCAGTCCTTCTTTCAGACCTTCTTCAGTCTAATGATGTTTTATTTATCCGTGAAGTTTCAAGTTATTGGTGTCGATTCCACTGATGTCATGTCCCTATCAGGTACATTTAAGATAAGATTTTTACATGTGGCGACTATATAATGAGTAGTTAAGTCTTCTAGAATTCCGTTACAAACAACTACTTGCATCAAAACAAGGTCGGTTAGTAAGTAAATAAGGAGTACTTTTGTGGAATACGCAGATTATGTTGGCGAAGGTATTAATAGCTACTTACAAACTGTCATGCCAGTTATTAACTTACAGTAACGGGTTTAGGCATTCCCGCTGTTCAAATTGGCGAATCCATTCAACGATTCAGGAGGACCGATATCCACCTTATTTTGTCACCAACACAAGGTACACTTTTCATACCAATCAGATAATTATCTATCATTGAATCTAGACCCATACAAAAAAGACCTATTTCCCCAAATCGTTTAGACTCATGCTTTTAGTAATGAGGTAAAGCCATGATCAGTGACAAGGAAGGTGTTGTCCTGTTGAAGCTAAAAGTGGTTTGTTTTGTTGGAATGCAGCTTCAGACATACCATTTTCCGAATATAACATCATTGGTGTTTAAATTTTCTATAAGGAAATAGATTTCTCTCATCATTCACACCACTAGGTAACTAAAGCACTTAATTCAGCTCATGCTTTGTTCTATGCATAAACTATTTTTTGGGACCTTTTTATAAATTTATTTTCTTTATGCTTCACAGGTTGACTTGCCTAAACTCAGAAGACAGATAGGATTCATGTGCTAAAAGTGAATAAATGGGACCAAAAAGTAGATCAGAACAAGAAAAAAACAAAAAAAGTTAGTGTCTTTATTTGTTTGACTTCCCTTGAAATTTGAGACACCCCTATCATATTGAATTTCTAGAATCATTTTATTATAATAATGATAGTTTGATGATCCTGATGGTACATTTGCTATCCCTGTTAGAAGATTCACCTGAATTGAGAGATGATGCGCCACCAACTGGTCAATGGAGACACAAAAAAAAGTGTTAGCTTGAAACTTTAAAGTTCATGCATCGAGAAAACTAAATTGCTCCTTTCTTCAGGTCAGAATGATTATTGATTTTTGCATTCTACTTACTGAAACTCACATAAAGTGATTTCAAACGCATCAACTAATCTGTTTTTGATATTTTTCGATGTTGTGTTGCATTTGAAGCTACTATGAATGCTTGGATTTAATGAATTCATCACACTCTTAAGGTTCATGTTTGTGTCTTTTACTTTGTATTCTTAGTTACTTATTACTAAATGAACAGGGTGAAATTTACTGTTTGAAGCTCTACAAAGCTTATGGAAGAGAAAGTAGGCAAGGGGATCTTGAATCAACTCACTTTACGGTCAGGTAAATTCTGTTGGAAATATGAACAATGCCATGTAAGCACCTTCTCCCGCTATCTTATTCCTTTTACGTTTAAAGGATCACCAGCAAACACGTTCAGCCGTTCAGGTGATCAGTTGCGCCATACCAACTTACAAATGGTGGTGCAGCTTATTTCCAGTCCAAGATTTTATTATTAGTTGTGGGCCTGTCTTTGTTTAAGCTTATTCTTGAGCTCCATTGTTTAATAATATGCATTTATGCTTTTGCCATCCAATTATTTTATCTTTTGGTTTCAAAAGGTTCGTCTTTTTCCCTTGGAAATTAATGTGATTCTCCTATGTAGTGTATGAGTCTTGTGGCCAAGCATACTGCTTCAAGTGTTCACGTGGCCTGTACGTGCGACATGAAATGAGAAGTGAACAAAGTTCAGTTAAAGAGCCCTATTTAGAAACTCAAGGGAAGTGGAAGCCTTATATAATGACAGTTACGATTTATATCAATTCTTTTCGATATAATAAACTTATTAATATTAAGATTTTGCTAGGTTCAATTATTGTTCTCGGTATCTCTTCGAATTGATCTCTGGTTAATTGTGCCACTCAGTTGTTCCTGGTGAATCAAATAAAAGAGTTTTAGTTGTCTAAAACTAATTAAAAATGAAAACTTGAAACAAATGAAAATGAAATAAAGACGGTAAAAAGAGACAACAAAAGATAAAAACTTGGCGAGAAGTAAATTACGAGAAACTTAAAAGGCAAATAAAGTAAATGATCAAAACTTAAACTAAAAGGAGAGCAAATAAAAATTCAAATAAAGAAAAAGGCGGGAAAAATAAGGCTTGAAAATAAAAGACAAAAACTTAAAAAGAAAAAACCAAAAAGAAAACTTGACAGAAACCTTGATTCGGAAGTTTAAAACTTCCGAATGAACTGGCTTGATCCGGAACTTTTAATGTTCCGAATGAAACAATCTTGATTCGGAACTTCATCCGGAAGTTTCATCCGGAACTTCGTTCGGAAGTTTCATCCGGAACTTCGTTCGGAAGTTTCATCCGGAACTTTGTTCGGAAGTTTCATCCGGAACTTCGTTCGGAAGTTTCATCCGGAACTTTTTGACTTCCGGATGAACCTTGCTTCACTTGGAACTTTTTGACTTCCGGATGAAGCTTGCTTCACTCGGAACTTTTTGACTTCCGGATGAAGCTTGCTTCACTCGGAACTTTTCTGGGAAACACAGAAACAGAAACAACACCCCCGAAGAACAGGGACATACAGTAACAAAAAATCTATCTTCAAATTAATCAAATTCGAACAAAAGGCTAAACTAAACTAATAACAAATCATTCAGTAATCATAAACAAACAATCTAAATCAACAAAACTAACAAATTAAGCCAAATCAATCAAAACGCACTTGATTGAAAATAAGAAAACTCAAGAACACAACACCAAATCAAAAGCAGAAATTAAGAAAGAAAGGAAGAAGATGATAAATTAAAAGCTTAATTAAAAAGTAATGATTCAATAACAAAAGCTTAAACACAAATTAATCTAGAGAGAGAAAGCATAAATCTAGAGAGAGAAACTACACTACTCCTAATCTAATCCTAAAACTAACCAACCCTCTCACAACAAGTGAGGGTGGTATTTATAGGAGAAGGGAGTGGTTGGTGGCTTCCTCTTTCTTTCTTTCTTTCTTGGTTCTCAGTCTTTCAGTCTTCTTAAATTCTTCGACTTTTAAGACTTCGTCTCGGGATTTCTTTGAACTCTTCTTGTAATTTCTTCATAAATTAGACTTGAGTTCTTCGGCTTTATTAAACTTTCGTCTTTGGACATTTTCTTCGATAAATCTTCAGAATAAGCCTTGGACTTCCGTTCTCTTTGCATTCTTGATCTTTTGACTTCGTCTTTTGTCTTTTTCTTCAATAAACGCCCGTGAAAGACCGTGTTTTCTTCCCTTTTCACATTTTGACACTGAAACACAAATAAAAACACAAACCACACATAATTCCACCATTTACGACATAAAATATACGTTTAGGTCCCGTTTTAATGTAATTAAGTGGTAGAAAAGATGGGTGTTTTCACACCTATCAAATCCCCTACACTTAACCATTGCAATGCCCTCATGCAATGCTTAGTAATAAAGCAAGGTTTACACTTTCCATCATAATCAACCTACCTTGGCCTTTATTAAACAACTAAGGGAAATCAAAAAGATAGAAAATAACAAGATGCAACAAGGAAGAAACTTGTAAAGAAATCTATGACTTACCTTAGGGCTTGTATGTCATGAATGTTTATCACCCTCAAGTTTCACGTTCCCCATGCCAAGCTTAAAAATAAGATCATTGTTAGTACAAGTTAGCATAACAAACATTTACTCATGCGGTTCAATTAATCACTTAAACTCCCTTATTCCTATGGGTATCTCTTTTATTTTATTGATGTCTTGAATGATCACGAGGATGCATTGTTGACTTATTTCGATAATTTATTTAGGCTGAAAGCAAAGTAGGACGATTTGATCAATAGTTAGCTAAAGGACAAAATCTCTTAAAACTGCTTCTCGGGATATCAAAAAGTTCATATCTTGGCATAACTTGGTTCACGATTTGAGACCTTTCACGGGCCGATATTTGGCATGTACTTCATACTTCATATCTTCGAGAGACGTTTTTGAGATAATGGTCTTCTCTTCGTTATAGAGTTTCTTCACTTGGAGACTTTTGAGGTGTACTCCAACTTTGTTAACCACGACTTCATGATTATTTCTTCAATCTCTAATTGGGATTTTGAGATACAACGATCCGCCTCCTTTTCTGACTTGGATCTATTTATCCTAATACCTTGTTAGGGTCTTTTCGGGTAGACTTCTCCATGATCGTTATGGGAGTTGATTGCTTTTCGTCGTGAGTCTTGATCCTTCATATTGATTTTGGGAGTAATGCTCTTCACATCACTTTTGGATCTTCAGCAATAAAATGGAATCCTCATGCCTTGTTAGGGCCTTTTCGGACTCGCCAATCTTCGCGCCCTGCTTCATAAGTTATGCCTTGGCTATGAACTCTTATCATTACCGAGCAACTTTTAAACGATCTTGGGCTAGAAGCTAAGTAACTTTTCAAATCGTACGACCTTACTTATTGCAGATAATTTATTAGCAAGTGATGGGAGAAAAAGATCATAATTAACTCACATAAGTTAATGAGAGAATACCAAACTTGTAACCAACTCTATCATTTCTCGTCCTCCACAATTTAAAATCTCAAGGAATGAGACTCGTGGATGCTTAGCCCAATAAACCAATTAAGGTCTACATAGTTAAGGATACTAGCTAGAGTGAACTTGGATAAGTAAACTCGGGTTGAGTCAAAATATTCACAACGGGCCTAATATATCTAAGATATCTAAACTTGCTAAAACCATTTTATTAAAATAAGAGAAAAATAGCAAAAATAAAGGGAACTACAACTAGGCCAAAATAGATTAAAAATTTTGAAAAATGTCGAAAAATTGATTTTCCGGTTAAAATGAGGGCAAATACAAGGAAAAGACCACTTAACTTCGATAGAAGTTCCCCCCTACACTTAAGATAAACATTGTCCTCAATGTTTAAGCATGTGGTAGTAAACTCCCCTACACTTAGGACATTGTGCACGTTGTTTAAATCTCGCTAAGGAAGATACAACTAAAGAGATTCCTATTTTAATATTGAGAAATATAAAATAGTGAATCGAAAAGAGTTTAGGATAGAACCGGGAAGAAGGGAACACGGAGTCACGGTTCGTCAAAATTCATCAAGAGTGTGTCTTTGAAGCTCTAATCCCTGCACATGATAAGAAAGAAAGCAAGAAACACCACGGGGCTCCCCCTACACTTATGGTGAAAATAGATAGATAATTGGGTTGCCTCCCAAAAAGCGCTTGTTTATATTAACCGAGTCACGATCCTGACTCGTCCCCGAATTAAATGGTCCATGGGGAAGCCTCGAATGTGATACCGGGATCAAAGACCTTGTCCTCGTTCCCGGTTGACATCAACAAAGGAGAGGCGGGGGGATAAGTCTTGAATGGGAGAAAGGTCCTTTCAACCTACGAGAAGTATGTGAAATCGAGGTCCACGGGAGGTGGGGTGGGTAAAGTAAGCACATTGTCCTCCCCCAAAGACAATAGATGCTGAGCAAGCGGCAAAGCCGTATTGTTATCAATATCACCTCCCGGGTCAAAGCACTCATCCTTCGAAAAAATGGCTAAAGGGAAGGATGAAAGGTGTCGGGAGGGGGACTTAGGACAATATCTTCCTGCAGCAAATTATCAAAAAAAATGTCCCCCTCCGTGTCAGAATCATCAATACCTGGAGGGATGGAGTGGATGTCGATTTCTTCCAGCAATGGGTCATTATCTTCAATAGGAGGAATGGATGGAGATAAAGACTTGGAAAGAGAAGGAGAAGTCAACGCTTCGATTTGAGCAATAAGAAGGTGAACTTTCCGTAATCGATCGCGAAGAAGCACGTCTTCCTCCTCATCCACAAGATTATGTTCATCGGTGAACTTCTCGTAAATCGGAGAAAATAAATCGTCATCACCCGCATCTCCCGGTGGAGATTGAGAAATGTCAAAAGTGAAATTCTCATAGCGTGGAGAAAAATCGTCATCACTAGGATCGACCTCTTCCGTAAGAGCAACGTCGTCCTCAGGCTCCATAGCAGGTAAGTCACAAACCTCAACATCCAATAATTTGTCGAGACCAACATCATTAAGCTCATTCAACAAATCAAGATCGTTAGACGCAGTAAGAACATCGAGAGTAGGAGCAGCAACTTCAGAAGATGTGTTGAAAGTGCATACATCATCGTTGTCATCATCATCATAATAGTATTGATGCACAAGAGGAGGGGTATAATCACTAAGATTAGATACTTGCTCTTGTTGCAGTCGCTTTTCCTCCGCCCATGTTTCTTTTGTAAGAACAACGGCTTCTTAAAGTTGCAGAATGATGGAGTGTAGTTCGTCATTCAAAGTAGTGCGTTGTGGGTCAAGATTAATTTGCTGAGAGGATTGATGATTGAGGGTGTGATGTGGGGGATCAAAGTGTTGAAAACCTGAATTATAGCAAGGTTGTGGCTCATAGTTGTTCATCGGTTGAGAATAATTAGAAACCGGGTTTGGTTCATAATAATCCATAGGTGAAGAAAACTGAGGACACGGATTTGGCTCATAACAATTCATTGGTTGACAATAATAGGTATCGTGAGGACCCCCACAGTTGTTGCAAACCGGGTATGGAGAAAAATCAAGTGCGTCTTGTGGATATCTATTATCATTGTCATAATTGTACCCCGGTTCTTGCCCGTGACAATACGGGTATCGAACCGGGCATGAAACATGCCAATGAGAATCGCTTCCACAATAGATGCACGGGGAAACAGGAGGTGGGTTCAAAAAGAATGAATTAGTCGAGTTGCACACGGGACAAAATACGAATTGTGTGTTGTCGATATCGTTTCCGCATCGCTCACATGTACACCATTGACAAGAGTTGTTCCCAGATAATTGTTTCCCACACCGGACGCAATGGACATAAAAATCCATAAAGAAAGATAGATAAGCAAGAAGAATATTTTTGGTGAAAAACTTTGAAAAAGAAATGCTTTTTATGATTTTTCAAATGTTTTTGGATTTTTTTAAAATATTTGGACACGAAAAATAACGTTCACAAGTGAACGGGTCCCAAAAGCCAACGCGTCTCTCACAAAAAACCTTCGATCTTCACGAAAAGAGCCGGCAACGGCGCCATTTTAATATTAAGATTTTGCTAGGTTCAATTATTGTTCTCGGTATCTCTTCGAATTGATCTCTGGTTAATTGTGCGACTCAGTTGTTCCTGGTGAATCAAATAAAAGAGTTGTAGTTGTCAAAAACTAATTAAAAATGAAAACTTGAAACAAATGAAAATAAAATAAGACGGTAAAAAGAGACAACAAAAGATAAAAACTTGGCGAGAAGTAAATTACGAGAAACTTAAAAGGCAAATAAAGTAAATGATCAAAACTTAAACTAAAAGGAGAGCAAATAAAAATTCAAATAAAGAAAAAGGCGGGAAAAATAAGGCTTGAAAATAAAAGACAAAAACTTAAAAAGAAAAAACCAAAAAGAAAACTTGACAGAAACCTTGATTCGGAAGTTTAAAACTTCCGAATGAACTGGCTTGATCCGGAACTTTTAATGTTCCGAATGAAACAATCTTGATTCGGAACTTCATCTGAAAGTTTCATCCGGAAATTCGTTCGGAAGTTTCATCCGGAACTTCGTTCGGAAGTTTCATCCGGAACTTCGTTCGGAAGTTTCATCCGGAACTTTTTGACTTCCGGATGAACCTTGCTTCACTCGGAACTTTTTGACTTCCGGATGAAGCTTGCTTCACTCGGAACCTTTTGACTTCCGGATGAAGCTTGCTTCACTCGGAACTTTTCTGGGAAACACAGAAACAGAAACAACACCCCCGAAGAACAGGGACATACAGTAACAAAAAATCTATCTTCAAATTAATCAAATTCGAACAAAAGATTAAACTAAACTAATAACAAATCATTCAATAATCATAAACAAACAATCTAAATCAACAAAACTAACAAATTAAGCCAAATCAATCAAAACCCACTTGATTGAAAATAAGAAAACTCAAGAACACAACACCAAATCAAAAGCAGAAATTAAGCAAGAAAGGAAGAAGATGATAAATTAAAAGCTTAATTAAAAAGTAAGGATTCAATAACAAAAGCTTAAACACAAATTAATCTAGAGAGAGAAAGCATAAATTTAGAGAGAGAAACTACACTACTCCTAATCTAATCCTAAAACTAACCAACCCTCTCACAACAAGTGAGGGTGGTATTTATAGGAGAGGGGAGTGGTTGGTGGCTTCCTCTTTCTTTCTTTCTTTCTTGGTTCTCAGTCTTCTTAAATCTTCGACTTTTAAGACTTCGTCTCGGGATTTCTTTGAACTCGTCTTGTAATTTCTTCATAAATTAGACTTGAGTTCTTTGGCTTTATTAAACTTTCGTCTTTGGACATTTTCTTCGATAAATCTTCAGAATAAGCCTTGGACTTCCGTTCTTTTTGCATTCTTGATCTTTTGACTTCGTCTTTTGTCTTTATCTTCAATAAACGCCCGTGAAAGACCGTGTTTTCTTCCCTTTTCACATTTTGACCCTGAAACACAAATAAAAACACAAACCACGCATAATTCCGCCATTTACGACATAAAATATACGTTTAGGTCCCGTTTTAATGTAATTAAGTGGTAGAAAAGATGGGTGTTTTCACACCTATCACTTATATAAGCCGCAAAGTTTCAAAATAAGACCAAAATTTGAGTTTATGAAACATAAACCTGAAACCAGATTGAATTATCACATAAGCCAAAACAAACACGCATGTTGAATATTTTTATGTGTTTATGTTACACATAGATTCTGTATACGGAGTAATTGGTTAGGAAAAGGGGTAAAGTTGGGCCTTTGTTTTGGCTCAATCTATACAGTCTAACGGATATTCCTGTGGCCGTGGCTGTTTATGGGCTTTACCCTGGCCATAACAAGATGTTAACCTAACAGCTATCCAACTTTAATCAGCATAAGCTGGGAAGATAAGCTAATCAAACACTCAAAAGCCAAAACAGATCTAAAAACAGGTTTAAAAAATAGATAATCAGTTTAAGATAAATAATCGCAAATGTCCCTGAAAACTGCTTATCTGTTTACTGCTTTAAAATCTGGTCATCTGTGAATAAAACTAGTTGTAGAGAGTTGTGCCTTATTGAAAAAAAAATTGGTTTTAAAATGCAGGTCTTTGTTTATATATGATCCAATATTAAAATTGCGCGACTTGTTCATGCCATCTTTAATATAGCTAGAGACAGATCCATCATTTCCCGCAGCAAACACAGATTCACCCCTTGAAGAGGTTAGTTGACATTCATTATATTCGAGAAGCCTATATTCGTCATGGAGTTATCTGGAAAATGGACCTCTAAATACACGTACGATATATGCATGATTTTCATATTTTTCCAATTCATTTCGTGTTTGCATAACTTCACTTATACACCCAGTGACATCAAACAAAATCTGTATTATATTTTTATAAACCATTTGCATGTTTAGAACAAGTGTTCATGTCCAGGAAGGCCTACTCAAAACACTAGCATTCTTGTGTTAAATCTGTTCTCTTTGTGGGACCTGTAACGTTGTCAAGTTTGAAAAAGCTAGAGACATTGGGTCTGAGTTAGACCATCATGGAAGGCTGATCGCAGTTGATGCAGGGGTAAAAATATTTATCTCATTACAGTAGGTTTGATAGGTATCTTTCACTGCATGAATTTGTACATATATCATCTTACATATTTGTCTAGCTTCATATGTGGTATCTAAAGCACTTAAAATCATTGTTATGCAGGTTTTATGAGGATAAAACCATTCATATTATATTCGTCCTGAGGATGTTTCTCGAGATGGGAATGAAAATATTTAGTGCACCGGGATACGCACAGTTAAGGTAACCAACTTCATTGTTACACAGGTCTGAATCATATTTTCCAGGATCAGATAAATACCAAATAACATGAACGATCAAATATACATAGACAGGAATTAATTGGGAAGAACAAGAGAGATACGGGTTTGAACCCTTCCTGATAAACCACAGGATCTATTGATATTGAAGAATATTGGGTTACATTGTGATTTACAGGATCCTAACTATGTAACACCCCCAAATTTATACAACTCAGTACATCGGAAGACTAGTTGGTGTTACGGGATAGCACATTACTCACATCATAGACAACGCATAAAAATCGCGTCGTTTAATAATAAATCATTTCCATTCATAAACATCAAAGTTACATCGGTCCCAAGTCATTACATTTCGTACAAAGTTTTACAAAATATTTGAATGGAAAATATTGTTTAGGTGCGGGCCATGAATTCTTGTTGTCTTCCCGAGAATTACCTTCAAGTACCTGAGATAAAACATGTTAAAAGAAAAGGTCAGCGATAACGCCGAGTGAATTCATAGAGTTTAATAAATTCCATCAATATAATATCAGTATAAAATTATTACTGAAAATCATTTTGTACAAATCATTTTAATAGGCCATAAAATAGCCAAAGTCATTTTATACAAATCCTTATCGAAAATCATAATATAGGCATTTGCCGTAAAAATCATTATACGAGCCAATGTCGTAAAAACATCATACAATACGTCTTATAACGTTGTATAAAATCAAATAAAAACCATTATATGAATATGGTTATGAAAACCAAAACACAAACATAATATCATTAGTATGACCCTGTATTGCTAGTCAGGCAATACATCGTAATTCGAAGCGTCTAGTAGTATTTCGTTAGTTTGGATTATTATAAGCCGCATGACATTGTTACCTTACTAAACCAAAACGGGTAGCTAACCCGATACTAATTTTGCCCATCTAAAGTAGCGTGTCGTCACAAAGGTCACGCTATGGAAATCTTCTCATACATAAATTCGCTTACCAATCAATGTGGCACGACGGGGATCAACCGTCAAGGCGCGAACTGGGGTGATCGTCCCCAAATAGTACTATTAAATGCATAAGCGTCTACCAACTCCCGGTAGTTCACAATTCATGCTAATGGGACTTTTAGTGACATAACCTAACTTTAATAATCCATTTTATTTCATCTATCGGGTCCATTAATCATTTATCGGGTCATACAATCGGGTCATTCAATCATCCGGGTCCAAAATCAATAAACAAACAATCGGGACAAATGGTGTCCTATTTTATAAAAACTAACATGTTATCTCCCTCGCGGGTTTATAAAACATTTATAAAAACATTTAAAAGAGTGCGAGGCTATGAACTCACGTTGATGTGGGAAGGCGGGTTATCGGCAATTCGGACGTACGGTACGTGCTTCAATCACGGAAACCTAGACAAATAATACTCGGTCTTAGACGTTTTTCCAATGACTTTATAAAAATAACAATTATGTATACATATGATGATTATATATATATGATGATCAAGTTGGTTTACATATTCTTGTTTAACTTATCTTAGTGTTAGATGTCGATAACTTTTATACTAGTTTGCTAGTTTTACCCATTTACGTGTTTTAAGTCCAATAAACTTATTATAAGTTCCTTAACTTGTTTTAATCCTTGTGATACTTATTTTATCAGTATGTATACTTTCCATGTTGGGCCCAAATGGGTTAAGCCCAATAAGTTCTTTTTACAAGTTTTTATCTTGTTTAGTCCAATTATTAGTCCAAGTATTAGTTCAATATGTTTACTTAGCTTGTTAATGTCCGTATGCCCTAAAGTTCGGGTTTTATCGGTTTCTACTTGTTATACATGTCTATACATCAGTATATAAGTTTTATAAAGTTTTCATTAGACGGGTCCAACCATCTAAGTTTTATTTAACAAAAACGTTAATTTTACGGCAATAGCCGAAAAAGTCGTAAAAATCATGTTTATAGTTTTTATAACTTATAAAACATAACAAGTTACCATTTTTATAAAATGTCCACTTATTTATCATTGTACATATTTTTATAAATAAAATTCATGAGTTAGTGGGTTTTAATTATAATTTATACTATAAAATTTTGAGTGCTTATATAATAATATTATACTTTAATTTCCAAAAATCTGATTTTTATCTTTACTTTCACCAAAACTGCCATATCTTGAGTTCTACATGGAGATAGAAGCTCAAATTTTTATCACATAAACTACATGATATTTGCTACATTTAACTCATCTATAGCTACTGTTGAATCATCCATTAAGTAGTTTCTAAAAATCGTCCAAAACAGTAACCTCAGATTTATACCTTAAACTTGTTTTGATCATATCTCACTCATTACAATGATTCCATTGCATGGCCAACTCTCACATGTGTACAAGACCCATAGCTTACTGTAAATCCATTCTACTTCATCATTTTATCAGTCCATGACCTGTTTACTTACTGTTTTATACAGCCATGTAAATTAATCAAGATTTTAACCTTGTTTCATATGGTTTTTCACCTTTTTATCCATGATTATCAACAACAAATCCCCACATAACATTTTTATCATCATATAATCATCATAAATATATACAATAGGAAATAAAATACATGTTTACATAATCAAAATAACAAGAAGATGAGGAGGACAATCTTTATACCACCAAGTTGATGTAGGTTATGATTTTGACATGGTTTTTGATGGAGAAACTTGTAGACAACCATGACCATCTTCAAGACCACCATTCTTAATGAACTCCTTATGGAAAATCAGCCCCAAGACTCCATAGAAACTTCTCCTTGGATGTTAAAACTTGCACCAATCTTCATCTCTTTGAATGGAGATTAACATATGTTAATTATAACAAATGTTTGTGGTTAAAATTTGTATGATTTGGGTGTTGTGTGATGATATGGACGGCACACATAGAGAAGGGAGAGAGTTGTGTGTGTTTTGCATGGTGGAAATGAGTTAGCTAGTTTGCTTGTTAGTGGTTTTGTGTGGTGTGGATGGTTTGTAAGCTAACTAGGACAAGTGTCCTAGTTGCTAACTAGAAAATGACACATGAGGTATGTTGTGGCTTATGTTGGACGCCACATGTAGTGGGGGTGGGGCAAACTTGTTTTGTCTCATCCCCATTTAATTACGGGTACTCCTCGATTCTAGTTTCCTCGATTTGCGTGCCCCCGCGTCGTTTTTACGAAAAACGTTTTTATAAATTATGAATCAACGTCACAAAACGGATCCAATAAAAATTGTCTCATAAAAAACGGAGTTCGAAAACGTAAATACGTAATCCTAAGGTTTCCGGTTTAGTCGTAAAGGACGTTAAAATAAAGTCGTAAGTCCTAATCTCTTCTCGTAAATTTGTGAGTTTATGAACCAACACAAATTTGAAACTCCAAAATAATATTTACGGATAAATTTATTTTCTGAAATGTCGGACTGTCACCAAAGACGGTGTATGTAAACGTAAGCACGTGACGTAGAATCCTCCGGTTTAAACGTAGTCGATGCTACTTCAAGACGTAAATCCAAATTTCTTCCCAAAAATAAGTGAGTTCATATTGTAACATTAAAATAATATTTTCAAATAAAATTTGAGAATAAAATATCAATCGTAAATTGACGGATTGTCACATCATTTACCCCTAAACAGGATCTTTGTCCTCAAAGATCATCTTACTACTCGCTTCTTATAGAGTTAAAGCCATGTGGGTATTTCCTCCACATTCGGTCCTTTCTCACAAGTGTAATCCATTACGATACGCGAGTTTCATCAAACATAACTACGGGAATAAGATCAGGCTTAATGTTGACTTACTTTCTCTATCCATGATGTTCACGGGTTTCTGATGAATGCAACTTTTCGCCGATCTAAGCTTTACTAAGAACAATCAGATTTTCACTTGATAGATATTCCATCAAGTTCGATTTACGAAACATAATTTACGCAGTTCTTGAAGTCCTAGGGTAGATCCAGCTTATATGCCTTTCAATCCCAACTTTTACATCATCCCAATGGTCCCATACAACGGGGACTTATATCCCATGATTTGTCAGATCATGAATTCATTTTTCCAAGGTTAAAAATTGTGGCATAACTTCGCTACCCATTTGGCACTTCAAGGTCTACATATCACATTCACATAACCTCTTGCCCACTATCGGCAGTTAATAATCAAATCCTAATTTCAACAATCATTTCAGATTTCGCGGGTCGAGTATTTTGTAAGGATAGGTTTGCCATCATAGGAACCTTAAACCTAAAAGACATGTCCAACTCACAATGGGTGTATGTCGGATGTCTTCATCTCAACTCCTGCTTACAGATGCTCTATGATTTAGATTCTAACAAGATTCGATCTCAATCCTAATACGATGATTATCAATGATAATCTCTCCAAAGGAAAACGATTATACGGTCTATTACCAAAGGTCAATCATTCAAACATAGAACCGTGCTTATAGTATTTTGTATCGTTACTTTACCTCGTCCCTTCGATTGGCGTGGTACATAGTACTCTCATCAAGGTTCGTTCTCAATGACTTCTGAGCAAATCTCTAGAAATTCGATGCGAAGCGAGGATCTTGATATATAGATGATCGATACAGGCACACTATGTTTATATAACTTCCTTTAAATAAAAGAGTCTATTTCTTCGTCAAGATTCTATCATTAACGAGAATGATTTTAGCAGATTTGGTCAGTCTCTCGACGATGACCCAAATCGAATCAAATTCAGATGATGACCTTTGCAATAGCTAGACGTTTACTAATGTATGAGGCGATGTCTGCCTTCATAATTCGTCATCAGTACAACTTCTTCAGACAAAGATACTTTTAGTCAAAAATGACATACATATAATACTTATACTTACAAATTCCAGTATAACTATATCTCACAATCCTCTATTTTAGGCAACCACAAGTGGTCTTTAAAACATTTAACGCTATCGGCTTCTTAATTTTTAATGGTTCACATTATCCGCGAACCCCTTTTTATTATTTCTATTATCCTTCTTACAAACATCGTTTATTTTTATATTGTTCGGCAAATTATTTTGCACAATCATTATTAAGGAACATGTCCTAACTGGTTCTTTATCTTTTCTACATAATGCGTCGGTATCTATATTCACTTCTCATGATGATATAATTATCATGTCCACAATTCACTCAGATATTCTTTCTATATTATACGTCAGTAATTACGTTCACCTTCCTGATGAAATTGTTATCATGTCCATATTTATTCAAAAATCATTTCTTCACATTTTCTCTGTTTTAGTTTCGTCTCATCTATCATTTTTATCCGTTTTTCTCAATCCGGTGTTTAAAGCGTCGATAATTATTATAATTAATTAAATAATTATTAGTTAATTTTGATGAAGCGTAAACGTTTTAAATTTCTTAGTTAAACCAGTTATATAAAATGTTCAAATTAAATTTGAATTTAATTAACAAGATTTTTGTTGATAATTAGTAGGATTCGTAAATGTTTGAATAATCTTTGTTTAAGTTTTGGTCAAAATTTTCTTAGTTGAAAAGCAAAAATTGTCGTTTCAAATTTCAAGTTATGGTTTAAATGGGTTTCCTCAGTCCTTCTTAAGATATACACAAACATTTACCCCTAAACAGAAGTTTAGTTAAATGGTTTGTGTATCAGGGAATAATCCCTTAAAATCCTTTGTTAAAACATTTGTCAAAACATATTTCCATTTCTTTTTAGTAAAATCCAAAGTCTCAAAAGGGCTCTTAATTTTGAAAGAGTCAATTTATATTCCATTATCCTTTTAATCACATAGTCAAATCATGTAAAGTATTAAGTCTTTAATCACGTGTTAATTATTCAAGGTACATGTTTTTATTCCTCAGTCATCTGAGGACAATCTATTAATAATTATTAACTCATTCTTATTCTTATAAACAAACAAATAAATAGTCCTTAAGGATCACGAGCATGAATTTATCAAATTACAGCCTACACACGTGATTCACCTAATTTATGAATGCTACATGTGTATAAGTCAATTCAAACGACATCACGTGAAACTCATAATGTTCATTACAAGTACCGGATGTAGTGATTGGAATAGATAATCTTTTCCGCAGATGCGAAGTTGATGATAACCATGCCATGGATCAAATTTGCTAGAACCTTGTAAATGATCGAACAATTCTTCTATTTCGAGTTATGGATATCGTTTTCGATTGTCAATTTACTCAGTCACAGTAATCTATAAATATAAGGAAAGATAACACCATAGCTCTTCAGGATGACAGGCTTGGTATAGTAAAATCTTTCTCCGACAACTTTCTCAGTTGTACGGCAATTCCTTTAATTTAGATGGTGCTGACGTACAGTGCACAAGCCACAGGTGCAGCACCGGAAATATAATCAATACCAATTTCTACTTGCCTTAATGGCGAAAGTCTAGGTAATTCATCAACAAATACTTCCTAAAGTTTCAGATAACCGAAACATCTTTTAATACATTTATTTTAAGTTCTTTCTAGATTATAATATCTATGACTAATTCACAACCGTTCACGGTATAATTTCAAGTCTTAATACAGGATATCGTCATCAACCAAGAATTATTTAGATCACTTATGATAATCAACATCTTATCATTTAGGGGAATTCTACTCGAGTTCCCATCAATCAAGACAATGTCGTCATGTCATAATCAATCAATCCATTCTACTGGCATTATCAACCTTTCAGTTTCATTGCCGTCGATAAGATGTGAACTTCTAAAAAGACTAATAATAATTCATAATCCTTCACAATTTCAAGGATATATGGAGACACAACTACTATTAAAAGAGTAAGGTCAACGCATAATCTGCGCGAGAGAATTTCAAATCAAATACAGACGAAAACATTTAATGAATATGAATATATTCCATGTTTTCATAATTTGAGTACGCATTCGAAAGCTCCTCGGATCGTTACCCAGGTCATTCAAATGAAATCAAATCAAAAGAAATGATAAGAACGTCAATACATCCAGTCGGGTATCAACACTCGGTAATCGGATACTTTTCTTAAGAATCTCACTACGGGAGAATTGGACAAGAAAGAATTGTCAATTGTCAAATAAGACAATTTCCACAGATGAATAAATTCGACTCAGAAGAATAGATGCTACAGGCACGTGTGTAGGTGTCCCTAACATTATGTCCCTATTTTTCACTTCTTGCAGATCTCATAAGATTTAATCTTTCACGATCTTCAATGAAAATGTAGTGTTCCTTTATTAGTTTTATGGTGACTACTAATCAGTCTTGCATAGTCCATTCCAAATTGTATGTAGGCGCGCAACTATATACAATTTCAAGATTAACGATGCAATACTCAGTTCGTCAAAATGTTATCATCATGTTTATAATAAAAACATTTTCATGCTTAATTCTTAAATAAGAATCAAAAAATAATTTTACAAAGATTTTATTTATTATGAAAACAATAAGGTTTCCAAATCGTTTCTTAAACAACTTTACTTTGATAACAATCACTTATAAATCTCACTTCGATTAATCCTTATAGTGATGAAAATTCAATTTTTCTCAAAGGATACCGTTTCAACTTTATAAAAACAAGGTGTGATCTGCAAAAGAGTGATGAAAGCTTGTTTAGCAAGAACTTAACTACAATATGATAGGAAATGAGCTTAGCCAAATAATCATGAGGTTCATGATCTCGATGGCACTCAGGAAGAATGATTCACAACGTAACTTAATTCAAGATGAGTACTTGTTCAATGGTTGCATTACTAATGCAAACATTAGGATGAAGCAATAAAGGATAGATAATATCGATACATGTAGAATTTAGCAATCAAGGGTAGTCTTTTTCATTAATCACAAACAAGTCAAATTGTATCGTAACACATTACGTGTCACTATGTCATACAATTCCATGAACTCATCCTACCAACTGATGTCTCAGTTAAGTTAGGGATTATTATTAAAAGATACCACAATGAATACTAATCTACAAGAGTCATTAGGTGTTCCACATGTCCTGGAAGATCCATCGGTCTCAATTCAGAAGAAGATTTCTTCAATTCATTTCTTGGACACTGGGCATCCTCGTTAGTGGACAATGGCCTAGGAACAGCCCTTAACACAAACTAACAATCAATTAAAACCTTATAATTCAATCATAGAACTTAACGACTTCTACTAATAATCTCATATTCCAATATAAGTTAAATTTTTCTTTATTCAAGTTGTAATCAAATTATACTCAATTCGATATCCTACCTCATTTCCAAATACTTTCAACCTTATTCTTCGGCCTGGTGAAGGCAATACAATCTTAATATGAATCAACACTTAATTCCAATCCTATAGCTCTTACAACAACAATTATTAAATGAGTCATTAATATGAAATGACTTGATCATTCAACTAGGCTTCTCGGAAAGGTATTAGTGGCATGAGGCTTTTGGGTAATGGTTCCAATTACAGCCTCAAGTGCAACATTCACCCTTTCGATTTCAATTTAAGAATTGGATGACAACGAATCAGATGACATCTTTCCAGGTGATAACGTTTTGTCAAACTCCACTCTATAAGAAAAGATCGTCATGACATCGATATCAGTTTTAATCTCGCCAATTCTTTTTCAATATCGCAATCAACTAATATCTACATTTCTACGAATATCAACCATTTGTTGGGATCATAAATATCCACAACTTGGTTTAGATCTAGGATAGCTAGAATTCCTACGAGAATAGCTTCGATTAATTTACTAGGGGAGTTAGGGTTACTTGTGACAATCTACGTCGTATAAATACCTCGTATAAAAATCAATGTAATCATCAAACAATCATGTAATAAAATTACATCATATATATATAATCCAAGTTATATATATATTAAAATAACACTTCTCAGTCTTAGCCTTGTCGGTAACTCGGGAATTCTTCGGCACCGTTATAGTCAAAAGATTTTTAGACATTTTTAGAAAAATGTTTTTGGTTAAAAGATTTTGAAAAGTTTTATTCAAAACCTTAGTTTTTAAAAATCTTTCGTTCTCTATAACGAGAGCTCTGGTACCAAACTGTAACACCCCCAAATTTATACAACTCAGTACAGCGGAAGACTAGTTGGTGTTACGGGATAGCACATTACTCACATCATAGACAACGCATAAAAATCGCGTCGTTTAATAATAAATCATTTCCATTCATAAACATCAAAGTTACATCGGTCCCAAGTCATTACATTTCGTACAAAGTTTTACAAAATATTTGAATGGAAAATATTGTTTAGGTGCGGGCCATGAATTCTTGTTGTCTTCCCGAGAATTACCTTCAAGTACCTGAGATAAAACATGTTAAAAGAAAAGGTCAGCGATAACGCCGAGTGAATTCATAGAGTTTAATAAATTCCATCAATATAATATCAGTATAAAATTATTACTGAAAATCATTTTGTACAAATCATTTTAATAGGCCATAAAATAGCCAAAGTCATTTTATACAAATCCTTATCGAAAATCGTAATATAGGCATTTGCCGTAAAAATCATTATACGAGCCAATGTCTTAAAAACATCATACAATACGTCTTATAACGTTGTATAAAATCAAATAAAAACCATTATATGAATATGGTTATGAAAACCAAAACACAAACATAATATCATTAGTATGACCCTGTATTGCTAGTCAGGCAATACATCGTAATTCGAAGCGTCTAGTAGTATTTCGTTAGTTTGGATTATTATAAGCCGCATGACATTGTTACCTTACTAAACCAAAACGGGTAGCTAACCCGATACCAATTTTGCCCATCTAAAGTAGCGTGTCGTCACAAAGGTCACGCTATGGAAATCTTCTCATACATAAATTCGCTTACCAATCAATGTGGCACGACGGGGATCAACCGTCAAGGCGCGAACTGGGGTGATCGTCCCCAAATAGTACTATTAAATGCATAAGCGTCTACCAACTCCCGGTAGTTCACAATTCATGCTAATGGGACTTTTAGTGACATAACCTAACTTTAATAATCCATTTTATTTCATCTATCGGGTCCATTAATCATTTATCGGGTCATACAATCGAGTCATTCAATCATCCGGGTCCAAAATCAATAAACAAACAATCGGGACAAATGGTGTCCTATTTTATAAAAACTAACATGTTATCTCCCTCGCGGGTTTATAAAATATTTATAAAAACATTTAAAAGAGTGCGAGGCTATGAACTCACGTTGATGTGGGAAGGCGGGTTATCGGCAATTCGGACGTACGGTACGTGCTTCAATCACGGAAACCTAGACAAATAATACTCGGTCTTAGACGTTTTTCTAATGACTTTATAAAAATAACAATTATGTATACATATGATGATTATATATATATGATGATCAAGTTGGTTTACATATTCTTGTTTAACTCATTTTAGTGTTAGATGTCGATAACTTTTATACTAGTTTGCTAGTTTTACCCATTTACGTGTTTTAAGTCCAATAAACTTATTATAAGTTCCTTAACTTGTTTTAATCCTTGTGATACTTATTTTATCAGTATGTATACTTTCCATGTTGGGCCCAAATGGGTTAAGCCCAATAAGTTCTTTTTACAAGTTTTTATCTTGTTTAGTCCAATTATTAGTCCAAGTATTAGTTCAATATGTTTACTTAGCTTGTTAATGTCCGTATGCCCTAAAGTTCGGGTTTTATCGGTTTCTACTTGTTATACATGTCTATACATCAGTATATAAGTTTTATAAAGTTTTCATTAGACGGGTCCAACCATCTAAGTTTTATTTAACAAAAACGTTAATTTTACGGCAATAGCCGAAAAAGTCGTAAAAATCATGTTTATAGTTTTTATAACTTATAAAACATAACAAGTTACCATTTTTATAAAATGTCCACTTATTTATCATTGTACATATTTTTATAAATAAAATTCATGAGTTAGTGGGTTTTAATTATAATTTATACTATAAAATTTTGAGTGCTTATATAATAGTATTATACTTTAATTTCCAAAAATCTGATTTTTATCTTTACTTTCACCAAAACTGCCATATCTTGAGTTCTACATGGAGATAGAAGCTCAAATTTTTATCACATAAACTACATGATATTTGCTACATTTAACTCTTCTATAGCTACTGTTGAGTCATCCTTTAAGTATTTTCTAAAAATCGTCAAAAACAGTAACCTCAGATTTATACCTTAAACTTGTTTTGATCATATCTCACTCATTACAATGATTCCATTGCATGGCCAACTCTCAAATGTGTACAAGACCCATAGCTTACTGTAAATCCATTCTACTTCATCATTTTATCAGTCCATGACCTGTTTACTTACTATGTTATACAGCCATGTAAATTAATCAAGATTTTAACCTTGTTTCATATGGTTTTTCACCTTTTTATCCATGATTATCAACAACAAATCCCCACATAACATTTTTATCATCATATAATCATCATAAATATATACAATAGGAAATAAAATACATGTTTACATAATCAAAATAACAAGAAGATGAGGAGGACAATCTTTATACCACCAAGTTGATGTAGGTTATGATTTTGACATGGTTTTTGATGGAGAAACTTGTAGACAACCATGACCATCTTCAAGACCACCATTCTTAATGAACTCCTTGTGGAAAATCAGCCCCAAGACTCCATAGAAACTTCTCCTTGGATGTTAAAACTTGCACCAATCTTCATCTCTTTGAATGGAGATTAACATATGTTAATTATAACAAATGTTTGTGGTTAAATTTTGTATGATTTGGGTGTTGTGTGATGATATGGACGGCACACATAGAGAAGGGAGAGAGTTGTGTTTGTTTTGCATGGCGGAAATGAGTTAGCTAGTTTGCTTGTTAGTGGTTTTGTGTGGTGTGGATGGTTTGTAAGCTAACTAGGACAAGTGTCCTAGTTGCTAACTAGAAAATGACACATGAGGTATGTTGTGGCTTATGTTGGACGCCACATGTAGTGGGGGTGGGGCAAACTTGTTTTGTCTCATCCCCATTTAATTACGGGTACTCCTCGATTCTAGTTTCCTCGATTTGCGTGCCCCCGGGTCGTTTTACGAAAAACGTTTTTATAAATTATGAATCAACGTCACAAAACGGATCCAATAAAAATTGTCTCATAAAAAACGGAGTTCGAAAACGTAAATACGTAATCCTAAGGTTTCCGGTTTAGTCGTAAAGGACGTTAAAATAAAGTCGTAAGTCCTAATCTCTTCTCGTAAATTTGTGAGTTTATGAACCAACACAAATTTAAAACTCCAAAACAATATTTACGGATAAATTTATTTTCTGAAATGTCGGACTGTCACCAAAGACGGTGTATGTAAACGTAAGCACGTGACGTAGAATCCTCCGGTTTAAACGTAGTCGATGCTACTTCAAGACGTAAATCCAAATTTCTTCCCAAAAATAAGTGAGTTCATATTGTAACATTAAAATAATATTTTCAAATAAAATTTGAGAATAAAATATCAATCGTAAATTGACGGATTGTCACATCATTTACCACTAAACAGGATCTTTGTCCTCAAAGATCATCTTACTACTCGCTTCTTATAAAGTTAAAGCCATGTGGGTATTTCCTCCACATTCGGTCCTTTCTCACAAGTGTAATCCATTACGATACGCGAGTTTCATCAAACATAACTACGGGAATAAGATCAGGCTTAATGTTGACTTACTTTCTCTATCCATGATGTTCACGGGTTTCTGATGAATGCAACTTTTCGCCGATCTAAGCTTTACTAAGAACAATCAGATTTTCACTTGATAGATATTCCATCAAGTTCGATTTACGAAACATAATTTACGCAGTTCTTGAAGTCCTAGGGTAGATCCAGCTTATATGCCTTTCAATCCCAACTTTTACATCATCCCAATGGTCCCATACAACGGGGACTTATATCCCATGATTTGTCAGATCATGAATTCATTTTTCCAAGGTTAAAAATTGTGGCATAACTTCGCTACCCATTTGGCACTTCAAGGTCTACATATCACATTCACATAACCTCTTGCCCACTATCGGCAGTTAATAATCAAATCCTGATTTCAACAATCATTTCAGATTTCGCGGGTCGGGTATTTTGTAAGGATAGGTTTGCCATCATAGGAACCTTAAACCTAAAAGACATGTCCAACTCACAATGGGTGTATGTCGGATGTCTTCATCTCAACTCCTGCTTACAGATGCTCTATGATTTAGATTCTAACAAGATTCGATCTCAATCCTAATACGATGATTATCAATGATAATCTCTCCAAAGGAAAACGATTATACGGTCTATTACCAAAGGTCAATCATTCAAACATAGAACCGTGCTTATAGTATTTTGTATCGTTACTTTACCTCGTCCCTTCGATTGGGGTGGTACATAGTACTCTCATCAAGGTTCGTTCTCAATGACTTCTGAGCAAATCTCTAGAAATTCGATGTGAAGCGAGGATCTTGATATATAGATGATCGATACAGGCACACTATGTTTATATAACTTCCTTTAAATAAAAGAGTCTATTTCTTCGTCAAGATTCTATCATTAACGAGAATGATTTTAGCAGATTTGGTCAGTCTGTCGACGATGACCCAAATCGAATCAAATTCAGATGATGACCTTTGCAATAGCTAGACGTTTACTAATGTATGAGGCGATGTCTGCCTTCATAATTCGTCATCAGTACAACTTCTTCAGACAAAGATACTTTTAGTCAAAAATGACATACATATAATACTTATACTTACAAATTCCAGTATAACTATATCTCACAATCCTCCATTTTTAGGAAACCACAAGTGGTCTTTAAAACATTTAACGCTATCGGCTTCTTAATTTTTAATGGTTCACATTATCCGCGAACCCCTTTTTATTATTTATATTATCCTTCTTACAAACATCGTTTATTTTTATATTGTTCGGCAAATTATTTTTCACAATCATTATTAAGGAACATGTCCTAACTGGTTCTTTATCTTTTCTACATAATGCGTCGGTATCTATATTCACTTCTCATGATGATATAATTATCATGTCCACAATTCACTCAGATATTCTTTCTATATTATACGTCAGTAATTACGTTCACCTTCCTGATGAAATTGTTATCATGTCCATATTTATTCCAAAATCATTTCTTCACATTTTCTCTGTTTTAGTTTCGTCTCATCTATCATTTTTATCCGTTTTTCTCAATCTGGCGTTTAAAGCGTCGATAATTATTATAATTAATTAAATAATTATTAGTTAATTTTGATGAAGCGTAAACGTTTTAAATTTCTTAGTTCAACCAGTTATATAAAATGTTCAAATTAAATTTGAATTTAATTAACAAGATTTTTGTTGATAATTAGTAGGATTCGTAAATGTTTGAATAATCTTTGTTTAAGTTTTGGTCAAAATTTTCTTAGTTGAAAAGCAAAAATTGTCGTTTCAAATTTCATGTTATGGTTTAAATGGGTTTCCTCAGTCCTTCTTAAGGTATACACAAACATTTACCCCTAAACAGAAGTTTAGTTAAATGGTTTGTGTATCAGGGAATAATCCCTTAAAATCCTTTGTTAAAACATTTGTCAAAACATATTTCCATTTATTTTTAGTAAAATCCAAAGTCTCAAAAGGGCTCTTAATTTTGAAAGAGTCAATTTATATTCCATTATCCTTTTAATCACATAGTCAAATCATGTAAAGTATTAAGTCTTTAATCACGTGTTAATTATTCAAGGTACAGGTTTTTATTCCTCAGTCATCTGAGGGCAATCTATTAATAATTATTAACTCATTCTTATTCTTATAAACAAACAAATAAATAGTCCTTAAGGATCACGAGCATGAATTTATCAAATTACAGCCTACACACGTGATTCACCTAATTTATGAATGCTACATGTGTATAAGTCAATTCAAACGACATCACGTGAAACTCATAATGTTCATTACAAGTACCGGATGTAGTGATTGGAATAGATAATCTTTTCCGCAGATGCGAAGTTGATGATAACCATGCCATGGATCAAATTTGCTAGAACCTTGTAAATGATCGAACAATTCTTCCATTTCGAGTTATGGATATCGTTTTCGATTGTCAATTTACTCAGTCACAGTAATCTATAAATATAAGGAAAGATAACACCATAGCTCTTCAGGATGACAGGCTTGGTATATTAAAATCTTTCTCCGACAACTTTCTCAGTTGTACGGTAATTCCTTTAATTTAGATGGTGCTGACGTACAGTGCACAAGCCACAGGTGCAGCACCGGAAATATAATCAATACCAATTTCTACTTGCCTTAATGGCGAAAGTCTAGGTAATTCATCAACAAATACTTCCTAAAGTTTCAGATAACCGAAACATCTTTTAATACATTTATTTTAAGTTCTTTCTAGATTATAATATCTATGACTAATTCACAACCGTTCACGGTATAATTTCAAGTCTTAATACAGGATATCGTCATCAACCAAGAATTATTTAGATCACTTATGATAATCAACATCTTATCATTTAGGGGAATTCTACTTGAGTTCCCATCAATCAAGACAATGTCGTCATGTCATAATCAATCAATCCATTCTACTGGCATTATCAACCTTTCAGTTTCATTGCCGTCGATAAGATGTGAACTTCTCAAAAGACTAATATAATTCATAATCCTTCACAAATTCAGGGATATATGGAGACACAACTACTATTAAAAGAGTAAGGTCAACGCATAATCTGCGCGAGAGAATTTCAAATCAGATACAGACGAAAACATTTAATGAATATGAATATATTCCATGTTTTCATAATTTGAGTACGCATTCGAAAGCTCCTCGGATCGTTACCCAGGTCATTCAAATGAAATCAAATCAAAAGAAATGATAAGAACGTCAATACATCCAGTCGGGTATCAACACTCGGTAATCGGATACTTTTCTTAAGAATCTCACTACGGGAGAATTGGACAAGAAAGAATTGTTAATTGTCAAATAAGACAATTTCCACAGATGAATAAATTCGACTCAGAAGAATAGATGCTACAGGCACGTGTGTAGGTGTCCCTAACACTATGTCCCTATTTTTCACTTCTTGCAGATCTCATAAGATTTAATCTTTCACGATCTTCAAAGAAAATGTAGTGTTCCTTTATTAGTTTTATGGTGACTACTAATCAGTCTTGCATAGTCAATTCCAAATTGTATGTAGGCGCGCAACTATATACAATTTCAAGATTAACGATGCAATACTCAGTTCGTCAAAATGTTATCATCATGTTTATAATAAAAACATTTTCATGCTTAATTCTTAAATAAGAATCAAAAAATAATTTTACAAAGATTTTCTTTATTATGAAAACAATTAGGTTTCCAAAGCGTTTCTTAAACAACTTTACTTTGATAACAATCACTTATAAATCTCACTTTGATTAATCCTTATAGTGATGAAAATTCAATTTTTCTCAAAGGATACCGTTTCAACTTTATAAAAACAAGGTGTGATCTGCAAAAGAGTGATGAAAGCTTGTTCAGCAAGAACTTAACTACAATATGATAGGAAATGAGCTTAGCCAAATAATCATGAGGTTCATGATCTCGATGGCACTCAGGAAGAATGATTCACAACGTAACTTAATTCAAGATGAGTACTTGTTCAATGGTTGCATTACTAATGCAAACATTAGGATGAAGCAATAAAGGATAGATAATATCGATACATGTAGAATTTAGCAATCAAGGGTAGTCTTTTTCATTAATCACAAACAAGTCAAATTGTATCGTAACACATTACGTGTCACTATGTCATACAATTCCATGAACTCATCCTACCAACTGATGTCTCAGTTAAGTTAGAGATTATTTTTAAAAGATACCACAATGAATACTAATCTACAAGAGTCATTAGGTGTTCCACATGTCCCGAAAGATCCATCGGTCTCAATTCAGAAGAAGATTTCTTCAATTCATTTCTTGGACACTGGGCATCCTCGTTAGTGGACAATGGCCTAGGAACAGCCCTTAACACAAACTAACAATCAATTAAAACCTTATAATTCAATCATAGAACTTAACGACTTCTACTAATAATCTCATATTCCAATATAAGTTAAAATTTTCTTTATTCAAGTTGTAATCAAATTATACTCAATTCGATATCCTACCTCATTTCCAAATACTTTCAACCTTATTCTTCGGCCTGGTGAAGGCAATACAATCTTAATATGAATCAACACTTAATTCCAATCCTATAGCTCTTACAACAACAATTATTAAATGAGTCATTAATATGAAATGACTTGATCATTCAACTAGGCTTCTCGGAAAGGTATTAGTGACATGAGGCTTTTGGGTAATGGTTCCAATTACAACCTCAAGTGCAACATTCACCCTTTCGATTTCAATTTAAGAATTGGATGACAACGAATCAGATGACATCTTTCCAGGTGATAACGTTTTGTCAAACTCCACTCTATAAGAAAAGATCGTCATGACATCGATATCAGTTTTAATCTCGCCAATTCTTTTTCAATATCGCAATCAACTAATATCTACATTTCTACGAATATCAACCATTTGTTGGGATCATAAATATCCACAACTTGGTTTAGATCTAGGATAGCTAGAATTCCTACGAGAATAGCTTCGATTAATTTACTAGGGGAGTTAGGGTTACTTGTGACAATCTACGTCGTATAAATACCTCGTATAAAAATCAAATTAATCATCAAACAATCATGTAATAAAATTACATCATATATATATAATCCAAGTTATATATATATTAAAATAACACTTCTCAGTCTTGGCCTTGTCGGTAACTCGGGAATTCTTCGGCACCGTTATAGTCAAAAGATTTTTAGACATTTTTAGAAAAATGTTTTTGGTTAAAAGATTTTGAAAAGTTTTATTCAAAACCTTAGTTTTTAAAAATCTTTCGTTCTCTATAACGAGAGCTCTGGTACCAAACTGTAACACCCCCAAATTTATACAACTCAGTACAGCGGAAGACTAGTTGGTGTTACGGGATAGCACATTACTCACATCATAGACAACGCATAAAAATCGCGTCGTTTAATAATAAATCATTTCCATTCATAAACATCAAAGTTACATCGGTCCCAAGTCATTACGTTTCGTACAAAGTTTTACAAAATATTTGAATGGAAAATATTGTTTAGGTGCGGGCCATGAATTCTTGTTGTCTTCCCGAGAATTACCTTCAAGTACTTGAGATAAAACATGTTAAAAGAAAAGGTCAGCGATAACGCCGAGTGAATTCATAGAGTTTAATAAATTCCATCAATATAATATCAGTATAAAATTATTACTGAAAATCATTTTGTACAAATCATTTTAATAGGCCATAAAATAGCCAAAGTCATTTTATACAAATCCTTATCGAAAATCATAATATAGGCATTTGCCGTAAAAATCATTATACGAGCCAATGTCGTAAAAACATCATACAATACGTCTTATAACGTTGTATAAAATCAAATAAAAACCATTATATGAATATGGTTATGAAAACCAAAACACAAACATAATATCATTAGTATGACCCTGTATTGCTAGTCAGGCAATACATCGTAATTCGAAGCGTCTAGTAGTATTTCGTTAGTTTGGATTATTATAAGCCGCATGACATTGTTACCTTACTAAACCAAAACGGGTAGCTAACCCGATACCAATTTTGCCCATCTAAAGTAGCGTGTCGTCACAAAGGTCACGCTATGGAAATCTTCTCATACATAAATTCGCTTACCAATCAATGTGGCACGACGGGGATCAACCGTCAAGGCGCGAACTGGGGTGATCGTCCCCAAATAGTACTATTAAATGCATAAGCGTCTACCAACTCCCGGTAGTTCACAATTCATGCTAATGGGACTTTTAGTGACATAACCTAACTTTAATAATCCATTTTATTTCATCTATCGGGTCCATTAATCATTTATCGGGTCATACAATCGGGTCATTCAATCATCCGGGTCCAAAATCAATAAACAAACAATCGGTACAAATGGTGTCCTATTTTATAAAAACTAACATGTTATCTCCCTCGCGGGTTTATAAAACATTTATAAAAACATTTAAAAGAGTGCGAGGCTATGAACTCACGTTGATGTGGGAAGGCGGGTTATCGGCAATTCGGACGTACGATACGTGCTTCAATCACGGAAACCTAGACAAATAATACTCGGTCTTAGACGTTTGTCCAATGACTTTATAAAAATAACAATTATGTATACATATGATGATTATATATATATGATGATCAAGTGGGTTTACATATTCTTGTTTAACTCATTTTAGTGTTAGATGTCGATAACTTTTATACTAGTTTGCTAGTTTTACCCATTTACGTGTTTTAAGTCCAATAAACTTATTATAAGTTCCTTAACTTGTTTTAATCCTTGTGATACTTATTTTATCAGTATGTATACTTTCCATGTTGGGCCCAAATGGGTTAAGCCCAATAAGTTCTTTTTACAAGTTTTTATCTTGTTTAGTCCAATTATTAGTCCAAGTATTAGTTCAATATGTTTACTTAGCTTGTTAATGTCCGTATGCCCTAAAGTTCGGGTTTTATCGGTTTTTACTTGTTATACATGTCTATACATCAGTATATAAGTTTTATAAAGTTTTCATTAGACGGGTCCAACCATCTAAGTTTTATTTAACAAAAACGTTAATTTTACGGCAATAGCCGAAAAAGTCGTAAAAATCATGTTTATAGTTTTTATAACTTATAAAACATAACAAGTTACCATTTTTATAAAATGTCCACTTATTTATCATTGTACATATTTTTATAAATAAAATTCATGAGTTAGTGGGTTTTAATTATAATTTATACTATAAAATTTTGAGTGCTTATATAATAGTATTATACTTTAATTTCCAAAAATCTGATTTTTATCTTTACTTTCACCAAAACTGCCATATCTTGAGTTCTACATGGAGATAGAAGCTCAAATTTTTATCACATAAACTACATGATATTTTCTACATTTAAATCTTCTATAGCTACTGTTGAATCATCCTTTAAGTATTTTCTAAAAATCGTCCAAAACAGTAACCTCAGATTTATACCTTAAACTTGTTTTGATCATATCTCACTCATTACAATGATTCCATTGCATGGCCAACTCTCACATGTGTACAAGACCCATAGCTTACTGAAAATCCATTCTACTTCATCATTTGATCAGTCCATGACCTGTTTACTTACTGTTTTATACAGCCATGTAAATTAATCAAGATTTTAACCTTGTTTCATATGGTTTTTCACCTTTTTATCCATGATTATCAACAACAAATCCCCACATAACATTTTTATCATCATATAATCATCATAAATATATACAATAGGAAATAAAATACATGTTTACGTAATCAAAATAACAAGAAGATGAGGAGGACAATCTTTATACCACCAAGTTGATGTAGGTTATGATTTTGACATGGTTTTTGATGGAGAAACTTGTAGACAACCATGACCATCTTCAAGACCACCATTCTTAATGAACTCCTTGTGGAAAATCAGCCCCAAGACTCCATAGAAACTTCTCCTTGGATGTTAAAACTTGCACCAATCTTCATCTCTTTGAATGGAGATTAACAATGTTAATTATAACAAATGTTTGTGGTTAAATTTTGTATGATTTGGGTGTTGTGTGATGATGTGGACGGCACACATAGAGAAGGGAGAGAGTTGTGTGTGTTTTGCATGGTGGAAATGTGTTAGCTAGTTTGCTTGTTAGTGGTTTTGTTTGGTGTGGATGGTTTGTAAGCTAACTAGGACAAGTGTCCTAGTTGCTAACTAGAAAATGACACATGAGGTATGTTGTGGCTTATGTTGGACGCCACATGTAGTGGGGGTGGGGCAAACTTGTTTTGTCTCATCCCCATTTAATTAAGGGTACTCCTCGATTCTAGTTTCCTCGATTTGCGTGCCCCTGGGTCGTTTTACGAAAAACGTTTTTATAAATTATGAATCAACGTCACAAAACGGATCCAATAAAAATTGTCTCATAAAAAACGGAGTTCGAAAACGTAAATACGTAATCCTAAGGTTTCCGGTTAAGTCGTAAAGGACGTTAAAATAAAGTCGTAAGTCCTAATCTCTTCTCGTAAATTTGTGAGTTTATGAACCAACACAAATTTAAAACTCCAAAATAATATTTACGGATAAATTTATTTTCTGAAATGCCAGACTGTCACCAAAGACGGTGTATGTAAACGTAAGCACGTGACGTAGAATCCTCCGGTTTAAACGTAGTCGATGCTACTTCAAGACGTATATCCAAATTTCTTCCCAAAAATAAGTGAGTTCATATTGTAACATTAAAATAATATTTTCAAATAAAATTTGAGAATAAAATATCAATCGTAAATTGACGGATTGTCACAAACTATATATACAAACTGAATGTTGTGTCTGTTATGTTTGTTGAAGCGTTGTAATGCTTAACAAACGGCAGTTGTGCCAAAGACATCCGTTTAACCCTAATGGGCCTGCACCCTTCTATTTGTTTTGGGTTTGGGCCTTCTATACTTACAAATACAAATACAAAGTACAAATACATAACGTATGTTTACAAATACTAAATCTATTACAAGCCTGCATATATTATTCGTCCAACATTCATTTCTTGATATGGCTATTTCTTGATTTAGGGGTCTTTAGATTTGCATTATGAAATTTTAATCCCAAATTTCCTAATTTGTACACATAAGGTACTTATGTAACAAAAAAGTGCTAAATTGTTTGTTTAAACACCCATGAAAAACACAATAAAACATTCAAACCACATTGCCATTATAGGTGAGTTGATCAACATTTTAGAATAAGAACTTGAGTTGTGTGGCCAATAATCAGATAATAACCTTCAAACCGAATTTCCAAACACCCATGACGAAATTAGATGTTGGGTTAATTTGTGGTACTGGATTTGCACTTGCTGAAAATGAGGAATTCGCAGATGGATCCATGAGTTATTATGATTCCAGTACAAAAGAGGCAGACGAAGAAAGATTCGGGTTTAGAGACGGTACAAGTTAAAACTATTTACACGGGCGAGGAATGATAGTACAAGTAAAAGCTATGGCAAGGTTGACAAAGGAGAGGGTCAACACTCGCAGGCAGTGGCGGACTTTGAGCAATTATTTTGGGAGGGCCGGATTATTTTACACTTACCAAAATAAAAAAAATAGACAATAACTTTGAAACGAAATGCATAATACTTACACTACTTGTCACGAACTTTGGGAGGGCCGGGGCCCTCCCAGTCTCTATTGAAGTCCGCCATTGCTCGCAGGCCACTGTTCGCACAAGCACAACCCCTTATTATATACAACACTGTTTTCCTTTGGTGGTGCGATTGATTTTAGGCAAATATTAAACGGAGTGTGTATATCTATGTTTGTGGTCTTGTTGTAATGCCAATCTTAATTATGTACTATTTGTTTATATGGCATAAAACCTTTACATTTTTAGTGTATAAGCACCTTCAAGAAGAAATGTGTTGTGTATGCGGTATCTACTGGTCAAGAATTGGTGTTTCCTGAACAAATAAATGACATATGTTTGTATGGAGGAGATGACCTAAATTGGGTCAGAAGTTTTAATAAACTAGCAGCAGATATGCCTAATACGCAGGAATTACTTCTTAATGAATCGGTTAAGTGCCAAATTCTGAATCGGTCAAAGGCCGTGATGTCTGATAGAAAAAACATTGCCACTATATCATTAAATGGACCCTAAACCCTTCGGTAGCTAACAATACAATTTTGATATTATTACATTTTTCTTTTATTTATTTCCATAACGATTCTTAAACAATGTAATATTATTTTTTCGTTCTAAAATTTCATTTCGTAGGATTGGTGATGCTACGACCATATAGATACATTGTGTTAATTATAATTATAAGTTTCATTAAACATAATTACATTCGAGTAATAATTTTTTTAATTAATATTTTAAAAGCCAGGTCTCTAATGGATTTGGTCGAGTCATTAGATTATGAGTTCGACTATCAAATCAACTCGGTTTTTTACAACATAAAAAATTAAGAATCTGGCAATATTTTTTTTACTATAAATGCTTTTTATTTGATTTAATAACACTTTTATCAAGTTGTGTATTTTATTTCGTCATCAGATAGACAGACGATCACCTGTTTCATGCAAATCAGACTCTTCATTTAGAACCGTTACCAAAAAACTATTTTTATTCAAAATCAAATTCATTTAGCATCTTAGAATCCTTCAGAAACTTTGAGTCATTCAGCGTTAAACGTTATTTTTTATCAAACAACCCCTAAACCACACTTGGCTGGGTACGACTTCAGTTTAGCATTATTGAACCATTCTTGAGACCATTGTATTCTTTTATGCTAAACATACTTTGTATTGTTTTTTCTTCCATTTCATATCTTCCTTTAATGTGGCTAAATAAAAAGTAAAGTGTCGACATGAACACATAAAAAAGCTTCAACATGGAATATAAATTATACATGGAGTTATATAAATGTAATTTATCATCTAACTACTCCATGCACACTAACTGTATATAAAGTTTTTTTTAAGAAGAAAATAGCCTTTTTTTGGGTTTTATCGGTTCACTTGATAACCTAATAAAAAATTATTTAACTCTAACTTAACCGATAACACTATCGGGTTATCGGGTTCAGATCAAAACAACCCGATAAATTTTTTCAACCCGATTTAACCCGACACAATAAATCTTATCAGGTTCAAGTTTGTGTTCGGATCGGATCAACCCGATCCTACCTACAACCCTAATTAAAGTCAGGAAAACCAATACACCTATTATAAAAAGTCTGAAAAAAATTATGTAACGTGGCTCTTCATTTTGATGATGATACTCTTATAAAAAATAAGATTGGTTGAAATTTTACGATTTAGTTTCATCGTCACCAAGAAGCATGTATCGACATAAAAAAATAACAACCTTTTTAAAGGTGAATACACATATTAATGATTTTTATAAATTTATGATTTTTTAGCTTTTATGATATTTTTGAAATATGATGTATTTTTTATTATAATATTAAAAAAATTCTAACACAATACGAATTTATAAATGAATCCTCAAAACTAAAATGACACTCCCATCAACATAACTTCTAGAAGTAAAATCATACTAAACATCATCGTCAATCTTAGTAATTCAAAAGATTCATCTCTTCAAGCAAATTAGATACAACCAAACTCATATTTATACAATAAAAGATTAACATGGGAGAAAACACGACATTTAGGTGGGTTATGGCCTAAAAATATCAAAGATTAGTTTTCTCTTAGTTCTTTTTAACAAAAACGGGTCACACTACCAACAGATATAACTAATATACAAACGTACTTTTACAAAAGATTTACAAAACGAATCCGATCAAGAAAAAAAAGACAACGCCGCCCATTGACCATAAATAAAAGTTACATAAGCAAAAGCTATAACTAAAATATGCTAAAGGTTAAATTAAAATTTTTAAAAACTAAAAACGTACGAACAGTAAACCCTCTGGAACAAGAAAAAAAAAGCAACCCCGCCCGTTGGGCGGGTTGCGATGCTAGTATATATATATATATATATATATATATATATATATATATATATATATATATATATATATATATATATATATATATATATATATATATATATATATATATATATATATATATATATATATATATATATATATATATATATATATATATATATATATATATATATATATATATATATATATATATATATATATATATATATATATATATATATATATATATATATATATATATATATATATATATATATATATATATATATATATATATATATATATATATATACATATATATATATATATATATATATACATATATATATATACATATATATACGTATATATATGTATATATATATATATATATATATATATATATATATATATATATATATATATATATATATATATATATATATATATATATATATATATATATATATATATATATATATATACATATATATATATATATATATATATACATATATATATATACATATATATACGTATATATATGTATATATATATATATATATATATATATATATATATATATATATATATATATATATATATATATATATATATATATATATATATATATATATATATATATATATATATATATAAGTATATATATATATACGTATATATATATACGTATATATATATATATATATATATATATATATATATATATATATATATATATATATATATATATATATATATATATATATATATATATATATATATATATATATATATATATATATATATATATATATATATATATATATATATATATATATATATATATACGTATATATATATATATACTTATATATATATATATCTCTACATTATATATAAGAGGAGGGATATGCCACATAAGCAACTTCTAATCCATGTCAACATCATTCGGGCCGTAATCATGAATCGGGTCGTGTCCCTGTACCCAGCTTATTCATAAATCTTCCATATGTTTGTATTGTTTTCTAAAACCTTAATTAGTAACCCTAATTGATCGCCACACCAGGATCAATAAATCAATCAGCCACCCCTTGCATCTAATCACTATCTCATCATACAAGTAATCAATTAACCAGATTCGTACCAATTCTATCAAGATTAAAGATTTAAGATCCAAGAATATGTTTTCATCAAAGGTATTTTTTCTTATTTGATAATTTATATATTCATTTTGCAGTTTAGTTTGTGTTTACTAAATTGTTATTTTTTATTTGATAATTCAAATCTTCGTTTTGTAGTTTAGTTTGTTTTTTTCATGATTAGGATTGTGACCATGATTCTTATTTAGCAGTTAAAAGCGGCACCAACAAAGAAACCTACAGTAGCTGCTGTTGTCCCCAAGGTTTGTAGTCCAAGCATAACAGGTCATGCTCTTCATGTGTTTAGAAATTGCAGCTCTAACAGTCACACTATGGGAGTGCAGTGGATGGTTAGCTTATCACAAATATCTATCTTATAGTTACAATTTCCAAAATTGCCAAATTGTTTCAATGCTGAAAAGGGCCATAATAATTACAATCTGTTTTTTTTAATAAATTTGATGGTTGGTAAGGGTTTATGCAGTTTTCATCTTCTTCCCACACCATTTTTTAAATATGTAATTGCTAAGAACTAGCGTAAAGTTTAAAGTTTTTGCATTATAGGTGTTTGAAAGATTCTTTATCCAGCTAAGATTGATCTTTACGAAACAATGTAATGAGAAGTGAGTTTCTTCTAGATAGGAAAATCTTTATGTCGTGCGCCCGTTTACAAAACTTGCAAAGGTACTTGAATGACATCATAACAAACTAATCTTGCCAACTAAGACAGAACCTGCCGCAATATCTGTTGGTAAAGATGATAGCAGTGAGGATGAAAGCTTTAAAATAAGTTCTAGAACTACCAAATAGGTTGCTTTCCATTTTTAATAACAAAGGCGTTACTACTTTTTTAAACTCAGTTTGAAGGTATTCTTTGAACAGATGTTTTTTGTGGTGCATAAACAAAGATATTTTGTATTTTATAATAAAGATAATGAAGTAATTGTTTTTCAGTTTAATTAATATTGTGATGTTAGTTTGATGCAGAACGAGGACGAGGTTGATGCGTATATGGATTCACAGCCAAAAATATGCACCATAAGTAGGATGTATCCGATCGATAACATAATCAAAGCTTATTACGAAACTACTAAAAGAAGACGAAATAAAAGTAGAAACTTCACCTTGATGATAACACCGTGACCGTAAATACAGGAAGAAGATGTAGCAACATCTTTTGTTGTTGGTGATTTCACGTTGAAGGTGGAGGCGATGAAGGTGTCACCGTACTTCCCCTTTGAGAAGCTTATAAAACAAGAGGATGAAGGCTTTGTTAGTGTTCAGACAAGCAGGTGAAAGCTAAAAAAAATACTTTTACTGCTGCACAAAAATGAGATGAAGCCTACAAAATGAGGACTCCTGATAACACATGGGTACCTCCAGAATCCATTCGTCATCTCATCCAAGAGAATCATTTCATCTGTATACTTCTAAATAAAACACAGCTTCATTAAAGTCAAGGCGCATGTTTCTCAGCAACTTCTAAGTTATAGTAATGAGGGTAATAAAAACTTAATGTGTTTTTGTTTTTGTCAATTTTTTTTAGTATTTTCCCTTTTGCAGATTAAGAAATTTTGTATCCTATAATAATAGGGCTTTTTTATATGAATAGTTCATATGGGTCGAACCTCAGTTGGTCGTCACAAAAGAAGGTCTCATAACCATGGCAATATGGGAGAGGCATATGACAGGACATTATTTTCATGGTCATCCAGATTCGGATGTAGAGTCCCAGCGTGGTCATGGAAGGTGAGAATTTATTTTAAAAGACTATTGTTGCTGATATCAATTCAAATAAACTGTAAAAAACTTCCTCGATTTGATTTTTTCCTTTTACTGTGAGTTGCTACAGTAGAGGCTGATGACAAACGAAAAGGTTTCTTTGATGGACTTATAAGTGATATTACAACATCTAGCAATACCAGATGTTTTCCTCGTGAAAGACTGTTGTGAATGTGGCATTCGGTATGGGCCTTGATATTCTTTATTTACTTTTTTAAATTGTTGTGCAGGGCATTGTAAGATTTGATCTTTTCTGCTATGTATTATTTTTTGTGTAGGTGGATTATATGCTATACCACAACTGATGGACAGCTATACGTTGGCTTTTCCCATGGGCCACAAGGGGATCGTAAATTGGAAATCTGCTTTTTTGTTACATGTACATTAATCTAAATTAGAAGATTATCGTTTCAATGCATCACATATTGATTGTTCAAAACCTTCAAACTCAATAGGGATCATGACCTGTATATTTTTTTAAGAGGAGAAACCTCCAGAGAAAGGTAAGTAATATTTTTCAAATTCATATGCTTTCTTGGTTTTTACTAGACATAGCTGTATGATTCATCATAGAGATCGTTCTTCTAATTAAAACTTAAAGATCCAATCACAGGGATTATTCTTCTAAAGAAAGGTAAATAGTATGTTTTTTAAATTTATGTTAAGGGCGTCGTAGGATTTGATGTTTTGTGTAGGTGGATTATATGTTATACCTCAACTGATGGACCGAGTTTGGCTTTGCCCGTGGGCTACACAGTTATGGTATGTTAATCTAAATTAGAATATTATCGTATTAAACCCCCAATTACGTGAGAAGTCCTTTCTCAGTCTCTCTCGAACCTATTATCACAAACTACCTATTGCTAAATTTTATGCTTACAACAATATATTATGTTTCTGTGATTATAACATGAGATAACAAACATAGTTTCTTACATATTTAATGATTCTTCTTAATGCCTATATCTTGTCGGCTCTTTGAACTAACAAACACACTGAAGTCGGTTTTATACCCACTAATCGACAATTTCTCAGTAACTTGGGCAAGAAATAAGTTTGAATATTGTTGCCTCTTACAGCAGGGGTGTTCGGGTCTGACTTTTTGAGCCACTGGCGTGGTTAGAGCAACATCTGGACATCTAAGGAAGTACTTAGAGACGATGTTGTGACTGTCTACTCTTTAAGTATCTCTGCACAATGAACCGTGCAGCAGGCCTTGAGAAGTAATGGTCTCACTCGCAAAGAATAAGATACTCTCATATAAGGATCCGACACCTAAGCCCCTCATGTGAAAGAACATATCTCAATGTTAAGCAGCATGAACTAAATTATGCACTAATGGTATGGTTTTGTATTGATTGTGGTAAATTACACCCTTTAGGAAAAAGGCGTAAAAGCGGTAAGTATTGAGTGATGACTTTAGGAAAAATCAACACTAATGACCCTTAATGGTGTGTAAGTTCGTTTCCCAAGGAGGTATATGTGTGTGAAAAACTTGCCAATGTTTGTGATTAATGATTGGTTTAGAAGGGGATTAGAAGAGAAAATGACGAAGTCGTAAAAATAAAAATTAACGCAAAATCACTATTAGAAAGTTAAAACGTAGAGACTAAAAAATCACCAAAATTAAAATAAATTCTAAAAATTACCAAAAATTCACCAAAAATCAAAAATAATAAACTAAGAGTTTACCAATAATCAAAACTTTTTCAAACCTTTTAAATAATTAAATATTAAATTTTTAAATGCTAATTAAAGCCCTAAAAATCAAATAAATTATTAAAAAGCCCAAATTAAGATTTTTCAATTGATAAACCTCTAAAATGACCTAAAATGATTAAAAACTATTTTTATAAATTTTAAAACTAAATAAAACTATTTAAAATGAATTAAAAACTATTAAAACTTAAAATAATTATAAAAATTAATCTATAAGTGATAAAATTATTCTAAAAGTTGCTAAATTCCTATTTTAATGTATTTAACCTAAGAAAAATGTAAAAAGTTGGAAAAAGAGAAATTTTAAAAATAATAATAAAATAATAATAAAATAATATTAAAAATCCAAAAATTATAAAAAATTCTAAAAACTTGCAAACTAGTTTATTTTAACCTAAATAATCAGAAAATGAAAGTGAAATTACCAAAATACCCCTAATGGGCCCTCAAATGGGCCAAATCCAAATTCAGTCAACCTAAATGGGCTTTTGGGCCCAAAAAGTCAAACTTGGCCCAATTGACTTGGAAAAGCCCTATCTGACTTAAAATTTAATTCTAAGAACAAAACTCTAAAGGCCCAAAAGCTGAAAATGTGCTTATCACAGCTTATTGAACACAAAGCTTATTCTTATTGGGCTTTTCAGCCCATTAAGCCATAAGCTAATGCCATAAGCTCTAATTTGACACACAACCCTCTTTTTGGATGCTTAAGAGATCTGTCAAAAGAAATTTTCAATAAGCTCACTCAATAAGCCAGAAAATAGAAAAGCAAAATTCCACAAAACGACAAAATTGTCGTTTTTGAGAAATACTCAACCTCAGAAGCTGATTCAACTTGCAAAAGCTTTCAAATGGACTCAATAAGCAATATCAATCAACAAAAATCCAATAAGCACAAGAAATAAGCCAGAATAAGCACAAATGAACTTATGTAAAAGTCAAAGAACTTGGTTTTCTAGTCAAACCTAAAAGTCAACCACCCAAATGCTCCAGGATGAACAAATGGGTCAAAATATGAGCACCTATTACAAAAACAAAGTTGTTGCTGGTTAAAATAAGCTATTATAGCTTATTGATAAGCTGACACCAAAAATGCACTATCAGTGGCAACCAGCAGGGGAAAGGAGTTCCCACTGCTTTGACTATTTGACCAAGCTTATTTGAGAGTTCTGGTTTGATTCAATTGGAAACAAAGGCACCCTTGTGATCAGTGAACCACAAGGAGTCAATAGCAACAATAAAATGACAAAATGATCCACACAATAAGCCACAATAAGCCAAACAGTCACCAGATAAGCACCAGATATGCAAATAAGCAGTTAAGCACTTAATAAGCAGATTTCAGCAAAATAAGCCAGCCAAACTTAACCAGATGCACACACAAGCTATATAAACTAACAATGAACACAAAGCAACAAGAATCAAACACTGAATCAAAGTAAATAGCAAGATCAAAGCACAAAAAGTTACTGATGAACAAAGAACATATGCAGAAACAAGTTTGCTGATATACTTGACACTTGATCCAATTTCAAGCCTCAAATCCTTCTACCCTGGTGTGATTAGCTATGATTTAGCACTTGTTACCCTTAACCTATGCTTAGATCTAGGTGTCCTCAAAATCCTAGCCAATTTTACCAAGTTATGAAGATTTTAGAGCCAATCTATGAATCAATGTGTTTAAGACCCCAAAACCTGCAAACAGATGCACAAATACTCCCAAATAACAGATACCAATACTTGCATACAACACACAAGCACTTAACAAACCTCAAATCCAACTTATGCAGTAATCCCAAACACCCTTTTAAAACTTATTTTCACAAATTTTCAAAGGATCATTAAGATTCAACCCACAAATCAGATCAATAACACCTCATTAACATCAAACAAAGCCAAATCAACAATAAACATCCACAATAACACAGATTCAAGCACAAATCCAAAAAAATCACAAATATTCAGAAACTTAAAGAGAAAATGAAAAGGGAAGAAGGTGCAAACCTCCAAGACCTACATGCAGGCCCTGGATTGTTTGAGCTGAGGTACTAGCAAAACAATTACCAGCTTCCAATGCTGCTAAGATGAACAAACACAAGGGTGAGATCAAATAAACAAGGACTTTCTGATTTTTGATGCACAAGTTTTATCACTTAAAACCTTGCCTCAAAAACCTTCAAACATATAAATGGAACTCAGATTTTAGCTTCTCAAACACCAAACTTTTATAAACAAGAACAAGATTTCTCAAAATTTCTGAAAATCAAATTTTATTTCATAAAAAGGAATTACAAAGATTAAAAGCTAAAATCTGGAACAAAGGGACTCTCACATGTTGAGGTCTCCTTTTATAGGCAAATGCCTGGCTAACACTATTCATAAACCCTAGAAGTGAAATTCCCTAAATGCCCTAAGTCCTTGAGTACGTTTGTTGTTGTTGAGCTGTCCAAAATGATCCTACACGTTCATTTTAGCTTTGTGATCAAGCAAAGGCTCTCAGTTGTTGATCTTGACACGTGGCTAAGCTTGGAGGCCAAGTTGAAATCTGATTGGTGGAAAGGGTATTGGGGTGGGGTCCATAGTGAGTGGAGATGAGGGTTTTGTGTGTGGGATAGGTTTCTGCATGTGTGAATCAAACGTGTGCCTGGGTAATTTGTTTTTACCCTTTGTTTTAAGTGAGATGGTAACTGGGTTCTTGGGGTGAATAGTAAAGTCTTTGATCCGGTTTTGGTGGAGTGGGAAGTTGTTTGGCGCAAAAATATGTTTAAATGTTTCATTTGCACAAGTTCAGCCCTTGTCTTTCCTTTCTTTTTGCATTTGTGGTAAAAAGTCCATCAGCGCCCATTTAAGCTTGTATCAACTTTCACCATTTGGCAATTTTGGCACATAACTTTTCAAAAGGGTTTTCAAGGGTTCTTTTTGCCATTCTGAGATATTTCAAGGACTGATTTTGAACATTCTTGATCTTCAAAGGTCTTCATTGCATCTTTGACTTCATGTGGGACCATTATTGGCATTTTTGATTTGTTGAGGGACTATTCTTGCCATTTCTTAAAAGTTGTGGGACCTTTTGTGTAATTTTGACAAACTTAAGGGACCAAACTTGTAATTATGAATATACAAGGGTTTTAAGTGTCATTTCTTCAATAAATGAGGATCAATCTTGTTTGTCTTCAAGTCTTCAAGGTATTTTGTTGAGAATTCCATGATTAGGGCCCGGTTCTTTGTACGGCTTCGTTTCTCGTGTCCGTTTTTCCTTGTAACTTGTGATCTTTTGTCTTTTTTACGATATCCATACCTAAAATACATAAGTAAACAAACACAGGCATATATATGGTATTTTATGACATTTTTGTGCATTTAAAGCCCGAAAAGAACGATGAGATCATGTATAAATGCCATCTCATCACTCCCCCATACTAAGCCATTGCCGTGCCCTCACGCAATGCTAGAATAAAGTATCTAAGCATCACCAAAGTTCAAATTTTATTATCCTTTATTGAAAAGTAAAAAGACTTGTAACATACTACGATGATGTGTAAAGACATAATGTATGATTTTCATCACAAAAAGTGACTTTTAGGGTCAAAGAATAGAAACAAGTTAATGTCCCTTAGAGTAAACTTCGTCATCCTTGATTGTCATACATTCCATGCTAAGTGCAAAAACAAGATCATTGTTGGTACAAGTCACAATGCTAACACTACTCATACGTTCAAATTGTGTAATACTTTTTTCTCCCCGCAATCCTATTTATTATAAAAGGAAATGGGTTACTAGCATTTTTTATCTATTTGTCATGGATCACAAGTGATTCATATTGACTTATTTGAGTAGTTATTAGTCCGAAAGCAAAGTAGCACGATTTGATCAATAGTTAGCCGAAGGACAAAATCTTTTAAAACGGCTTCTCGTGTATCTCCTTAAGTTCATATCTTGGCATAACTCGTTTCACGATTTGAGACCTTTCTCGGACCGATATTTGGCATGTACTTCATACTTCAAATCTTGGGAAGACGTTCTTGAAAATATGGTCTTCTCTTCATATATTTGGAATTTCTTCACTTGACGTTTTTGAGAGATTCTTCATATTGGACCACGACTTCATCATTTTTCTTCAATCTTTACTTTGGATTTTGATATACAACGATCCGCCTCCTTTTCGGACTTGGATATATTTATCCTCATACCTTGTTAGGGTCTTTTTGGATAGACTTTCTCCATTCTTTAGGGGAGTAATAGCTTCTCGTCGTGTGTCTCGATCCTTCATATTGATTTAGGAATAATGATACTTCACATCATCTTTGGATCTTTAGCAAAAATAGAGCTCCTCATGCCTTGTTAGGGCCTTTTTGGATAATCGCCAATCTTCGCGTCCCGCTTCAATAAGTTATGCCTTGGCTATGAACTCTATTCAACCCCGAGCAACTTTTAAACGATCTTGCGCTAGAGGCTAAGTAACCTTTCAAATCGTACGACCTTACTTATTGCAATTATGATTTATTCCTAATGCATTGATCTTATGGGAAGAAAAAGCCACAATTAAAAACATATGAGTTTTTGAAAGAACACTTTCATGTTCTACGTTTAGCATGATCACTTGTCTAACTCTATCATTTCTCGTTCTTCACTATATAAAGACCTCTAATTAAAGAGACTCGTGAATACTTAGCCATGCAAGTCAAAATTAAGCCAAATTTGGATTAGCTTTCATTAAGACTATATCAAATCAAAGTTTTGTGTTTTCAAGCCACCTATAGGATCTTGCACTTTCTTGGACTTTTTCAAGTTTAGAGAATGCGTTTTAAAGTTCCCTTGATAAGTGACTTTCTAGAATCAATTATAGGAACTTGCGAAAAGTTCTTGTTCTTAACCCGTATGAATTAAGACTTTCGCGTTTTAAAGCTCCCTATATAAAAGTCTAGCAAAACTTGAATTGAGCGGGTTAAGGAATGTAAATGGCTCCAAATGCCCATCAAGTCAAAAATTAACTCTTATTCTACCCAACGGAAAATATACATTCGTGTTTTAAAAACACTTATGAAAACTAAGAAAAATTTTAAATTGGCCATTTTTAACCTTATTAGCAAAACAAAACATTGAAAATTGGAAAGCGTGAGGGCGTAGCAAAGCAAGTACCTATTCACCCCCCATACTAAAAGTAAACATTGTCCTCAATGTTTCGAGTCTAAAGGTGGAGCACCCCCATACTAGAGACGAAGAGTCGAATGCTTAGGATCTAGCATGGAAAGGGTGATCAACAATATATCTAAAGCCGTTTATTAAGTATGCTAAAAGATAATTGTTAGAACAATAAAGGATATGTCATGGAATCGTGAAAAACTTCTTCAAACGAACGATGGAGGCTCACGTAAACGAACACGAGAGTCTTCAATCGTAGATGATGATGATCTAGATAACACAATCACAAACAACCACGAGACAACGAGTTGAAAGGGTACAAATCCCCTTATTAGTGAATAGTGAGCATAAAGATAAGCATGGGATCTCCCCCACGAGGCACCTTGTTTTTGATAACCGAGTCAAAAGCTCGACTCGAATCCCCATAAATGTGATCATTTAGGGATAATCATGGTATGGTCATTTTTTGGTGGGGCTTACATGATAAACAAGGCCCAAAAGCAACCGGTAATAAGGACTAAGTCCTTTGATGAAGCACAATACCGGGATCGAAGATGGCGTTCTCGTTTTTATTGGAAAAACAAATCAACGCCACTTCAACATGTGCTATAAACTCAAAGAGTTTGAAGAAAAGAGATGAGAAATAGAAGGGTGGGACAATTGGTAAGACAAACTTTTGAGCTACTCGAGGTAGACTCGCACCAATCAAATGAAAAGATTTTCCATTTATTGCATCGGTGGAAGACCGAGATTTCCCTTTACATGAAATTCCGGGATCGAATATCTCGTCCTCGGTGGACAAGGATGAGGGAACATAAGGGGCTTCCCCCATACTAGAACCACACAAAGCATCGTCAAAAGGAGTAGACGAGCTTGTAGTACCCAAAACACGTGGTGATGACGGAGTTAGATTTGTAGAAAAATCAATTAAATCACATTTAAGATCTTTTCCTTTTTTATCTTTTAAACTCTCCTTATGAAAACCCTTTTTGATTATGTCGAAAATATTTGGTGTTTCTAAGACGATGTTAGTCACACTAAAAATTCTCACATTTGTAAATCATTTTGGTTTTGGTGGTGGCAAGTTCTCAAAACGTTTATCGAAGAAGAAAACCTCCCCATCGGGGTCTACATATTCATCATCCGAAAGATCTTCCGTAGAAACCGGCAACTTATCAACACTTTTCAAGAATGAATGTTCGAGGAGAGACGAAGGATTTTTCGATTCAAGTATTGACGGTTTCTTCCTTGTAGGATTTACACTCATAACCTCCACCGGCGGAGGAAATGGTAAGTTGTTTTTGGCGACATTTCCTAAAACTCTTGGTGAAAATTCTTTGCAAACGACATTGGTTGAATCACCATGGTTTAAAGTAGCAATAGAATAGACATGAGAAAGATTGGAGTTTTGTGTTGCATTGATGATAAGTTCTTCCTCATTGAAACGAAGGGTGATTTTTCGAGCATGAACATCGATAAGTGCTCTTGATGTATCCAAAAATGAACGACCCAAAATGAGAGGAACTTTTCGATCGATAGGAATGTCTACAACGATAAAGTCAACGGGATAGTAAAACTTTCCGACTTTAACGAAAACGTCCTCGGCTAATCCACATGCTAAAATCGTAGAATGATCGGCCATCTCGATAGACATGTTCGAAGGAGTAAGAGCCGGAAGCGAAAGCGATTTGAAAATCTCAAGAGGCATTAAATTAATACTAGCGCCAAGATCGGCCAAGGCGTAGCATTCCTCCATATCTTGAATTGCACACGGAATCAAAAATTTACCGGGATCACCGACTTTTTGTGGTATGCGGCTAAGAAAAACCGATGAACAACTAGACGATTGTTGTAACTTCTCTTTGTTGTTTAGCATACTTTTGAAGTTTGCGGCAAATCGAGGCATCATGATTAAAGCATCGGCAAAACTTATGTTAAAATGCATATCACGAAACATTTTCATAAATAGCTCAAATTGATAATTGTTCCGTTCTTGTGCTTTCTCTTTGTTTCGTCTCGAAGGGTAGGGTAAGGGTGGTGTGGGTTGGTCATTAGGCAACGGCCTTGGAAACTCGGGTTCCATAATTGGTATTGGTTCAACCGTAGGTGTGGTATGAGCGGTACTTCGTGGGATTGTAATATGCTCCTTTTCGACCATCACCTCGGGTTCTTTCTCGATTTCCTTCTCCGTAGAAGTACTTGGACGAGAGATTGGTTCCTTGAAAGTTTTACCACTTCGTGTAGTAATAACCTTCATTTCTCCCCTCGGGTTGTTAATGGTATCACTAGGAAGACCACCCGAAGAAGAGGGTTTACACATGATTGCTTCAAACATTTTAGCCATTCGGTCCTCAAATTTTGATTGCCTAGCATCCGCTTTTAATAACTCTTGCTTAATCTCATGTTGTCCTAATTCCATCTTTTGTTGGTTTTGTTGAAGACGTTGGACATTTCCTTCCATTTTGTTTGCATGAGTTTTAAGTTCATTAGCAAGTTCATTTTTAAGTTCGTTTTTCAACTCGGATCTTAAGCTAATCATCTCACGTTGCATGTTATCAAATTTAGCATCATTTGCTTTTGCATAATCCAAAAATTCTCCTTGCAAATTTTTAGTGTGAGCATTTTGAAAACCTTGTGTAGTGTTTTGAAAATCACGGTTTTGGTTTTGATTAGAGATTTGTCCATTCCCACTTTGATAATTCCCTTTGTTGTAATTGCGTGTATTGCCTTGGTAATTACCTTGGTTGTTGTTTCGATAATTATTAGCATTTTGGTTTGGTGGAGCTTGATTTGGACGGGAACCTTGACCGTTTTGGTTGTAAGTTCCCGTTGCTTCATAAGCACTCGAAGTGTTACCATCCGCAGTAATGCACTCGGAAAGATCATGAGCTCCTCCACAAGATAAACAACTCTTAGAAACCGCTTTAACCGAAGCGGAATTGGAAGCTTCTTGAGCCTTCCAATGGGACATGAGATTAGCAAATCTATCAAAAAACCGATTTTCCTCATTAGCTTCATCATGTAAGGCGTTAATGCTACGAGACGATTGTGACGAAGATGACGAACCCATATTGGCAACACTCGGTGTGTTACGATGGTTATAAACCTTAGATCTATTTTCAATGATTTGTAAAGCCTCATTTGTCGTCTTGCACAAAAAATTACCACCCGCGGCGGCATTCAAATAATCTCGTTCATGATCATTAAGCCCATTATAAAAAGTATCCACTTGATGCAATTCCGTAAAATCATGGTGTGGACATTCATGTAACATCTCTTTAAATCGTTCCCATGCCATTGAAAAACTTTCATTATTACGTTGCACAAATCGTGAAATCTCATTTTTTAAGTGTGTTGTTTTAGATGGTGGAAAAAACTTGTTCACAAACTTAGAAACGAGATCGGCCCATGTCAAAATCGAATTTGGCGGTTCTTTCTCGAGCCAAATTTTTGCGGGTCCATCCAACGAGTATGGAAACAACATCATCTTAATGGCGTCATGTGGAACATCCTTAAATTTGCTAGTGGCGGTGAGACGGTTGAAATTCCTAATATGGTAATGCGGGTTGTCTTTCTCATGACCTCTAAACTTATTTGCTTGCAACATCGACATTAAACCCGTCTTAATCTCGAAATTCTCCGCAAGGATAGCGGGAATCACAATAGCCTCTCCAAAACCCTCGGTGGGTGCTTGTAGCAACTCCATCATAGTACGATTAGCCATGACGACTTCTTGTTCTACAATAGGTTCAACAATTGGAGGTTCTTCAACAATCAACGTCTCTTGATTGGCTTGCTTTTGAAGTCGTTTACGAGCTCGTTTTGCTTGATTACGAGTGATCATAAACTTCACGAAGAATGGGAGGTGAGCAAAGAAGATTATTTTTGGGTGTTTTGTGAATTTTCAATTTTTTTGTGTTTTTGATGATATTTAAATTTTTTGAGATTTTGGTGTATCTTCGTAGACAACAATCTACAAAATCTCTCCTCGAATCAAACTCTTGATTAAAGAAGCCTCAAAGGAATGAAAACGATCACGTGGAGTGAACGTCTTCTAATGACTTTAGAACTTTGGTGAAAACCAAATTGTTCAAGAGGGTTTAATCACAAAGAAAACCAAGCAAATATAGTATACGTAATAATACTTTGGGCGGCAAAACCCTCGATTAGCCTTCAATCTTAAAATACTCACAAGCAAGCGGGGAAATGAGGCGGCGCGAAGCACTTAAGAGCCTTTTTCCTTAGGGTATATTTTATAATACCCGCCTTATACCCACCTTATAGTTTGTATTTTTCAAAATCGAGCTTCACGAAAGTATTTATCTATTTTTGCCTTTCTTTTTGTTTGAGATTCGAATACAATAATTAGGAGATCAAATCCCAATTAAGGTTGTGTTTTCACACTTTTGGAGATATTGTATATTCATTGTGATACTTAATACAATATATTAATAATATTTGTACAAGAAAAACCAAGAAAACCGATAATACGTATTAGTAGAGTTCTACTAATACAAATACTATTTGGTTAATATTAAAAACAACAATGCAAATTAATCACGACACACCTCCCCGACAGTGGCGCCAAAATTGATTGTGGTAAATTACACCCTTTAGGAAAAAGGCGTAAAAGCGGTAAGTATTGAGTGATGACTTTAGGAAAAATCAACACTAATGACCCTTAATGGTGTGTAAGTTCGTTTCCCAAGGAGGTATATGTGTGTGAAAAACTTGCCAAATGTTTGTGATTAATGATTGGTTTAGAAGGGGATTAGAAGAGAAAATGACGAAGTCGTAAAAATAAAAATTAACGCAAAATCACTATTAGAAAGTTAAAACGTAGAGACTAAAAAATCACCAAAATTAAAATAAATTCTAAAAATTACCAAAAATTCACCAAAAATCAAAAATAATAAACTAAGAGTTTACCAATAATCAAAACTTTTTCAAACCTTTTAAATAATTAAATATTCATTTTTTAAATGCTAATTAAAGCCCTAAAAATCAAATAAATTATTAAAAAGCCCAAATTAAGATTTTTCAATTGATAAACCTCTAAAATGACCTAAAATGATTAAAAACTATTTTTAGAAATTTTAAAACTAAATAAAACTATTTAAAATGAATTAAAAACTATTAAAACTTAAAATAATTATAAAAATTAATCTATAAGTGATAAAATTATTCTAAAAGTTGCTAAATTCCTATTTTAATGTATTTAACCTAAGAAAAATGTAAAAAGTTGGAAAAAGAGAAATTTTAAAAATAATAATAAAATAATATTAAAAATCCAAAAATTAAAAAAAATTCTAAAAACTTGCAAACTAGTTTATTTTAACCTAAATAATCAGAAAATGAAAGTGAAATTACCAAAATACCCCTAATGGGCCCTCAAATGGGCCAAATCCAAATTCAATCAACCTAAATGGGCTTTTGGGCCCAAAAAGTCAAACTTGGCCCAATTGACTTGGAAAAGCCCTATCTGACTTAAAATTTAATTCTAAGAACAAAACTCTAAAGGCCCAAAAGCTGAAAATGTGCTTATCACAGCTTATTGAACACAAAGCTTATTCTTATTGGGCTTTTCAGCCCATTAAGCCATAAGCTAATGCCATAAGCTCTAATATGACACACAACCCTCTTTTTGGATGCTTAAGAGATCTGTCAAAAGAAATTTTCAATAAGCTCACTCAATAAGCCAGAAAATAGAAAAGCAAAATTCCACAAAACGACAAAATAGTCGTTTTTGAGAAATACTCAACCTCAGAAGCTGATTCAACTTGCAAAAGCTTTCAAATGGACTCAATAAGCAATATCAATCAACAAAAATCCAATAAGCACAAGAAATAAGCCAGAATAAGCACAAATGAACTTATGTAAAAGTCAAAGGACTTGGTTTTCTAGTCAAACCTAAAAGTCAACCACCCAAATGCTCCAGGATGAACAAATGGGTCAAAATATGAGCACCTATTACAAAAACAAAGTTGTTGCTGGTTAAAATAAGCTATTATAGCTTATTGATAAGCTGACACCAAAAATGCACTATCAGTGGCAACCAGCAGGGGAAAGGAGTTCCCACTGCTTTGACTATTTGACCAAGCTTATTTGAGAGTTCTGGTTTGATTCAATTGGAAACAAAGGCACCCTTGTGATCAGTGAACCACAAGGAGTCAATAGCAACAATAAAATCATAAAATGATCCACACAATAAGCCACAATAAGCCAAACAGTCACCAGATAAGCACCAGATATGCAAATAAGCAGTTAAGCACTTAATAAGCAGATTTCAGCAAAATAAGCCAGCCAAACTTAACCAGATGCACACACAAGCTATATAAACTAACAATGAACACAAAGCAACAAGAATCAAACACTGAATCAAAGTAAATAGCAAGATCAAAGCACAAAAAGTTACTGATGAACAAAGAACATATGCAGAAACAAGTTTGCTGATATACTTGACACTTGATCCAATTTCAAGCCTCATATCCTTCTACCCTGGTGTGATTAGCTATGATTTAGCACTTGTTACCCTTAACCTATGCTTAGATCTAGGTGTCCTCAAAATCCTAGCCAATTTTACCAAGTTATGAAGATTTTAGAGCCAATCTATGAATCAATGTGTTTAAGACCCCAAAACCTGCAAACAGATGCACAAATACTCCCAAATAACAGATACCAATACTTGCATACAACACACAAGCACATAACAAACCTCAAATCCAACTTATGCAGTAATCCCAAACACCCTTTTAAAACTTATTTTCACAAATTTTCAAAGGATCATTAAGATTCAACCCACAAATCAGATCAATAACACCTCATTAACATCAAACAAAGCCAAATCAACAATAAACATCCACAATAACACAGATTCAAGCACAAATCCACAAAAATCACAAATATTCAGAAACTTAAAGAGAAAATGAAAAGGGAAGAAGGTACAAACCTCCAAGACCTACATCCAGGCCCTGGATTGTTTGAGCTGAGGTACTAGCAAAACAAGTACCAGCTTCCAATGCTGCTAAGATGAACAAACACAAGGGTGAGATCAAATAAACAAGGACTTTCTGATTTTTGATGCACAAGTTTTATCACTTAAAACCTTGCCTCAAAAACCTTCAAACATATAAATGGAACTCAGATTTTAGCTTCTCAAACACCAAACTTTTATAAACAAGAACAAGATTTCTCAAAATTTCTGAAAATCAAATTTTATTTCATAAAAAGGAATTACAAAGATTAAAAGCTAAAATCTGGAACAAAGGGACTCTCACATGTTGAGGTCTCCTTTTATAGGCAAATGCCTGGCTAACACTATTCATAAACCCTAGAAGTAAAATTCCATAAATGCCCTAAGTCCTTGAGTACGTTTGTTGTTGTTGAGCTGTCCAAAATGATCCTACACGTTCATTTTAGCTTTGTGATCAAGCAAAGGCTCTCAGCTGTTGATCTTGACACGTGGCTAAGCTTGGAGGCCAAGTTGAAATCTGATTGGTGGAAAGGTTATTGGGGTGGGGTCCATAGTGAGTGGAGATGAGGGTTTTGTGTGTGGGATAGGTTTCTGCATGTGTGAATCAAACGTGTGCCTGGGTAATTTGTTTTTACCCTTTGTTTTAAGTGAGATGGTAACTGGGTTCTTGGGGTGAATAGTAAAGTCTTTGATCTGGTTTTGGTGGAGTGGGAAGTTGTTTGGCGCAAAAATATGTTTAAATGTTTCATTTGCACAAGTTCAGCCCTTGTCTTTCCTTTCTTTTTGCATTTGTGGTAAAAAGTCCATCAGCGCCCATTTAAGCTTGTATCAACTTTCACCATTTGGCAATTTTGGCACATAACTTTTCAAAAGGGTTTTCAAGGGTTCTTTTTGCCATTTTGAGATATTTCAAGGACTGATTTTGAACATTCTTGATCTTCAAAGGTCTTCATTGCATCTTTGACTTCATGAGGGACCATTATTGGCATTTTTGATTTGTTGAGGGACTATTCTTGCCATTTCTTAAAAGTTGAGGGACCTTTTGTGTAATTTTGACAAACTTAAGGGACCAAACTTGTAATTATGAATATACAAGGGTTTTAAGTGTCATTTCTTCAATAAATGAGGATCAATCTTGTTTGTCTTCAAGTCTTCAAGTCTTCAAGGTATTTTGTTGAGAATTCCATGATTAGGGCCCGGTTCTTTGTACGGCTTCGTTTCTCGTGTCCGTTTTTCCTTGTAACTTGTGATCTTTTGTCTTTTTTACGATATCCATACCTAAAATACACAAGTAAACAAACACAGGCATATATATGGTATTTTATGACATTTTTGTGCATTTAAAGCCCGAAAAGAACGACGAGATCATGTATAAATGCCATCTCATCATGTATCAAAAAAATTGTGATGGTAATTTTCTACAAATCATGCATTTTGTCTTGCCATTTTTTATGCTAGGCAATTCGAATTAAACACGCCCGTAGATCCTGTTGCTCTCGGAGTCCCTGTAAGATGATTGTTAGTGCGACAATAACATTTCTTTTTTCATTGGTAGAATGTGTTTATTCTGACACTGTCTAGGGAACTTATCTTATTTTTTGCTTGTAGGTTCATGGGACGTGACACTGTGGTTCACAACGTTGCTGGACTAGAAAAGGAACAGACAGTAGCGCTTGGCTTCTATTCACAGTATTCAGCATTTACATGCAAAGAAGTAAGTTTACAAATATCTTGAATCCACTCGCTAAATGATGGTGTATGTAGGTAATATATAAGCCTTAGCTTAATTGGTCATCCATCATTACCCGTTGATTTTACAGACAAACACTTTTTTGCAAGTCTTTTTACTTTTGTTTGTCTATGTACAGGTTTATGGGGAAACGCCAATGCGATTGATTATTATACATAAAAATCGAGAAGCTATGCAAAGAAGTAATTAAAAAGAGTCAGAGTCTCCAGGTTTATTCCAAAATTCCTTTTTATAAATTAAACATGATCCATAGGGATTTTTTCTGTTTTTAGATTATAATGTGTACAATTTTCATATGCATATTCCGTTGATCATCCAAATAGCAATTGTATTATCAAAATTAATGCAAAGACATTGTTGCAGCTCTTACAAACATATCTTACAAATATTCATAGTAGAAGTGGCGTCTTCAGTATCAGTTATTCGAAATTTCTTGAATCTAATAGGATTACTACAATTTCTGACGACCAGGACGTAATACACATAGATCCCGCATACCTAAATCAATGCAGAATAGGGCACTACAAACCAGGAAGAAATTGCGGAGAGTGAAAGAGTCCAAGTAAACCCTATAATCAACTGAACAAAACCCATGTAAAACCAAATCTACCCTCTGCAATTGCATTTAGTAGGGCTTTTATTGTTCAGATAAAATAAGGGAAAATCACTTAAAAATGTAGTAAACTTAACATTTTTTATGGTTATGTGTACTAAACTATTTTTTTTGTCATTGTGTGTATTAAACTTTTTAATTTCGATTATTGTGTGTATTTTGTGACCATTTTACCCCTACTTTTTTCAAATTTTGAAGGATAAATTGGTCAATTTACAAGGCAAAATCGTCTCAAAATACACACAATAATTGAAATTAAAAAGTTTAATACACACAATGAGAAAAAAAATAGTTTAGTACACAGAATCAAAAAAAGTGGTAAGTTTACTACATTTCTAAGTAATTTTCCCATAAAATAATGCTCAGGAGTTTATGCCTTATTTCAATCTTAGTCTAGCACTGAAGAAACAAAAAAATAACCTCCTTAGTTAATAGGCAACACCCGCTTAAGTGCAGAAACTTTAGTGAGGCTGAAGTATTAAACAATCTATTCTCGCATGCGTTAGGACAGCGTCTTACAAACTGAGGGTTCTCAATTTGGGGACAAATGACAAATGATGTAGTGAGGCATCTGTCACGGAAGTGATTCTAAGTGATAGATGGTTAGCCAGTTTATGTGTCCATCTAAAACATCAGAAATATACTTTGAACTCCAATCCTGAACCGAGATGTTGGAACCACATTAGCAGGCATGTTAGGATCTGAATTCGCGAAAAAAGGTGCATACCAAACGATAATTTTGCAACGGGCACATCAGTCTCATCTTAATTGGGCTCACAAAGGGTGCACTCCAACTCAAAAGGTAACTTTTAATCCTTAAAAAACAAAAATAAGTTGAAATTGATGATTCGGACCTTCACATGATTCTAAGAACGATTTGGAACCAGTGAAAAACAAAAGAAAATATGACTCGAGTCCCATCTAATGTTACAAATAATTACTGATCATTTACATCTAGAAGAACTTTTAAACTTTTGACGCAAGAAGTTAGTAGGTTGTATTAATTACATAAACGCTTTCATCGATTCTTCTAATAGTAACAAATATGACTGCTTTTGCTTTTCAAATTTTTTTTACACAAGAAGCTTCTAATATATTTTTCCTTCTTTGATCCTTTTAGCTTAACTAAAAATGCAGGTTTTGTTGTTCAGTTTCTTATGCCATTTCCTTACTACATATTTTACTTTAATGTAAAACATTATGGACACTCAAACACATCCATGAATAGGTCACTCAGGTAAAGACGGTAGGGGATAATGGTGACAGCTAGAACGGTTTTGGTTAATGAGGTAAGTACTGCCAGTATTGATCACCAAGCTCCTACTTGGTTTGTAGAGGGCAGGTAGCTGATGGTCACAGAGTCGCGAAACAGTTTAAGTTAACTCTTGATTATGTAATATGAACAGTTAATTACTCTTCTATGTCTAACGATTCCCGTATGTTTTTATCATCTACCATGTACAGCATTGCAATCTTATTGTTTTTTCAAATGAACTGGGTCATCAGGTACTATTGGTTAAGGGTACGGTGCTTCCTACCTTTTAACCTTATAATTGACCAAGAGACCCGGCCTTTTAGCAGTAACTAACGACCAAAATTAAGATATATCTTTATAGATAACAAGGTTGTGGCGATACATGCAGTGACTGGAGGCTGGACATGACTCAACTATTATTAAATTGTAAGTATATTACTGAATCAGTATCATGTTTTTATAGATTGTATTTGTTATTGCTCTCTTTTGCTATACTTTAGATGTTTTCTTACTATGAATCCTTTATAATCTAATATGAGGTGTGTTATCTTGCTACAAGAATTAGGACTGTAGACTAATGACAAAGCATCACTCAAAATCCTTTTCTAGAAGTCCGATGATCGGTGAGGTACGTCATATCCACTAAATTATCTCTCTTTGACAAGAATATGTAAGCTAACTGATGAATATTAAAACTTTGTAGATTCGTCAAACGAGTTTGATTTTGGCTACATAATTTGCTAATAACAAGTCTCCTGATACATTTTCCCCTCCTGAATGGGGTAAGAACTTCTTCTTTCATGTATTCAATTTTATATTAGTATATTGTTCTCACATATGCTTACCGACTAACATCTCTATGTGAAGGAAGTGATTAATCATGATCCTTTGGTATGGAATCAAAACCTGCTCGTGAGATAACTCTGTCCATATTAGACCCCTTACATCAACCATCTAAATACCCCCTTACGAGAGGTTGCAAAGCTTCATGAAGCAAACACGCAAATCTAGAAAGTTAACATATTCAAGGACGCAACAACTTTCCAGTTCTTGAACCCGCAAGGTATAATTTTTGAATGGAAAATTCTTTTTATTATCTGTTATCAATTAAGGCAAACGTCACTCATATGAAAATAAAACATATAAGCGAGCTAGAAAACACCACTCTACCCAATGAAAATAGATGCACACTATATGTAATATAGAATAACACGTTTATAAGTCGGTAGATCATGAAAAGAGGAGCAAACAACTAAAATTCACATAGGCTTTTGGCCAACAAAATAATAAGAAATTACATCAGAAGGGAAATATAACAATATTTATCCCTTTAAGCATACTTGAAAATGGAAGAATATTCTACAAAGCCTCCATAACAAAAAGAAACAATATCATGATGTTTGCAATAGCTGTATATTAGTAACCTAAAATCATATACAAAGTTACAAGTGGTTGGTTTGTGTACACTTCAACATTTATAATCTCAGTGGGTTCGTAGTTAATCTTTGAGTGTCAACACAACATCAGTATAACTACATTATCACTAAGTTTTGTTGGGCTCACAACCACTATCAAACTTACCAAGAGGACAACTGCTAGGTAAACTCTTATTACCATAGAAAACGACGACCCATGGAATCTCAAAATTAGCTTTTTAGAACTAAACTAGACGTGTACCCACGTATAACGGCGGATAGTTTATGATATCTTAATTGATCTGGTGGCCAAACCGATAACTTGGTGACTCGGTCGGGTTGACCTGGAAGTCAAACTCATGACCCGGTGGCTCGATCGGGTTGACCCGGTGAGCGAACCCGTAAAACGGTGACTCGACCGGATTGACCGGTGATCGAACCCGTAACACGGTGACTCGACCGGCTCGACACGGTTGTCGAACCCGTCTCCCGATGGTCGAACCCATGATGTAGTGGTTCAACTTTTTCAACTTTCAAGATGAGCTCTTTATATATTAGTATAGATTAGTATAGAAGTATAGATGATGAATGAACATATGAAAATGCCTGCCTCCTTATAGGAATTTATGTAGAAACTATAAGTTTTGTTTACGTTTTGTAGAGGAAAATAATTAGATTATCTCTCAAAACTCAATCTCAAACACTCTTTTGGTGTTTCCTTTCCAGAATGGACAAAGTGCAAAGTGAATTACAAACTATAATCAATTTAGAGTTTTTAATAAAATCATGATGCACAAACAGAGAAAATAAATAGCCTAAAGCTGTTGTTGCTATGTTATCAGATCAATATTTCCTAATTTGGACACCAAATATCTTACTACCGTTATCTTATAGCTCATGTAATATTGTTTTCGACTATTTTAGTAGGTACGGATTTCTGCTTTCTATTTGTTGCTTCTTGCTGTCGCAACTATAGTTATACATGTCTGATATATTATGACATTTAATCAGGTGGTTGCAGAAACTGTGACTATATAGCTACTGGAGGTTCCAAAATGTTAGCCAGTGACGGTCAGGAAAACTAATGTTAGTGTTTCACCAAGTGACTCGTTGCAAATATTTAATGACCCATTCGGACAACTTCGCATATGCCAAACACTAGAATTAGGTTGTAAAAAATGGATACGAATATGTTATATTCAATTCTTTTGCAATATTTTTGGGTTTTTAGTATCATTTCCGATTTTTTAATCTCATAAACCTTCTAATATATTTCACCTCTAGATAGTCTTAATAACAAGTTTCTCTCAACATAATTGCTAAAAGACGATCTCTTAGTAACAACCCTGTTTATAGTTCAAAACATAAAGTCAATTTGTTTATTTATTTCCTTGAATAGTTATTGATACTAATGAGTTTTGGACTGAAACTTTCTTTACATTGTTATTAAATATCATTGTAGTTTCGGAATAGCAACATGCGTCCTACTGATGAAATGAAATGAATTACGAAATCTTTATGTTGCAACGAACTCGCGTCTGCGTTTTTGGGAGACAGGATTGGTGATTATACTCTTCCCATTACACGAAGGAACATTCTTGAGTGTGCTAGCGCTGTCAAACCTCAGAAAGTCATAATAGATCTTCGGAACCTAATGTCCAATTCTTCTTTGTGCAATGGATCAAAATTCATTAACAGGTTGGGGTCCGCTTATCGGGATATGTGGTGAGGGTATGCGTAAAGGTAACATTCCATCTTTAAAGACAATGGAGATGCTCCAGAATCAGGTGCCACAAATTATACTCCTTGCTCTCCAAAGATGACCCATTTGGATCAATTAAGGAAAATAGATGAGCGAGTGGATGCTTTTGTGATTGATGAGGAATCTGTTAGTAGAGTAGTAGATTCACTAGGATGTGGTGGAAAGATAATACAAGTTTATGGTGCCTTAGAAAATTTTATTTTGGTTACTAATCGGTATTTCGAATTATATCTATTACAGGGAAACTGACCCTCGTGTGGTTTTTGATGATTTTTGTTTTAGTGAAAGGCATTCGCTTATCATAAGATGACTTTTCCCAAAGTTTGCAGATCCTCAATACCTACACACTCTAAGAACTCATTTATGACCCTTGAACTTCACAGTTTGTGAACTTATAGAGTCTAAGAGCATGCTAGCTAGATTCACTTTTGTTATTAACACCAAATCACTACTAAAAATACATATTAATGTTAAAACATGGCTTTAAAATATATTTACCTTGAAAATACAAAAACTAATATTGCTACCAAGGACACTCAGCACAACAACCATCATCTCATAGGAGAATGAATACAATATTTCTAATAGTTGCGTTCTCACGCATACGATACTATTGTTTAAGTTCCGACCCAACGCTCCAATTGAAATTGCCATTGTTTACATGAATTGTTCTTATAAAAAAATTGTTGGGAATAAAATGTAGCCAGTTCACTTGAGCGCTGACAAGAGGAAAACAAGCGTTGATAGGAAGAAAACAAACGCTGACAGATCAAGCGTTGACAAGAAGAAGTCAAGCGTTGATAGGTTGAAGAAAAGCACTGATGGAAAGATTTAGTCTACGCGTATATTGTTTCTAGTTTATTTCTAGTAAAGATAAGTTCAACATTGTATTTTCTATAATTATCTTTACCTAGAATAGTTGATACGTAGACTCTTGTACAAGGCTTCTTATGTCTATAGAAGAAGACCTTTAGGTTATGTTTCATATATAAGTTTTCATACGTTAAACACTTTCATTGTAAGCAAGTTTGTTATTATCAATCAAGTGAAAGTTTGTTTACATCTTTGTGTGTTCTTGTTTAAGTGTTAATTCCGCATAACACTTAGATTACTTTATACATAAACAAAGTTTCTCTACGTGTATAACTTGATCTAATCTCGTATACACAAAGCTAAATCGATCTAAGTTTGGGATCAACAAGTGGTATCAGAGCTTGTTGAGAAACTTTTGATCTTAAAGAACACAAGAACCCTAAAATCACCAAAACCCTAATTTTCACAAAACCCTAAAAACATCATGTCAAATCCAGAAGTAACCTCCTCCTCATCCTTACCAAACATCAAGATTCCCATGCTTGATGCAAACAACTTTGAGCTGTAGAAGTTCAACTTTGAGCAATATTTGGGAATCTATGACTACACTCTCTGGGAGATTATTGAATATGGAAACACATTCAATAAAGCTGAAAAGATTGCTAATGCCATTGCTGCAAGAACTGTTGTTGCTGGATGTCCAGAAGCAGATAAGAAAGAAAAACCTGATGATGATAGAGCTGTGTCTGCTGAAGACATAGCAAAGAAAAGGGTTGATATGAAAACCCTAAACATTCTAAAACTCTCTTTGGCACAAGAGAATTGCACAAATGCAGAGGTTATGAGTCTGCAAAAGACCTTTGGGCAGCTCTTGAAGTTGCATATGGTGGTAATGATGATACTAAGGAAGAGAAGAAGAAGCAACTCATGCATGAGTATGCTGTTTTTAAGGCTCAACCTAATGAGAAGCTTAGTAGTGTGAGAAGCAGACTGCTTGACATTACAAGCAAGCTGTCCTTCATGGGGACACAAGTTGGTGATGTTGACATTATTGCCACCTTTCTTAAAAGCCTTGGTGATGCAAGGAAGATTGAGGAAAGATCTATTCTTGCCAATAACACTCACAAAAGTTCTACTTTTGATGATATCTACAACAAACTGAGGCTGTTGGAGAATGAAACTCTTTTGGAGCATGGAAGTAAGTCTACCAATAGTAACATGGCCTTCTTCTCACATAGTGAAGGTCAATTTGATCAGAAGAACTCATACATGCACCCAGTTACTGGATCATCATGTGTCAACGCTGGATCATGTCCTGTCAACGCCTCACATTCAGACGCTGACACATAAAAAATTGACTCACCAAGAGTTAAGCCTGCTGGTTTGGATTTGGATACTGTGTGTGCTTACATTGCTTCTTTGCCTAATGGTTCAGTGATTACATATGAGGACCTTGAGCAAATAAGTGATGAGCACTTGGAAGAGATGGATATAAAGTGGAACATGGCTCTTGCTAGTATAAGAGCAAACATGTGAAATAGAAAGTTTAAGAAGAAGATGACCTTTAATGCAAAGGACACTGCTGGATTTGATAAATCCAAGGTTGAGTGCTACAATTGTCATCGTATGGGGCACTTTATGAGGGAATGCAGATCTCCAAGAAGATCTAATGCTGGAAAACCCTCAAGCCGAGTTGTTAAGGCTCAAGATCCTAAGGCCATGGTTGCAGTGCAAGAAATTGATGGTATTGGATAGGACTGGAGCTATTTGGCTAAGGATGGTGAAGAGGATAAAGCTTTGGTTGCTGAAATAGAAGTAGAAGACAATGTTCAATATGCTCTCATGGCACACTCCTCCTCTTCATCAGATAATGAGGTATACGATGATGCTTTTTGTAGTAAGGGTTGTCGTTTAAATACTGAAAAACTTAACAAAGAGATTTTAAGATTGTTAAGTGATGTGAGTACTGAGAGATGCAAGTTGTCTAACTATCAAATTGCTCTCACTCAAACTGAAAAGACAGTTGAGGAGTACAAGAAAATGGAATTTGATCTAAAAGATAAAATTAATATCTTAAAACATTATTTAAATGCTAGTAATGATATTAGAAACATCATGGAAAGGGTCAATGCTGAAATATAGGCTCAGTTAGATGAGGCTATTAAGAATAAGGATAATGTTGACCTTAAAATTCAGAGATTTGATAAGGCCTCACAAACCCTAGGAGAATGTGTTAATAAACAAAGGGATCCTAAGGACATGACTGGGATTGGGATGAAAGACTATACTGTTGTTCCACCACCAGCTGGGGACTTCTATGGTGTCCAAAGAAAGGACTTATCTTGGACTGGTTTACCAGAACTCCAAGAGGAGGAATTTATTCCTCCACCAAAAGTCATTACCCCAGTTGAAGAGTATAGACAAAAGTTGACTGACTTGAATGAATGGAAGAAAGCCAATCCTACCTTGTTTGTTAAGGGTGGCTTGTTATGTGAAAGTCCAAATGAGTCTACTCCTATTAAGGTAACAAACCCAATCACTGGCAAGACAGTTGACCTTGGCTCAAACACTGTTAGAAAACCTAGCATTAAGTATGCAGAAATGTATAGGAATACTAGGTCACCTAAAAGCCAAGTTAGTAATGATGGAACAGGTTTCTTCTCTTCTAGACCTAGAGTTGTGTCTAGGAAAGCCTGTTACACTTATGGTAGCTTTTCACATTTAGCATATAAGTGTGTCAACGCTTCCAAGGTCAACGCTGTTAAAAAGTCAAACATTGTCAGACCCAAAACTTTTGTGGAGCAAAGTCCAAAAGTTGTTAGACCAGCCCTATTCTTCACTAGAGGATCTAACACTCATGGACAAAGACAATTTCAGAAGACTAATACTTGGTCTAATAGGCAATGGGTTTCTGTAGCAAACCCTAGGTTCAACGCTGACAAGGGTAATTTCAGCGTTGCAAGACCAAATCCAACGCTGACAGAAACGTTGCAAGACCTAAATATTTGCAACCACAGGGTAAGGGGGTCTAAAGCTTCTTCTAGCTTGACATGGATACCTAAGCAAGATCAAAACCCTAATTCTAATGGGCTTTCTATGACCTGCAACAGATTTAATTATATTTCAAAGGTCATTACAAAACCAATTCGGGTTAACTGGGTATTTCATCCAAAAAGGGATGAACAAGGGGTTGTTATGAGAACTAAGTCTGTTCTTGTTGAACAACCAGATGAATCCAAGTCTGCTAAGGCTTGGGTTCCCAAAGAAAACTAACTTGTTTTCTTTATGTGCAGGGCATTCAAAAACAGGTCAATGATTATGGATATTGGGACAGTGGATGCTCTAGGCACATGACTGGGAAGGATGATTATCTGACTAACTTCACTCCCATTAAGGATGGTGATAAGGTTTACTTTAGAGGCGGATATGGAACTATCACAGGCAAAGGAACTCTTCTCACCAAGAACTTGCGTTTTGAAAACGTGTTTCTGGTAAAGGAACTTGATTACAATCTTTTTAGTGTATCATGTTGATACAAAAGTTGGGTGATCCTTGCTAGACCCGAATTAGGCTTAATTCGGGTTGGCTGGACTCCGGCTCCTGCACCAAGTGAATCGTATGGTTGGGATCCTGCACACTAAAGAACACGCGTTAGGCTTATCGTGGGAATGTTTCCCACGATTAGACTCTAGCGTGAGAGTAAGTAATTGATTAGGGTTATAGGAACCGGATGGGAGTTTGAGAGTGTTGAATGTCATACCTTTGTGGAACCCTTGGGGGTTCCTTATATAGGCAGTGAAACCCTAATGGGCTGTCACTGATGCTTCGGCCTCAAGGCAAGGATAATCACCAGATTTAGATTGATTGTTATCTTCTAATTATGGTGAGTGAATATCCTCTCCTTTGGGATAAATCCTAATCATAGTAGGAGTATGATTCTGTCTAACCCTGCACCGGGCATGCCGGGCCGTGGGCCGCACACGTGTGTGCGGTTACTGTTCATCCAAGCCCATAAGCTCAAATAACACTATTCCCACCCATCTATGATGGGCCGGATACGGGTAGTACCCGTGGGCCGGGTCCATGACCCCGCTGGGGACTATACGTCATCATGTCCCCCCAGTCTAGTTGTTACAGCCGTAGGCGTAACCTCTAGACGATCAAGAAGCTCCCTGGACGTACCAAGAAAAGATCTTTTGAGAAAAATGATGATTTATCAAAAAATTTGCTTTTGCCGCACGTGTGGCTGCCTGACGTTAGGAATTTATTCCAATAGTACCTCAGCCGCACGTGATGACCGAGACAAATGAAATGTAGCATTGAAATTGGTCTTACGTAAGACCGCACATCCCGACATAATTGACTGTTCACCTGCCACTTGACTGACAAAGTGCAAACAGTCAGAACCTCGAGCGGTGTAAACTACTGAGTCAGAAGTGACCCGTGGGTCCCACCGACTTTTCACTTGCCACTTATACCCTAGCCACACGATTAAGGATAGTGGCAAACACGTGTCATGCATCCAACAGACCATGACACACAAGACAACCCTATAAATAAGCCACCCCTACGGCTGTGTGAAACACACAGTTTTTTTCTCCATTTCTGCCATTAAAGCTTTTCTTCTTAGCACCACTTTCTCATGCACGGATCCCTTCCATCACAGGTTAGAATACCACGTCCTTAACTTTTAATTTAGTAATGGCCCAAAGAAACAACCCCTCCATTGGATCTGTGCTCAATGTAATGACCCAGTAGCAGTTAGATCACTTTTGCACCAATTACTTCATTCCTACCAATCTACACCCTTCACTCCCTGGTGCCGGAGACCTTATAACTGAGGCTCCGTAGGGAATGATTGGCCTATATACTCGCCTTTTTGATGCGGCCAACTACCGCATTCCTTTCACTCGCTTCCTCATAGATCTCTTAGGATATTATGATGTACATATTAGCCAGCTTCACTGTATAGGCGCATGTAAGGTTAGTCAGTTTGAAATCCTTTGTCGTGCTAGAAGAATCCCACCAACCGTAGAGCTTTTCCGGCTATTTTACACTCCTAGTTTAGTAAATGGCTGGTTATCCTTTAAGAAACGATCTCCCAATAGCCCCCAGTCCCATAATAAGCCCATGGACTCCTTGAAAAACTGGTACGACCATTATTTTTTCATTGACTCGATAGTGTGGCCAGCCGATTATGTCTTCAAACATAGATTACCTCATGACCCTCCTCCGCACGCCAGTACATACAATCCTCAACATTCACAAGAAATAGATAGGAATAGAACAGGGTTCCATAGAAACCTTCCCGAATCATTCCTCTGTTTGCTAGGGATTAGCCGCAACTATTTCGGCTCGTCCAACAGATATCCTGTGTTTTGGAGAAGGCATGGTGAAGGTAGGTTTAGCATACATACATCAAAGACGCATACATTTATCTGTTAACGCCCAACATACTTCGTTTATTGTGGCAGAAATGAACTTCTTTGGAATCCTACGTCGAGGCGATCCAAAGCTTGTACCAGAGGGATCCCGTCCCAGACGTGAGAACGAGCTACCCCTCCTCGAGCACACCTGAAACGTGATGGTTGCCCTGGAAGCCGTGTCGGACCCCCATTCAGACGAAAAGGAAACAACGCTCCTGAAAACCCCCGTGGACTTTGACAACGAGGATGGTGATAACATGATGCTTGAAGATGAAGCCGGGCCCTCCTCGCCGCCTAAGACTGCCACCCCCGCCTACGGGGAAGAGCAAGGAGACAATATTGAGAGGACCACCTCCAGTCTTCGCCAAATGTTGGGCGATGACGAGGAGGAGATGCAACAAGTCAATGAATAAGAGGATGAGGGAGCAGAAAAAGAACTTGAAGAGGAAGCTGAAGAAGAAGAAGCCCAGCCCGCCCCTAAGCGTACCCGCAGGAAGAACAAGCGGGTGAGAAGAGTCGCTCAGGCCGAGGTTGGTGAACACAATGCCCCCCCCCCCCCAAAAAAAAAAAAAAAACTTCGCGAGGACCACCACCTCTATCAATCTGTTGGGAGCACCACCCCGGCCTCTAAAATGGTGCGGGCCACACATGTGGATCCGTTTACTCAAGTTCCCCTGACTGCATCAGAACTAGCAGGGAATAACATGTAAGGCTACCTCTTTCTTAAGTAAGGGCCACGACTTTCCTTAAACAATACTTGATATTTACTCCAAAATGTGTGTTTTGTAGAGATGAACAAGCTGGTGCCCCGCCTCCCCCCGATGCACAGAAAGAGAAGTGGAAAGAGAAGGAAGTGGATAGAGAACCTGTGCTGCATACATCTGCAACCAGATCCAGCCCTGCCTTTGAAGAAGGTACCCCCACGGCTTCCCAAGAGATCCCAATGTCCGCCCCTCATCAACCGTTCAATCCTGTCTGGAAGATCACTACTGCGTCGCGGATGAGAGAGGCTGAGGAGTGCCGTGAGTACCTTAACAACTGCATCCCTCCTGCTTTGGTACAAGATGTAAATGTACTAAGCCATGCGGACCTGGTGGATGAGTACAATGGAGCCCTGGTGCATCAAATGGCGATGGGTACTTCGATGAGGGTAAGATTTGAAGCTGCTTTATGGCATGTGGAGTCCCTCAAGAGGAAGGTTGGCCGAAGAGAGAGGATGATCGAAGACAGTGAAGCCCAAATTTCCGCCCTCCAATCCCAGCTTGCTACCGCCGAGGCGACTGTGAAAGAACAATCGGCCCACGCCAATGCTCATGACCAGCATGTAGCCGAGCTTGAGACAAAACTTGAGGCTGCAACAACCAAGGTATGTATCCGCGCTGCATCACTCCTATGCCATAATAACCACCATTCTAATAAGTAATGTATCTCATACAGGTAACCGTGGCAGAAGCGTCAGCCAAGTCCTCCTCCAACCAAGTGTCCATGCTCACCAAGAAGCTTGAGGATGCCCATACAATGATCCAAGGCGGGGAAAAAGTAAAAGAGGAGCTTGCTCATGACAGGGTCACGACCGAACAGCTGAGGGAGGCGTCCGCCCAAAAAGATGTGCTAATAAATGCCCTTATCATCGAACGTGACGACGTGTTATGCCCCCAACTACTAGCAGCCATTGCCGGTCGTAGGTGGATGGTGGGTCAAGGGCACGTCTAGCCGTTACCAAGGTGTTGGAGGCCCCCGAATTTGTTCAGTAGTTTGCTAACCTTGTGTCAGATGGCATTGATCACGGCCGTCATGAAGGAATGGCCATGGCCGCAGAGCTAATCAGGAAGAAGCAAAACTTCACAAAGCATGCCTTCTTCAACACCGAAGCTGCTAACAAGATGACTGCTTCCATGGCCGCAATGCGAGATCTACACTACCTATTCTTGGCTGAGCTGGAAGTCATAAAGGATGCATCGAACATGGAGGTTATGGAAAAAATTAGTCTTGGTGCATTCTCTCAAGATGATGGAAATTCCCGGGCTTCCTTCACTCCCTCGCCCAGCCACCTCACCCTTCCTATTTATGAGGACGTGACCAGAATCGTATTTGATGAGCAACCATTAAGCGAGGTGCTAGAGAGGAATGCGGCTCAAGCTTTGGAGCGGAAGGAACGCAGTGAGATACCGCCTTGTCTGGCTGAAGAACAATGGGAGATAGGTAGGTTTCTCCCCCCCCCCCCATGTAGGGTGCCCTTTATCTATTTGAACAGTTTGGTTTGTAACCTTAAACATTTGTCCGTGGATGTCCACGGTACCTCATGATTGTGAACACTTGTTATGCTATGTATAAGTCCGTGGTAGGCACGACAATTTTGATGATTTGGAAACTTGTTTATATTCTTTTAGATATCATGTATCTGTGTCGTATGACATGTCACGTCTTACCTAGAATAAAACTAAGTATATACTTTACTAGACGTGCGGCGTGCGTCTTTACTATGCAAAGCACTACGTGAGCGGGGCATATGGAAACTTATCACAACGTCTCGTGAATAAGGTGTCTAGTAAGGATACATGATACGCGTCACTGGGGTTACATCCCTCTTATGTGACAAGTTGAATTATTAGGTTCACTTAATCCTCTTACCCCACCTGGAGGCGCATTGTACATGTACGGTATTGAATGAATGCATATGAATAAGACATGGCACATTATAATTATAACAATTAAATCCATATGACTATAACGAAATCTAAAGAAAAACAATTTGCACAAGACAAGTCGTGGAGCTAGCTAGGCACCACGACATTTTATTACAACGTTTACATTTTTTGTTTTAACAAGAATGGGAAGTCCTAAAAACAAAAAAGAACCTAGAAAAAACATAAGAAACAAAACAGAGGGAGCACATGGATCTTCATTAAAGCCAGATATAGCGAAGTATCCATGCGGAAGCCGTAGCTTTCAAAGATAACACCTTTTGAGATTGGAGATGTTCCATGTGCGTTCCAGATCGCGGCCATCCATGTCACTTGTACGCGCCCCGTCCTAAGGCTTCCGTGACCTCATACGGTCCTTCCTACTTAGGACCCAACTTTCCTGTATTCTCCGCTCGACTTGCTTCGTTAGCACGATAGACATAATCTCCCGGTCGAAAAGAAACACCTTTAACCTTGGCATCATAATAAGCCTTCATTTTAGCCTTGGACTTGGCCTCATTGATTGCCGCTATCTCCCTTTCTCCGCCAACAAATCCAAATTGATCCGGAGTTGCTCGTCGTTCGTGACGACATTAACCTCCGTCGTGCGGATGGTAGTCATTCCTATTTCTGCTGTTATAACTGCTTCAGTGTCGTAGGCCAATGCGAATGGAGTATCCCCGTTGGCTGTTTTGATCATAGTCCTATGCGCCCATATAACATGTGGTAGTTCGTGCACCCATTTGGCACTTCGTTCCTCCAAGCGTGCCTTGATGCCATTTCCCAAGCTTCTATTTTCCCGTTCCACCAGACCATTTGTCTGCGGGTGCTTAACAGACGCGAAGCGCCGTTTGATATTCAATGCTGCGCACCAGTCCTTGAATGGATTATCCGCGAACAACTTCCCGTTTTCCGAGATGATTTCTCCTGGTAAGCCAAAGCGACACACGATGTTCTCCCAAACAAACTTTTTAACTTGTTTGCCTGTGATGGATTTGACTGCCTTGGCCTCTATCCAACGTGTAAAGTAGTCTATTGCGACAATCAAGAACTTGACTCCCCCATCAGCTACAGGAAATGGTCCTGTAATGTCGATCCCCCACTTGTAGAATGGCCATGGGGATGTAATAGGTGTGAGTTCCTGCTGCGGATGTCGCGGCACTGGTCTGTGCACTTGGTAATTAATGCACTTGCGAATCATGTCGCGTGCGTTCCTATGCATGGTAGGCCAATAACATCCTGTGCGTAGGGCTCGAGCCACCACGGATCGGGGGCCCGCCTGCATGCCGCATAACCCTTCATGTATCTCACTGATCACGTAAGTGGCCTGACATGGTCCCACACACCACAACCATGGCTGCAAGAAGGAGCGCTTATAAAGGATACCTTCTCGAAGCTCGAAGTGCTGCGACTTCCTTCTGATGCGCCGTGCCGGTTTTTCATCGTCCGGAAGGGTTTCATTAGTCAAATAGTTGACGATCAGGGTCATCCATGTAGGTCCGTCCTCCTCAACTATAGCAGCGACCTCCCCTTCTGTTATAGACTTTTCCTTGAGTATTTCCACCAAGACTTGCTTGGATAAGTGGGCGAAACTTGTAGACGCGATCTTGCTAAGAGCGTCCGCCTTCTTGTTCTCGCCTCTTGGTACCTGCTTGATAGAAAACTTGCTGAAAGCCGCGATGAGTGACTTGACTTTCTCCAAGTATCGGACCATGTTATCCTCCTTAGCTATATATCCTCCCAGAATGTGGTTCACGACAAGCCGTGAGTCCACGTAGGCCTCAAGGTTGCAGACTCCCATTCTAGCGGCGATTTTTAAACCCGCAATCAATGCTTCATATTTTGCCTCATTATTGGTGGCTGTGAACTCAAAGCAAAGGGCGTACGTAAACTCCATTCCTTCCGGATTTGTAAGGATGAGATCGGCTCCTGATCCATCCGTACACGAAGATCCGTCCGTGAATAACACCCATGGTTCTGCTGGAGTTTCGTCTTGTTTTACGATTGGTCCTTCTTCATCCGGCTTCTCTATCAAGAAATCCGCCAAGATTTGGCCTTTAACAACCGTCCTTGGTCTATAAGATATGTTGTGTTCTCCCAATATAATGCTCCACTTTTGTAGCCTACCCGCCATATTCGGTCTAGAGATGACTTGTTTTATTGGTTGGTCAGTAATGACTACAATTGGGTGCGCCTGAAAGTATCAGCGCAACCGTTTTGTAGCAAACACTAGCGCCAAAACCAATTTTTCCATAGAGGAGTAATTCAACTCTGGCCCTTATAATGTTCAACTTATGAAGTAGACTGGAGTTTGGATCATGTCCCTATCCGTCATGAGTACCGCACTTATTGCTCCATGTGTGGCTGATAGATACATAATGAGCTCCTCCTTTGGCCGGGGAGCTACTAGCATGGGGAGAGATGCGAGGTGTTGCTTGAGTTGACCAAAGGCTTCCTCAGCTTCCTTTATCCACCGGAAGTCTCCCTTCTTAATGTACTTCTTGAGTGTTTTGAATAGGGGGAGTGACTTCTCTGCGGACTTTGATAAGAACCTGCTTAGCCCAACCAGCTTCCCATTTAAGGATTGTACCTCTTTCCGTGTCTGAGGGGATGGTAGTTGTATTACTGCGTCTGTTTTTTCTGGGAAGGGCTTAATGACATTTGGATCAATCATATATCCAAGTAACATTCCTTCCTTTTCCCCAAACGTGCATTTCTTTGGATTTAGCTTCATATTAATCCTTCTCAATGTGTCAAACGTCTCTTGGACGTCTCGGAGAAGTGCATCCTCCGTATGACTTTTGTTGAGTAAGTCATCCATATAGACCTCCAGATTGCCTTCAAGAGAGCACATGGCCCTCTTGCCATTATCCGAGAGCGTTCCCCTATGGACACCTCTTGTTCCGGGTAATCAGGATAGATTGCCACCTTCCAATTGGGAGGTAGTGATCCGTTTTTGGGGGGAACAGGTGGAACCGGTGTTGTCACGGCATGACACTCGGATGCTGGTACGATTGTGTTATAGATGGTGACAATTCCTCCTTCCACAGGGAATTTGATCATTCCGTGTGCCGTGGAAGGTACTGCTCGTATGGCCAGGATACCCGGTCTGCCTATGATCCCATTGTATGGAGAGTGTGAGCGTATCATCATAAATTTCATCCACGCCGTGGTGGAGTTCTCTTCGTTCCCAATGGTTACAAGCAGACGCAGTTGCCCTATTGGCCAGATGGTGTCTCCGCTAAAACCAATGAGCGGCGCCGTGGCCGGTACCAATTAGCTTCTTACTTCTGGTCGTAACTGTACAAAACAGTGTTCGTACAGTACTTCTGCTGATGACCCTCCATCCACATACATGCGACGAGCATTCTGTGTTCCAATGCTTATCTCAATAGTGAGAGGCGCATCGATCACATCGCTTGTTGTGAGGGGGGGGGGGAATGAGATTTCTCTGCCGCGTGAAAATTTTTGACTAATTTTCTGCCTCGTGCGGCGCTGTCTGGATTGGATCATATATATAGTTGAAGGTTTGTCCTTTTGGGGATCCTTCTTGTCATACTTCTTGTTGTCTTTTCCATCCTTCCAATCCTTAACCAAATGCTTGAGTTTACCTGACTTGATCAGTGACTCAATGTGCTTCTTGAGCTGGATACATTCCTCCGTACCATGGCCCTTGTCGTTATGGAATTCGCAGAAACGATTTCCTTGGCGACGGTCCAGCGGAGTCGTCATTGGGGGAGGCCTCGGAAAATTAGCCCCTTCCGTCAACAAGATCTCCCGGTAGGACATCTTTAGAGGAGTAAACTTATCGTCTGGCCGTCCTCCCTTGTTTTGGCTCTTGTAATCTGAGCCCCTACCATTGTTCTGGTTGCTTTGGCCGCCCGACTGTCTCCTGGACTGGTCGTTCGATCGGTAGCTGTTTCCTTTTGAAGGATAGGTCGCGGCAACCGCGGTTTCTCCCTCTATGAAGTTTCTTACCCTTTCCATGAGGTCGTCATACCTCTCTGGACGCTTGTCATTGAGACGTCTGATTAATTCCCTGTCTGTTATGGCATGCATATAGTCGGAAATTTTCAGGAGTTCCGGCATTGTCTTTGTGTGTGTGCACTCGTCATTGAAGCGTTCAGTGAAGGCTTCCGTAGACTCCCCAGGCCGTTGCTTGACGGTTGCCAATGAGACCGGGTCCCTATTATACTTCTTCCACTGAGTATAATTATTCTTGAACGCAGTGCGTAATTCAGTGAAGCTATCAATGCTTCGCGGAGAAAGTCCTTCAAACTAGTCACGAGCATTGCCGATCAAGGTTGAATTGAACATTTGGCACCATATAGGCATGCGCCATCGCTCAATCTTAGCCTGCGTATCAGATATCTTGAGGTGATCATCCGGATCACCAGTTCCATCATAAGTCTTGACACACGCCGGCATGCGACGTTTTGTGTCCTCGGAGTAATCCCGTATGCGGAGAGTAAAAGGATCTTCCCTGGGTTCTGCCCATGGACGGGTGAGACTAGGGCCACACTACAGTTGGGAAAGATCTTCTGCTTCCGTCTCTCGGTAATAGGGACCGCCATAGTACTCCTCATTGTCTGGTGGTGGTGGAGGAGTGCGCCTAGGTCGGCGACGCTTTGGCGGATGGTCATCCGAGTCCTCTCCTGATGGACCGAGAGAAGCAGGTGGTGCCACATCTTTTGGGTGAGGGCCGCTCTTGTGAAAACAGCCAGGAGCCTTCTTCCCGGTATTCATCCTATCCCACACGCTTGTGCGGCGGTTGGTTCTGGTGAGTTCCAGATCTGGTCGTTCGGGTGAACCGTCGGACTTCTCTCCTTCTTCTCTGGACTGTATTAGTTCCTGCATGAGACGATCCCCTATGCGTTTGAACACATTCCTAGGTTGGGGAGTTTCCTCAAAGAGGCTCCGCTCCTGAGGTCGTGTCCTTCTTTTCCTCTGAGTTTGAGAAGAGGTGCTTGGTCCAGCATTGCCAAAGTTGAGTCTAGATTGGAGGTCCATCCCTAGATTCAACCTTGATGCAATCCCTGGGACGATCCTATCAAAGTTCTGCGTGAGAACTCGAGTGAGATCCTCTTCGCTGAGTGGTTCAACCTCTACTTCTTCCTCGGTCGATGGTCTGCGCGGATCCTTGTTAGGGGGATTGGGCGCACTCCCTGGATCAGGATTATCCAAGGTCGAAGTAGGTGGTGGGGTCATGGAGAACGTGCTCGTCACCCCCATGGACTGAAGACCACTCCGGCTGTTTGGTCCGACAGCTTGATGGCTAGGGGATCGATTGGGAATTAGTATCCCTTCCCCTTGGGACTTCTAATTTCCAGGATTTGTGTTCCTGGGATTTCCCTGCGGATGCCCCTTCGCCATTGAAGATTCGAGATGAGATTTTTGATCTAGCTTAGTGTAATGGTCCCACGGATGGCGCCAACTTGTTGATACAAAAGTTGGGTGATCCTTGCTAGACCCGAATTAGGCTTAATTCGGGTTGGCTGGACTCCGGCTCCTGCACCAAGTGAATCGTATGGTTGGGATCCTGCATACTAAACAACACGTGTTAGGCTTATCGTGGGAATGTTTCCCACGATTAGACTCCGGCGTGAGAGTAAGTAATTGATTAGGGTTATAGGAATCGGATGGGAGTTTGAGAGTGTTGAATGTCATACCTTTGTGGAACCCTTGGGGGTTCCTTATATAGGCAGTGAAACTCTAATGGGCTGTCACTGATGCTTCGGCCCCAAGTCAAGGATAATCACCAGATTTAGATTGATTGTTATCTTCTAAATATGGTGAGTGAATATCCTCTCCTTTAGGATAAATCCTAATCATAGTAGGAGTATGATTCTGTCTAACCCTGCATCGGGCATGCCGGGCCGTGGGCCGCACACGTGTGTGCGGTTACTGTTCATCTAAGCCCATAAGCTCAAATAACACTATTCCCACCCATCTGTGATGGGCCGGATATGGGTAGTACCCGTGGACCGGGTCTATGACCCGGCTGGGGACTATATATCATCATATCACAGGTTTGTGATAACAAAAATAAAGTTCTGTTTACTGATACTAAATGCTTGGTGTTAAGCAAGGATTATAAAGTCCCAGATGAGAAATATATTGACTATAGAACACCTAGGCATAAAGACATTTATAACGTGAATCTTAATGGGATTTGGATGAATAATAATATGTCATGTTTTTATGCTAAAGCTTCTGTTGATGAGAGTAATCTATGGCACATGAGACTAGGGCACATAAACTTTAAGAATATAAACAGGCTTGTGAGACTTGGCTTGGTTGATGGTTTGCCTGAAAAGGCTTTCCACAATAACCACTCTTGTGTTGCATGCCTTAAAGGCAAGCAGCACAACGTCTCATTTAACTCTAAACAGGTTCATTCTAGTTCTAGACCACTTCACTTGCTGTATATGGACCTATTTGGTCCAACTAATATAGAGAGCTTGAATGGTAAATCATACTGCTTTGTCATCACAGATGAGTTTTCTAGGTTTACTTAGACTTTCCTTTTAGCTATGAAAAGTGACACTGCTGATACTTTAATTGACTTTATTACTTAGATAGAGAAGAAAACTAGTAATGAAGTTAAAATGCTTAGAAGTGATAATGGTGGTGAGTTTAGAAATAAGCTATTGGATGATTTTTGTGCCAAGAAAGGGATTACTAGGCAGTTTAGTGTTGCCAGAACCCCGCAGCAAAATGGGGTTGCTGAGAGAAAGAATAGAACCCTAATTGAAGCAGCCAGGACTATGTTGGCTGATGCTCACTTTCCCATAGCTTTTTAGGCTGAGGCTATGAATACATCTTGTTATGTTCAGAATAGAGCATTGGTCAACAAGATACAGAACAAAACAACTTATGAGTTACTTTGGGGAAGGAAACCTAATATTGGTTTTCTTAAACCTTTTGGTTGTCATGTAGTTGTACTTGATACTAGTGATGCCTTAGGTAAAGTTAGTGCAAAAGGTGATGAAGGCTATTTCATGGGTTATTCAGTGCAGAGCAAGGGATATAGGTTTACCTTAAGAAGGAAAAACGTATACTTGAGAGAGTACATGTTAGTTTTTTAGAAAGTAAACCTAGTGATCCTGAAAGTGGTCCAAAGTGGTTGTTTGACTTGGAGCCTCTATCTAGGACTTTAAATTATATGCATGTTACTAATCCAGACATTGTGAAGGTAACTTCAAATGTTGTGGAAGAACAAATTGTTGATGTTTCAGGTACACAGGTTAATGAAGAGGTTGGATCACAAGCAGACAAGTCATCTCCCATACAAGAGTATGTTACAATTCCCATATGGACAGATGCTTTTGCTGCTGCTGCTGTTGGAAAGGATAATGGTGGTCCCCAAGTATCACCAGATAACAACATGCATGGTCCTTCAGGCGCTGACAAAGGCAAATCTGGTGCTGACAAACACATATTCAGGCGTTGATGGCTCAAACGTTGACAACAACATTTCAGGCGTTGATAACCCAAACGCTGACAATCTTGGTTCAGGCGTTGACAACACTTTTTGAGCATATCTTCTCTTCCAATTTTGAACAAGTTGAACCTTCAAGCATACATGAAGAGGACCATACTAATATTGATGGAAGAGAGTCTGAAGAAGATATTGGCAACATGGATAATGAGATTGAAGACAACAGACTTTTTGAGGGAGGAGTTCTCACTTTTACTATGAAGAATCATCCCCTTCACAAATTATTGGGAATGGCATGACTCCTGTTCAGACTAGAAGATCTCATCAGAATCTTGGTGGATTCATTGCCAATATACACAAGAAGGTTGATACCCCTCTTGTTCAAGCATGTTTGTTTGCCTGTTTTCTGTCACAACAGGAACCCAAGAAAATTTTTGATGCTCTCAAAGAACCAAGTTGGGTGGAAGCAATGCATGATGAGCTTCACCAATTTGCAATTCAGGATGTTTGGGAGCTGGTTGATTGTCCCAGGTATGTCAGACCTATTGGGACAAGATGGGTTCTAAGAAACAAGAGAGATGAAAGAGGCATTGTGGTCAGAAACAAGGCACGTTTAGTGGCTCAGGGATATACACAAGAGGAAGGGATAGACTATGAGGAGGTCTTTGCACCAGTTGCAAGGATTGAAGCTATAAGGATCTTTCTAGCCTATGCTTCCTGCATGGGCTTCACTATCTATCAAATGGATGTGAAGAGTGCTTTCCTCTATGGTACAATTGTTGAGGAGGTATATGTCATGCAGCCTCCTGGTTTTGAGGATACAGAGAATCCAGACAAGGTGTATTGAGTCAAGAAGGTTATGTATGGACTTCATCAAGCCCCAAGAGCATGGTATGGCACATTATCCACTTATTTGGTGGAAAATGGATTCAAAAGGGGCACCATAGACCAGACATTATTTACAAAGAAGGCTGGTAAGGATGTCTTACTTGTTCAGGTTTATGTTGATGATATCATTTTTGGCTCCACCAATCCAAAGATGAGTGAAGACTTTTCCAAGCTTATGACATACAAATTCAAGATGAGTGCAATGGGGGAGATGAACTTCTTTCTAGGGTTACAAGTTCAGCAGAAAGAAGATGGTATCTTCATCTCTTAGGATAAGTATGTAGCAGAGATCTTGAAGAAGTTTGGCTTTTCTCTACATGAAAAGAGGGCTACTACTCCTATGGATAGAGAACATCCTTGGGGAAAAGTTGGTGATGGAAAAGATGTGGATGCAGGCACTATAGATCAATGATTGGTTCATTGATGTATCTCACAGCCTCAAGACCTGACATCATGTTTGTTGTGTGTGCATGTGCACGCCATCAAAGAATGTCACCTTTATGATGTCAAGAGAATCTTTAGGTACCTAAGATGTTATCCAGATCTTGGCATGTGGTACCCAAAAGATTCACCATTGGAGCTTATTGCATATTCAGACAGTGACTATGGAGGTGATAAGTTTTATAGAAAATCCACAACTAGTGGATGTCAGTTTCTTGGGAGTAGGTTGATATCTTGGCAATGCAAGAAACAAACAGTGGTGGCCAATTCTACAACTGAAGCAGAGTACGTTGCTGTAGCTGCTTGTTGTGGACAAGTCTTATGGATTCAAAACCAGTTGTTAGATTATGGGTATAATTTCATGCATACCAAGATATTTGTTGACAATAACAGCACTTTATGCATTATTAAGAATCCTGTACATCATTCTAAAACAAAACACATAGAAATTAGACATCATTTTATAAGGGATTGTTTTGAAAAAGGATTAATACAACAAGATAGGGTTGACACAGAAGAAAATGTGTCAGATTTATTAACTAAACCTTTTGATGCTGGAAGATTTCAATACTTGGTAACAAGTATTGGAATGATCAATCTCACATAATATTTGTTTTGGGGTCTTATTGTAAAAGTATGTACAGGATAATGCATTGTTATTTGTCTTTTCGAGGATTTAGATTTTCCACTATATTTTTCTAACACTGACAAAGGTTACCTTAACGTTGATAAGTGTTATTGTGACATTGTCAGCAATATATTTGTCTAATGCTGACAAAGTTTCCTTAACGCTGACAAAGTGTGATCGGGACGTTGTCAGCAACAATGTTAGTTTTGTGGTTTTTAATCTAAATGTGCAGGTGGTGTTAGCATTATACCATTGGATACAGAGTTGCTTATGGATCCTTAGAGAATCATTTGAGCATGTTTTTATTTATGGATGATGGTTGGAATTTTCTATTCCTATCTTGACATAAATTTTCTATGTTCATGCATATTTTTGGGCAACATATGTATCACAGTTTAAGGGGAGGTTGTAGGAACCTTTAGGACTTTTGGGTATTCTTATGATACTCTTATCACAAATCTAGATTGTGTCCACAGGTGAGTATGAGTTAGTTTTACTAAATCATTAGGCAATGTAGCATGCAAAGTTGATATACTATGCATGCTGCCAAGACATTTTTGGCCTAGAATTGGTTGTGGTCTGTTGGGAGACTTGGGAATGATTTTATCATGGGTTTTACCTAGGAGTAACAAGGAATTTTATGAGATAACTTCGTTGTTAAGAGTTTTGGTTAGCAAGGGACACTAGAGGACTGTTATGTCTATCTTGCATAAGCAAGTGTGCATAACTAGACAGTGCTTGTCGCCCTATAATAATTATCAACTTATAGGTTATCTTCACTAGGATAAATTACTTTGTTAAGGTCCTTTTTCATTTTTAATATTTTTATTTTTGGACGCTGACAAGTATTTTTCCAAACGTTGTTGTGACCAATTTAGACGCTGACATGGCTTTGGCAAACGTTGACAAGAATATAGCCGTTGGGCGTTGATGGGTTATTTTTGACCGTTGACACCCATTGGGACCTACCCAGTTGTTACTTTTTGACAAATTTTGGGGGCGTAATTTTGGGAGCAGATAACTTTTAATTAATGCATGAGATAACTTATTTTCTTTTCAATATTTTCATCATGATATTTTGAAAATAGTTGCCTCAATTTTGACCAATCACATGCATATATCTCTCCTATATATTTGGCTCTTATTTTTAAACAGGGTATCATATATTCTTGTCTAACCATTTTCTCCTATAATTCATCTTTCTAAATCATTCACAAGTAGCTTTCTACAATGGCACCAAAATTTAAACCAAGTGATTTGGTATTGGGATTCAGGAGTCAACACAACATGATAGCATATTTGGACGCTGATGATACTCTATTTCCCCAATACACCCAGATGGTGGCGTATTTGAATGCATCCCCAATTAGGTATGCTCTTTCTCATGCTCCTCTCATCTCTGTCACACATATTAAGCAGTTTTGGAACACAGTTAGTTCCTCAACAGTTAATAATGTGACTACATTATCATCTATTGTTCATGGGCGTACATGGGTGGTACTGAAGCCTTGGTTCGCCAGGCTTTGCATCTTGATGATGCAGATGGTATAACCACCCTCCCCATTCATGAAATAGAACAAGGACTAAGGGCTTTGGGTTATCCTTTCCTTGATGATGGAACTTTAAACAAATATCATAAACAGGAGTTTCCCCCAGCCTGGAAGTACCTAATACATGTCCTCTTACAATGTTTGAGTCCTAAGTGTACTGCACACAATGAGATTAACAGATCCATTGCTAGTGCTATTGTGTACATTGCTACTGGGCAAAAGTTTAATTATTCAAAAATGATTTTTGAGGGCATGTGTAAAAACAAAGGGAATAAGAAGACATTAGCTTATCCCAGATTTTTACAAATGGTTTTTGATGTGCAAAATTACTGCACAAGGGATCATGATGATTTTTATGAGATCCCTGTGCAAAAGAAAGCTATTTTTGCAAAGATGAACTCACCCCCTCACCGTGACTTACCCCTCACCCCAGCTATGATTGCTGTTATTGAAGCAGCACAACCCCAACCAGACCCTCAACCACAACTTGACCCAATACCAGAACCTTTACCTTCAGCACAACACATGCAAATTGACCAAGAACCCTTTGACGCTGACACATTAAATGTTGGCATTGACACACCTAATACAAACGTTGACACCATTCCTTCTAAGACCCAAACACCCCTTAAACTTCCCACATCCACCCAATCCACATCATCTTCTACCCTACCACAATATAGGTTGCAAAAACACCAAAGGACTACTGGAGTGTTCTCCTCTAGTGGTCCTAGCCATATAGCAGAGAGAACTACCACCACAAGTGTGGTTAGTGCTATGGATGAGGCTGGGTATATTGGTTTTGGCTTAGATGCAGGCCAAGACAGTCCTAACATCTTTAAGACCTCATCCATGCCCTATGAATCTAACTTGGGAGGTCAAATACCCATTTTAGAGGAGGGCAGATTGGAACCAATAACATTAATAGAATTGACGGCTGTCTGCATTCGCTTGCAAAAGCAAAATGCAGACTTGGTACACATTGTCAGTACACAAGGCCTTGAACTCAAGCAATTGAGGGAGAGGATTGTTATTTTGGAAAATGCTAAGCACAAGGCGTGGGATGGAGGAATCTTCCAAAGGGGAGGATGAGCAGATTAATGTGAGTGATAAGGGCTCACATGATGGTGAATATTTGGGTGTTGCTGAAGCCCTAACTAGTTTGAAGAAGCAACCAGGTTTTGTTAGATCTCTGGTAACTCCTACAAATTTAGACTTGTCTTTTACAGCTATGTTGGAGCAAATTACAAGAGGCGCTGAGACAGGTAATTTGGGCGTTGACAAGCAAAGTTTGAACGCTGACATGAGCAAATTAAGCGTTGACAGACCTACAGATGAAGTTGATGTATTCCAGTCATCATCTATCATCAAAGAAGTATCTTCACAGGTATTACCATCATCCTTACCCATCATTGATCCATTAGATAAGGGTAAAGGAAAAATGGTAGAAGTAGAAGTTCCAAAGAATGCAGCACAGGTTGAGTTTGATAGAAGGTTGGTTGCACAACTTGTGGAACACGAAAGGAAGAAGGTTGGTGAATCACCATTTGTTGCCACTTTAGAGGAACAAGAAGGAAGTGATGAAGCTAGTTTAGACTCAAGTGTGATGATAATAGAACAACTAGAAAGACTTGAGTATGGTGATGATTTGGCAAAAGAGAAGCTGAATGAGTTGGAATTGCAAGTAGATTTTGATATGCCAGAAGTTGTTCAGATGTACCATGCTTGGGAAGATAGATGTATGGAGAATCCAGATTTGACTATTTTAGACCAGATTTGGGGTTTGGAGATTCTTCTAAGAGTACAAAAAGACTGCAAGGTAATTCTGAAACACAATGCTAGCAATATTCTCTCAACGCTGAAGAGGGATAGAAGGGAGTTGTACTACATGCTACTTAGATGTCATGGAACAGGATGGACCTATAAGAAATTGTTGGGTTATCCTTTGAAGAGTTGGAGTACAAGGCTTATCCCATTTAGGCAAGAGTGCAGGAAGAAAACACTCTAAGACTTCTTTCTAATGAAAGGAAAGAAGAACTTGCAGAAGAGATGGAGCTTAAGAAGGCAATGATTGTTCCCAGACCTTTGAAGAAGGGAGTTCCTCTTGAGTTTCCTAAAGATATGGATAGATTGAATCCAAGTGAAGCTGTTATAAGAAGGAGCATCAAGCTCTCACCATTGGAAGCTTCAGATATGGTGCAAGTGTTACCTCTTGATTCCAGAAACCCTATTATAAGCCATGAAGAAGATGAATGTGGGTTTTGGAAGATTGGCAGGTATGGGAAAGAGGTACACACTTTTACTACACTCATATCTCTTTTTGCAAGTGTTGATAGAGAATACTTGGTAGACCTTTGGAGGTGTTAGAGGCCAAGTATGAGACTGAAGCTCCTACTTCAGTCAATGGAATAAAACTTTGGTCAACATTCAAGAGAATGTGTGGACCAAGAGATGAAGATCCTACTGTTTGGAAGGATCTTGAAGATGATCTCAGTGGTCTTCAATGGCGTTTGTATTCAGCTGCTGGTGTTTATTACTTGAGTTCTACAAAGTTTGCTGAGTATCTTCTTGTAGATGGTCAGTATTCCATGTCTAAAGAAGTTTTGGAGAAGATGAAGACAACACAGCTGGAGATTGATTATTCAAGTGACGTGGCCAAAGATTTGATCAGACATATTTATTACCAATATGATAAAAGTTGTAAGATTCCTCCTAGTTCTTAATGTTTATTCAGAAACTTGATTACTAGAGTAGATATCAAGTTTACGGGAGGATTGTTGGGAATAAAATGTAGCCAGTTCACTTGAGCACTGACAAGAGGAAAACAAGCGTTGATAGGAAGAAAACAAACGCTGACAGATCTAGCGTTGACAAGAAGAAGTCAAGCGTTGATAGGTTGAAGACAAGCACTGATGGAAAGATTTAGTCTACGCGTATATTGTTTCTAGTTTGTTTCTAGTAAAGATAAGTTCAACATTGTATTTTCTATAATTATCTTTACCTAGAATAGTTGATACGTAGACTCTTGTACAAGGCTTCTTATGTCTATAAAGGAAGACCTTTAGGTTATGTTTCATATATAAGTTTTCATACGTTAAACACTTTCATTGTAAGCAAGTTTGTTATTATCAATCAAGTGAAAGTTTGTTTACATCTTTGTGTGTTCTTGTTTAAGTGTTAATTCCACATAACACTTAGATTACCTTATACATAAACAAAGTTTATCTACGTGTATAACTTGATCTAATCTCGTATACACAAAGCTAAGTCGATCTAAGTTTGGGATCAACAAAAATCAATTATAGTTATTATTTTAGCTGAAAATTAACAGATTGACATTATTCACTTTAAAATAAGGTTTTAGTTTAACAAATATAAAAAAAAGTAAAATAATTAAAAAGGATGTTGTAAAGGACTTATGGTATTCACGCATTAAGGTTGTCAAGATAAACATAACTAAATAAGGATGCGCATAAGTGACTACGGAGGAAAGGATCCCTTTGATATGCACTAAAAGATATGACCATAATAGTTGTTTTAAACCTGATGTTAAAAATATGGTATAATTTCTAACTTGAATTATTATGCTAGGAACTCACGAACAATTTATATTTATTATGCAACTTTTAGAAAAGAAATTGTTTTCACTACTTATGGCCATCAAAGAGTCAAAGACTAATGTTTGCATCAATGCTTAGACTTGGAACACTATATTATAGACGTAGTTTTCACATTATCACATTAACTTCTATTAACTGACATAGCTAAATAACACAAAGAATATAATATTAAACATGCACTTATCTATGCTTCTTGATTTGAATCGTAATAAAAGCATTATACACATTCAAGTTTCAAAGATATGTGAAGCTTATAAAAATTCCATCGCTCGAAAGTCCTTAAAGTGTTATCTTTGTGTTCCATTTGATAAATCTTAAAGTCACGTCTCAACAAATGTAGCATGAAGTATCAAAATAGAATATCTTTTGATATGCTTTCTCAAGAGAATATAAATTGATAAAAAGACATAAGTTTCTTTGTATTTTCAAGATGACCAGTCCTTTACTTTAAATATTTAATGTAAATTCCATAAAAAAATTAAACAACAAATATAAGTCCTCATAGCTGATAATACATTAAAAGAATCTTAAACTAATTAACAAAATTAAAAACAAATATTTACCAAATACAAAAAATAAATCGTAATCAGCAGTTATACTCAATCAGACATTAAAGAAAAATATTTATCAAACAAAATAAAGTAAAACGACAAGCAGAAGTCATACCCGTCCATCAGACGGGTTTTGCAACTAGTATACGAATATATATATATATATATATATATATATATATATATATATATATATATATATATATATATATATATATATATATATATATATATATATATATATATATATATATATATATATATATATATATATATATATATATATATATATATATATATATATATATATATATATATATATATATATACTAGCGTCGTAACCCGCCCAACGGGCGGGGTCGCTTTTTTTCCTGTTTTGGAGGGTTTATTGTTGTGTGGTTTTAGTTTCTTGAATTTGTAATTTAACTTTTAGTATATTTTTGTTATAGTTTACGCTTAAGTAACGTTTATTTGTGGTCAACGGTCGGGATTATTTGTTTTCTTAATATGAACGTACCATTCACGATGAACTCGTGACCCGGTGACTCGATCGGGTTGACCCAATGATCGTCGCGTTACCCGGTGACTTGACCGGGTTGACCCGGTGGTGAAACCATAACCTGATATATTGTTATAATATGATTCTTAAATTTATGTTAAAAATAGATATTTTTAAAAGAGTTAAAAGTCAATCTGAATTTTAAAAAAATATATATTTCGAAAATTAATAAAAAAAATTCCATATCTAAGCCTCTCACACACGCATCAATGGAAACAAAAACTTTTACACTCGGATAAACCTTAAAAAGAATACAAAATTTCACAAAAACAGCGTTATGTTATTTTCATATACTAGAATGATGCAAGTTTAATAGTAGCAATTGTTATTTTAGGTCTTTAAATATATATTTATCTGACACAATATTTTGTGTTTAGTTTTTATTATTCCATAGCAATTTTTGCATGTCTAAACTTTTACACAGGGATAATTATTGAGCTGCGAAAATTAATCCGAAATTTAGAAAATAAAAAAAAATTGAAACTAAAAAGATAACTGATAAAAATATTTCGAAAATTAAAAACAAAAAATTAAAGGGGCTGTTCAGTTGTGGAAAACTTTTTATAATTTTTTGCTTATAAATTTCTAGAGAATGAAACAATTTTCTTTTCTAAAGTAGAGTTAAAAATCTTGAACACCTGTTTAGATGCTATTTTTCATTTTCTAAAAAAATGAACAATCTTTAGACGAAACTATTTTCAATCATTTTTTTTATGATCAACCTTCTTTCACGTTTTTGCTACAGCCTTTTTACGTTCCAAAATTTTATGTTCTCGCCAATATTTTTATATTTTTGTTTGTATTTTTACGTTTTCGTCCGTTTTTTTACGTTTTCATCAGCGTTTTTACGTTTTTGCTCAGAATGTTTTGCACATTTCAGAAGAAAACGTGAAAATACTGACGAAAATTTAAAAATACAGATGAAAAAGCAATATTACAAACAAAAAAGTAAAAATACTGATGAAAAACGTAAAAACGCTGATGAAAACGTAAAAAAAAATTAGACTAAAAATTCAAAAATCGGATGAAAAAGTAAAAAGTCTGACGAAAAAGTAAAAAACCTGACTTAAAAGTAAAAATCGGATAAATACGTAAAAAAACTGACAAAAACGTAAAAAGCTGACGAAGGCGTAAAAAATCGGACATCGTAAAATATCGGACCATAACGTACAAAAATATGACAAAAAGTAAAAATACTGACGAAAACGTATAAAAATCGGAAGAAAAAGTAAAAAATCAGACGAAAACGTAAAAATTTGGACGAAAGCGTATATATTCTAACGAAAGCGTAAAAAATCTGATGAAAACGTAAAAATACTGACAGAAACGTAAAAATTCGAACAAAAACGTAAACGAAACGTAAAATTATTGATGAAAACATAACAATACTGACGAAAACGGAATAAATCTAAGAAAAAACTTAAAAATATCGATGAAAACGTAATTATACTGATGAAAATGTAAAATTATTAACGAAAACGTAAACAAATTGACAAGAACGTGAAAAACTAACCATAACGTAAAAAAATAACGGAGACAAAAAACTGACAAAAACATAAAAAATGGCGAAAACGTGAAAAATGAAGAGACGTAAAGAAAACTGACAAAAACATGAGAAGCTGTCGAAACGTAAAAAAATTGAAAAAAACGTTAAAAAGTAACGAAAACTAATCCTTAAACAATATAAACGAATATCGAATGGTCCACTTCAAATATTATTCTGTGATTATACTATAATATTATACTATGATTATTTTGTGTTACGATTGATTTGTTTTAACGAATGTTTGTTTCTAAGTAAAATTAAATTTTTACTACTTTGCTAAAATTAACTAACTAAAGGTATACGTAAATAAGTGTTATATCATAGAAATTTATATAATCTTTAACTTTGCATAATTTTAGTTTATATTGTAATTCATATTGGACGAACATCATACGACGATAAAGATTAAATGGTAACAGCAGCCTAAGTAACTGCAGTTAAGTAAAAGGTTGTGCATTCATATAACAAAAAGAATGGACAGCCCAGTTGGTAATATGAGGTTTGTTAAGGTTTGAGGCTGTAGACCAGGGTTCAAGCCTTGTCTATGACACTTTTTGCTATTAATAAATTTAAACATTGTTCAGCCCGACCCGATACAAACCAGGCCTGCCCCATTCAGATCAGACCTGACTGACCCGGCGCAGTGGCTTGCCCTAGACTTCAACCCGACCGGTCTTAAACCGGCTCGGCCTATACTTGAACCGTTCCGGTCCATCTTCAGCCCCGACCCGATGCAAACCAGGCCTGACCCGATCAGACCCAAATGACCCGGCCAAGCGGCTTGGACCGGACATCAACCGGACCGGTCAAGAAACGGATTAAAATGGACCGGTCCAGACCCGGCTCATCCCAGACATTCAAAATGCTATTCTCAAGACGCAGTTTTCAAAACTGCGTTTCCAAAACGCGATTTTCAAAAAACTGCGTTCTTAGATCAGAATTTCGTGAAATTTGGAGATTTTCTAGGAAATTCTGAAATATTGTTGGCTAAAAGATGTGACTGGGATATGACTGGATTAAAAATTGTGGTTTCAAATCATAATTATACCTATATATAATATAAAGATATATCTTTACATTATATATAACAGGAGGTAAATGCCACACAAGCAGTCATTAAATCCATGTCATCAACTTCCGTTTTAACAAATTCTGGAATTTTGTAATATGTTGTATTTGTGTAAAAATAAATCAATAGGAAGATTCGAACCTGGGCATCTTAACCGACAACCAAACACATCTACCACTAGACCATAAGGCTTGATACAACAACTTTTGGAAAACTAACTATACATACTTAATTGAGATGCACTAAACACAGAACCATAAAAGATCACAAAACAGAAAAATCAAAATCACAAATAACCTCCCATCAATAAAAACCTAAACAATAAAAATCTCATACATACTGATTTAGCTATATAATCCGCCTTGTGAGTTCGTTCTAATTATATCAAATCATCTGCTTTCCATTTGTTGATTTGTACTACGTAGTAATTAAAGGTCTTTTTTTCTCATAAGATGATTATTGATTGTAAATTGATCCAACTAAATTGGATTAGGTTACCCCTTGATTTTTTATACAGAACGAAAATTATTCAATCTTGGATGGATATGATTTTGTTTACGTTTTTAATAATTTGTTTTTTGATTTGCCAACTTTTTGTGATAGATAATTATCAGAAGCATCGTTGATGTCGAGTGTTTAAACTGGATTTGAGGTATATATATATATATATATATATATATATATATATATATATATTTAACTGCTTATTAATGTTATTAATATAAGCGCCCCCAGCCATTAGAGGTGGCAAATTACCTTATTCGTTGATTTTTTTTTTGGTGTCTTTTTGTTTAGATATGATTTATTTCTCAATACCCTTATTTAGCGAGTTACGTTCTACAGGTTTACCTAATGAATCAGAGGATAACAACTTCTTGCAAGAATCAGAATTTGTATTCACATGTTTTATGTTAAAGAAAAATCAATGCTAATACTGGAATCCTGTGAGCTTTTGTTTCGTAGTAGAGAAGAAAACCTACTGCGCAAAGTAAGTGATTTTCAAATGGTCGCCGATATAATGAACTTTTAATGCTAACTTTTTTTTCGAATTACATTGAGGTTTACAATTGATTGGACATGTTTTTTTTGTAGATTTAAGCATATAATGTACTAAAACCCCTAATTCGGTGAGTTAGGTTCTACAAGTCTAACTGTGACTAAGAGAAATCAAATTCTTGCAAGAATCTTCGCATGTTTTTTTGTATTAACATACATCCATCTCTGTCATTTCTCACTTTGTATCTTTATAAACTTTTTTTAATTACAATTTAATTCCTATAATAAGTCAAGGCAGTGGGCTCCTACAGTGTGTTTTGTTACAGTTGATTGTATAGTTATCTAATTATATAGTGTGTCCCGAACGGAACCAACGGCCTTTTATTAGCCCAAATCCGTGGTCTCCTGGTGCATACGAGACAGACTGTTATCAAGGTAAAACTTTCTTTGATAATAATATTTATTTCTTATTCACTATTTCCTGCTAACTTATAATAAAAAACTAAAACACTAAATGATATGCAGCCATTCATAAAACATACTAACTCAAATATTTGAAAACAATATATTTGAAAGTTCATGCAATATATTATCTGTAAGTTTTCTTAAAGTATTCATAGATGACAGGTCTTCAGCTTTTTTGGTATCTATACTTATCGCAGCCGGGGTTGAGGCCCACCGCCACACAGACTCAAACCAGGTAAAGCCTTATAGTTTGTGTGGCCAATTCAAGGTTGTTTGCACCAATATTTTACTTATGGTTTTCGGATCTTAGTTATGCACGTATTTTATTTGAGTTGGACAACTTCTCGAGGATGGACTACGGATGGCCTTCATGATAATGTGATCTGAGGTAAACATCCATATTCTCACCAGCACTATTATGAAAACTTATATCTATTTCAACATATAATGGACCATTCTCAAATGACAAAAGCTTGCTTGGATAATTAAATTTTCTTAATTTATTTTTTTATGCACATCTTTTCAGTCTCACGTGGGTCTATGGACACTCAACGAAATCGTCGAAAGGCTATAATAACATCCAGTTCAGATTAAAATCCAAAATATTTTCTTAAGCGAAGTCTTCAGAATCAGAAGCAAGGTTTAACAGCCTTTTTTTGGTTACACGGGAAGCAAAGAGTTGCAAGCCATACATGTGCGCAAAGAGCAAGAAGCTACTCTATCACCACATTTACTACTGACCTGCAAAAAGAGAACAAAGTCAGCAACTCGACCATTCAAGTTAGTACCGTTACTTTATTTATTATTAATTTTTGGCATGCCAACACTGACTTTGATCTTTGATTCACAGCAAATAATGGCTGCTCAATACAAAATCCCAGACTATGTTCACATATCTCAAGACTATAGACATCTTCTATCTGGAATATTTGTTCCAAATGCAGCATACGGTATGTTTGCTTTCAGTTTTCAGATTTTTTTGTACATTGACGTAACTTGGAGTGTTGGAAAATACATAAGTCTCTGGATAGCCAGAGACTGTTCACCGAAGGTCAAGAAGACTTATCTCTCCTAAGGGACATGAACCCATGAATCAGACCACCAAGACCTACGAAGATGGCTACAGAAACTATAATGATGGTAGGTATTCACAATGCTAACCATATGGGTAAAAAGCATGTAAAAGACCAGTCTCCAGATTGTTTCACCTTCAAACTCGCCAGAGTACCTGACGAGAGATAAGCCCGTATCGAGTCCAAGACTTTAAAGGTCCAAGAATGGCATTAGCAACCATGTTTTCAGCCAAAGCAATCCAAAGTGCACCTGTTGTATCAGAATAAAGATCAGAAACCCAAAAATATAATCAGCTTCAAGAAAGAAGGCGGGGACGAAGGAGAAGAGGGAAAGAGGGAACTTGCAGAGAGAATGGAGGTTACCGATATGAAAAGAATGATGTATTATTATAACATAACGTTGGCTATTCTTCATAAATGGAGGGTCAGATTTAAGCACAACAATGGAGTTTCCGTTAATCAGATCCCAACTTGGTTAAATTACGTATTTTTCGGCTCTTCAAAATTTGTTGCTCCTTCTGCTGGCGTTACTGGGACCCACGAGCCCCAGAAAGGTAGATACTATTATTTATATTGTACTCATCCTGAACACGTAATTGATAAAATGTGTATGTTTCAATTATCGTTAATCGCATTGGTTTTGAAAACGCAATTGATTTCAGTTTCCTCAAAAAAATTGTGTTCTACTACAACCCAACTCCACAACTAATAGCAAAGACAATCCATTTTTTCCCATGCCATGAATCCGTTAAGTGTGCTTCGCATTTTCATGCCTCATAACCATCTTCCCAAGATTTGTACAGACAGTGAGGTGAAAAAAAAAACAAAACTCGCTGCAGTAACAAGCAACAAGTTAAAGCTTTGGTTGTTTTAGGAACGACCATATTTGTTTCCAAATAGTTCTTACTCCATGGGGTTAAAACTGTCCATACTGGTCGTGCATTATAATGATACCATGTGCGACTTCCAAGTTTTTATGTTATTATAATTTATTGTCTAGGAGTATTACCCATATCATTTGTGGCGGGCCTGATATTAACACCGAACACACTTTTTATGAAGCAGTTCAAAATACAGTTGGAGCTGCACACTGTATTCTTAATTTCTTACAAGTGATCATCGGGGACTTAGTAACACAGGATGTTTTGGGGACACTAGAATTTCAGTATGATCCAGGGTTGCGCGTCGATTAACATATATCTGGTAGATCCGTTGCTGATAAAAATTATTAAACATAACTTGGATTTACCTACTGACTAAATGATTTGCAAGTGCCACCATTATTATCAACTGTTAACCATCATTTTAAGATTTTTACATTTACGTTCGTGTGTATGTTTACATTGACATGTCTTTTTCTTTCAATATTCAACTACATAGAATTGCAAACCAAAGCAAAACAGTTGTCCCGCTTTAGGAATGAACTCAGCCAACCTGAGCTAGCCAAACGATACCGTCAGCAAAAACCAAAAATCACAGAAGGTTGATCAGTTGGGTTTTGAAAACTTACCAACGGATGGTGATGATGAAGATTCATCGACTGTTACAATAGGATGTTGTCCAGGTGTGTCTAGGTACTTTAATATCTTCTTTGCAAGGCACTCTACAAACACACTTGCTAAGAATTCGCAAAACAAGATAGGAGATTCATGTTTAGAGTTGTAACATGTTATACTTAACTTGCTAGCTTTTGTATCACCCACTTCATCCATTTTACCAATTAGCTCAAGCAATCTGGAATGGGTAAGTTTCACGTCCATCCTAGATATCGCAGAATTGTTTTTTAGTGTCGTCAAGATGCATTCGATATTGCCTACATCAGTTTTTAGTGTGAAAAAGTTTCATACCATTTTTAACTTTTCACCTTTAGATTTTCAGTTTCCTTACAACTTCCTCAGTGTGAAAATTTTTCAACCTTTACTAACCATTGTTTTGTATCCCTGACCAAGTTGTTGGAAAGGCTTTCTAAAGACACACAAGTGTATACTAATGTGCTGCTATATTGAAGGTTGTATTTATTCGTGATAATGTACCCAAAGATAGAGCAAATATGGTAATGGAAGCTGCTAAAGTGTGTGATGTTTTGCGTCTACTTGGTTTATCAGTAATGACCATGTCTGCAATTCGATTTATCAGGTAAAAATACTATTTATGTTGACTTTTTAATTTCACACTTTGAACTAGATAGATAGAGACAGATGATTGTTTTCGTGGTTTAGTTTAGAATCTGAATGGATCATCAAAACAGAAATATACGAAATGACCATTAGGAAGCTACTTACGTTGTTTGAACATGGATATTATAAATTTTTTAGACTAATGATCTTTTTTGCGCCAATTTTGATGTATCTGTGGTAAGAATATTTATCAATTGACTAGCCACCAGCACTTGTCCCTTTGTTAATTAAGAACCACAAAGGTGGCCAATCATGATTTTCTCACGGGCGTCTCATGTTTGAACCTCACTGGGCACATCTTGAGGGGCCGACCATTGAAGGGTCCTGAAATGGGCTCATGATATGCAAGTTAGGCTGTGTACGTACCATCGTGTGTAACCTGAATAGGTAATTACCCCATCCATTTAGTAAAGTAGTGGTTTTAGTATAGCTGTGAGTCTAAGAATAAAACAAAGAGCGGTATGATATTATGCATTTCACCAAATTCTTGATCTTTTGAACGTAGTCTTAAGACTTTATGATTCCCTGAGGCACAACATTTCCTTTGCTCATCATTTGTTCCTTTTTCTTTAATACCCATGATCTTATCTTGCCTTTCTTTTGCAGTTTTTACCTTTTTCTGGCCTTTTCTTGTCTGAAATACCCACCTCCAGAATGGATGGAAAAAAACTTAGTGCAGTGACATAACTTTTGCCCGTTCGACACGCATGGGCCGACCCCACCCGTTTTGTCACTGTAGGTATTTGTTTGCCCTTGAGAAATATTTCTAGATCCGTGAGCTCTGAATAGGAAAGAGCCCCTGGGATATCTCAGGTGGTTGGTGGTTCGAATCCACCCGGATCTGTCACCTGATAAAGGTGTCTATTTGTGTTAAAGAAAGTCAAGTTATAACTCTATGATGTGTATTGAGTATCGAGTATGAGCATCATGTTTTGTTTTTATTATTTAAGTTTAAATATTTAGTTTAGGAGTAGTGTTTTAGTAACCACTCAGATTTTTCCAAATGGTACCTGAGATAAACACTAATACGAGTTTTTCAACAAGCTTTTGTTTGTAGTTTGCATCGTAAAGTTCTGAAATAACACGTACTCATCACTTTAATGTACATGACCTTAATATTTGCTAAGTTTTTACGCATATCTAGAGGTCATGAAAATGTGCCCATTCAAAATGCGAGTATATGTCCTACATGCTAGATGCTAAGAGTCGAGAATCTGGCAAAGGAAAGCTATAATAACTTTTAGAGGTTTAAGTTTGCTCTTTTTGACTGTTTACTTCCTATCTACGTATAATTCTTATTGTTTCTATTCTTTCATTTATATCATTGGCTTACGAGGATTTAATCATTAGTTAAGAATGGCGAAAACATGGTTACTATTGAGAAAGATGAACAACTTCTACAAAAGCCGATGGCTGCTTCGTAATTAGAAGTTATAGGATGCGCACTCATAATAATTGGAAAAACTATCCAAACACACCGACTTTAAAACTGGAACCTGCAACAGCCATAGATAAATGATCTTTAGGGGTTTAGAGTTAG